>CP139507.1:428079740-428488282 GCA_021014915.2 Artemisia tridentata subsp. tridentata | reverse complement strand
AAATGGCCCCATAAAGTCAATGCCCCAGACATCAAAGATTTCACAAACTTGAATAGCATTTTGTGGCATTTCATTTCGTTGTGAAATATTTCCGTGACGCTGACAAGCTTCACAAGTTTTGATGAGATCTTGGGCATCCTTATAGATTGTGGGCCAATAAAACCCGGAATCAAACACCTTTTTGGCGGTGTAGTTTGGACTATGATGGCCCCCAGTGGGTCCAGCATGGCAAGCTTTGAGAATGTCAATAGCTTCCTGTCCGTAAACACACCGTCGGATGACTTGATCCGCACAGATTTTGAATAAGTAGGGGTCGTCCCAGAAGTAATGTTTAACATCCTTGAAGAATTTATTCTTCTGTTGGGTCGACATCCCTTTCACTATGAAGTTACCCGCATGGTAATTTGCGAAGTCAGCAAACCATGGGGTAGTAGAATCTCCTCGAAAAGCAACCGCATTGAGTGTCTCGAGAGGAAATGTTTCATTTATTTCCTTTTTCTCGAAAACATCTTGGTGTGGGTTCTCTAATCGGGATAGATGATCAGCAGCTAGGTTCTCAGCTCCTTTTTTATCACGTATGGTGATATCAAATTCTTGCAGGAGGAGAACCCAACGGAGCAATCTCGGCTTTGCATCTTGTTTTGCAAAGAGATATTTGAGAGCCGAGTGATCCGTATACACTACACATTTTGTCAAGATTAAATATGGCCGAAACTTCTCAAAGGCATACACCACAGCCAACAATTCTTTTTCTGTAGTGGTGTAATGAGTTTGAGCTTCAGTCATGGTTTTACTTGCGTAGTGGATAGGCTGAAAATGTTTAGCTTTTCGTTGCCCCAGGACTGCACCGATAGCAAAATCGCTTGCATCGCACATGAGTTCAAAGGGAAAATCCCAGTCGGGGGCAACCAGAATGGGTGCTTCAGTAAGCTTTTTCTTTAATGTTTCAAAAGCTTCGATGCACTCGAGTGAGAAGATAAAAGGAGCATCCTTTTCAAGAAGATGAGTCATAGGCCGGGCGATTTTAGAAAAATCTTGTATGAATCTACGATAGAAACCGGCATGACCCAAAAAACTCCTAATACCTTTGACTGTAGTGGGATGAGGTAATTTACCAATGACATCAACTTTAGATCTGTCAACCTCAATCCCGTTCTTAGATATCTTATGGCCGAGGACAATGCCCTCTCTGACCATAAAGTGACTCTTCTCCCAATTTAGACAAAGATTGGTGTCTTCACACCGTTTCAACATGTTTTCTAAATGGGAGAGACATGTTCCGAATGAATCCCCAATGACTGAGAAGTCATCCATAAAGACCTCCATCGTTTTCCCGATCATGTCGGAAAATATGGACATCATGCACCTTTGGAACGTGCCTGGAGCATTACATAAGCCAAAAGGCATACGTTTATAAGCAAAGGTTCCATAGGGGCATGTAAATGTAGTCTTTTCTTGATCTTGCGGATCAATGGGAATTTGAAAGTAACCCGAGAAACCATCAAGGAAACAATAGTACTCGTTTCCCGCTAATCTCTCAAGCATCTGATCCATGAAGGGCAGGGGAAAATGGTCTTTTCGGGTGGCATCATTTAACTTACGATAGTCAATGCAAACACGCCACCCCGTAACCAATCGAGTTGGAATCAACTCATTCTCCTCATTTGTGACAACAGTTATGCCACCCTTTTTTGGAACGCAGTGAATGGGACTAACCTAAGGACTATCAGAGATGGGATAAATCAATCCTGCATCAAGAAGTTTGAGAACCTCTTGTTTGATAACATCGTGGATTTTGGGATTTACCCTTCGCTGGTGTTGGACTGCTGGTTTGAAGTCATCCTCCATTAATATTTTGTGAGTACAAAATTCAGGGTCGATACCCTTTATGTCGGAGAGTTTCCAAGCAATTGCTTGCTTGTGTGACTTTAAAACCTTTATTAGAGCAATCTTTTCCTCATCACTTAAGTCTTTAGCAATAATGACGGGTAATTTATCATCACCCTCCAAAAATGCGTACTCAAGATGAGGTGGTAAGTTTTTGAGTTCGACCTCAGGAAATTCATCGTTTTTCTCAACCGATTTGATTTCCTCATTATGAAGTTCAACGGGAGGGAGGGGAGGAGAATTTTCCTGATTTAACAATGTCTCAAGAAGAAGAATATCTCCCTCCAGATCAATCTCAGCGTCATCAATTCCTTCCAGAAATGAATCACACTCGAGAAAAGCCTCGATCTCTTCCAAATTGAAATTACTTCCCTCAAACGGAGTGAGAGAAGGGGAAGAGTCGGAAATGATAGGTAGAGAAGATGTGGTGGTATCCCCACTCACAGAATTATGAGAGTAACCAAGAAACTCTTGTGAGTACTCCTCTGAAACAATATCAATGACATCGATTCGGTTAACCGATTCAGGATCTTTATTTGAAGAGTACTTCGAAGTTTGATCGAGGTTAAAAGTAACAGCTTCATTATCCACACGTAATGTGATTTCATGCTCAAATACATCAATGAGAGCATGTCCCGTTTTTAGGAATCCTCTTCCAAGAATGAGAGGAACCCTGGGATCAGCATCGAAATCGACAACCACAAAGTCAGCCGGAAAATGGAACTTTCCCACTTTCACAAATACATCCTCAGCAATGCCGCGAGGAAGAGATGTGGAACGATCTGCAAGCTCAAGAGTCATGCAGGTAGTAGTGAGTGCAGGAAGAGAAAGTTTTTCCCAGACTGAATAAGGCATCAGGTTAATGCTTGCACCAAGATCGGCCAAGGCATAGCATTCAACCATTCCTGGAAAGACACAAGGTAGTAAAAATCTTCCAGGATCTCCAAGCTTCACCGGAAGCTTTTTCAAGATAACTGCTGAGCAGTTCTCATTTAATGGAGTCTTTGCCATTTCAAACAGTTTTTCCTTGTTGCTTAACAAGTGTTTGATTGTGGATGCAAATTTGGGCATCAGAATGATAGCATCCGCAAAGCTTATATCAAAATGTAATTCCTGGAAAATTTTGAAAAACTTTTCCATTTGTTGACTAGCTTTTTCGCGGAGCTTTTGCTCATGTAAACGTGATGGATAAGGAATAGAAGGTTTGGATTTAGGGTTTTCAACAGGGATTTCAAAAACAACTCCTGGTTTGGGTTTTGGTTTCTGGACAACTTGAGGTAGGACATTGTCGGCACCTCCGTTATTAATAGGAAGTTCCTTGTCCTCAGTCACCTCAGGTTCACTTTCCACTACCTTGGGGAGAGGAGAAGAAGTGGTAGTAGAAATAGTGGGTCCATCATAAGCTTTACCACTGCGTGTGGTGACAGCTTTCAGTTCACCCTTTGGGTTTGGAATGGTATTACCAGGGAGACCTCCCGAGGTAGAAGGTGGATTGATATGATTCATGAGACTGGTAAGCATATTCTTAACTTCGCTTTGAGAATGATCAATTTTATTTGAAAGCTCATTCTTAAGCTCAGTTCCTTGCTTGTATATTGAAGTTTGAAATTCATTCCTCAATCCAGAGATCTGATTTTGTATTGCCTTCATTTTGTTCTCATTAAACTTGATGTAGTTATCAAGTTCGTTTGGGAAAGGTCCGTGGTGATTAGGAGCTGAATACCCTTGATTACCCCTCTGGGGTGGGTATTGATTGTTTGGGGCATTAAATTGATTTTGCATGTTTTGCCCTCTCTGTTGATTAGGATTAATCCTATTTGGATTGTTGGGAGGAGGAAATCCGGGTGGCCCGAATTGATTGCTAGCACGGTGGTTTGGGTCCATTTGAGGACGGTATTGATTACCTCCTTGATTGGATGTTCCGGCTATAGCATTGACATCAAATGTATTGCCATCGGTGGCAGTACAATTATAGTAAGCGTGAGGACCACCACAAGTAACACAAACTTCTATCTTTTTGACTTCAGCAGTGTGAGAAGTTTGGGGAGCGGACTCTTTCTTTTGTGTGGAGAAAACCAAAGCTTGAATAACCTTCGTGAGTTCAGCAAGCTGAGTATCAGTACTGGACTGACTCACGGGAGATGAAGTGGAAGGACCAGCACTAGCCTGGGAATTATATGTCCTGTTTCGTGTAGTGCGGACCTTAGACTTATTTTCAATGAGAGCAATGGCTTCCTTAGTGGATTTGCTCAAAAAATTACCTCCAGCTGAGGCATTAAGAGAATCTTGATCAGATGGGTTTAACCCACTGAAAAAAGTGTCCATCTGCATCAAATCGGTGAAACCGTGATGAGGACATTTGCGGAGCAATTCTTTGAAACGATCCCATGCTTCTCCAAATGGTTCATCAAACCTTTGAGTGAATTTCATGATTTCATTTTTAAGATGCGTGGTTTTGGAAGGAGGAAAGAATTCATTTACGAATTTTTGAACTAAATCTTCCCATGTTCTAATTGACCGAGGGGGTTGTTTGTCAAGCCAAATCGGGCTGCCCCATCTATAGAAAACGGGAAAAGAAGAAGTTTGATTGATTCCTCCGGGACATTTTTACATTTGATCGTGGATGTGATTTTATTGAACCATCGAACGTGATCTTGAGGATCGTCCCTCTCAAAACCATAGAATTGACGCGATGTAACAAGGTTTATCAACCCAGTTTTCAGCTCAAAATTCTCAGCCACGATGGCTGGAACAATAATGGCATCTCCATAACCCTCGGTGGGAGCCTGGAGAAGCTCATTCATAGGGCGGTCTTCTGCCATGATGATAGGGGTTTCGGGATCAGTCCGTATCTCGGGTACGACTGATGGAGCAGAACGTCTACGACGTCTTCGAGGTATTTTTCCAAGCTCACGAAAAGGGCTTGATGACCTAGAAGAACGAGTGCGCATGCACTAAGACGAGTCTAAGAATCCTTTATAGTGGAGGAAACTTAGAAAAGGGGGTAAGAAGATTCTTTTTTGGATTTTATTTGTTTTTGAAAAGTGGAGATGAAAACAAAAATTACAATTAAAATCAAGATCGAGAAAAAACACAAGTGAACTTAAACCAATAATCAACAAGCGTACGGTAGCTCTCTAAAAGACAAACGCACAGAGTGGCGGAGAAGCAGAGGTGGGCAATTAAATGCTCCTTAAAAACCCGCTTCTTTC
This sequence comes from Artemisia tridentata subsp. tridentata, assembly GCA_021014915.2. Classification (NCBI taxonomy): domain Eukaryota; kingdom Viridiplantae; phylum Streptophyta; class Magnoliopsida; order Asterales; family Asteraceae; genus Artemisia; species Artemisia tridentata. Next base: position 428,483,183 of record CP139507.1, on the reverse strand, counting down.
AGTCCGACAATTTAATGTCAGACTATCCTAGAACCTCCGTTAGAGTTTGTTTATCAATTAAAGGTGAGCCGATATTCGCAAGTGATACAAAGGCAAGTTTTTATCTTAGGTTTGGGAACTTATTATGGCCGTACCCCCAGTTAGGTAGTACTCAGTCTTGGTTCTCGATGATTAATTTTTATTGTTTATTATTAAAGAAAACGGAAAATGTTTTTGGGTTTTTTTATTTTTTATGTGATAATAATAATAATATATATATAGAAAAGAAAAGAAAAATATTTTTGGTATTTTATATTGTTTTTGGGAAATAGGAACTTCTGATAGAAGGATCTCGAATCACTAATCGCTAAAATTCTTCACAATAGTCGCAGCACACCTCCCCGGCAGCGGCGCCAAAATTTGATCCCTCCCAAACTAGTTATCTTTTATTTCTCTATCACACAAGTCAACCACTTGTGAATGGTCAACCGTAATAAATGATAAAAGGCAAACAGTCTCAGAACGAATACTCGTGTGTAGTGTGAAACCAGGCAAGTGATCACCCGGATCGTTTCCCAACGAGATGTGAATGGAAAACTGTGAAAAGCTAGGATTAGAGTGACTGATGATTTAGATTGCTTTTGATTTTGCTTTAAACAATTATAAATAACAAAATAAAACAGATATGCACAATAATATTAAACGCGAATAAATAAACTGAAATGCGTAACGGAAAATCTAAAACGGGACAAAAACTGAAATTTATAAAATTTATGAAATTTAAAACCTAAAAATTTAAAATTACTTAAAACTTATTTAAAAACTTAAATTATATTTTTTTATACTTTTTATTTAATTATTATTAATTATTTATTATTTAATAACTTATTAAACTAATTTAAATTATAAAAAAATACTAAATGGACAAAGAAAAATCTAAAACTTTTTCTAAAAATATTACTAAGTAAATAGAAACTAAGAAAATTATAAAAATGAAAATTGCTTAATTAAAATTTAAAAAGATAAATTCTATTAAATAGAAGCTATCACTATATTTCTATTTTTGGTTTTTCTTAAGGCCTAAAAATATATTTATATTTTTCCTAGATTAAAAATGATAAAAGAAAATTATGAAAATTGGATTTATATTTTTCTGATTATTTTTCTATTTATTATGATTTAAATACTATTTTAAACTAATTAAAAAGATTAAAAATATCAAAACTAATCAGAAAATTATGAAATTTTCTGAGTAAATCTAAAATATTATTAGAAAGCTATGAAAAATAAAATGAAAAGTTTAATAAGCCAAATAAGCAGAAATGGGCAGATAAGCAGTTGGCAAATAAGCCAAAAATATGCTAAAAGATTAGAAACTTCACCAAATGTTCAGAATAAGCTTAAACAACTTAAATAAGCACAAATCAACTTAAATCCAACAGATAATCCAACAAATAAGCACAATCAACACCAAATCTGTTTCAAACTTAAGACAGAAATATGCAGAAAAAGGCAAACTTGCAGAGTGAATTAAGCTAGGTAATAAGCTACTGAGATGAAATATTATGGGGGCAAAAGCTTCTCTATACTACTGAGTATCTTAAAAACACAAAAGCCCCATGACAATCACACCAATTGAGGCCCAATTTGGGTCAAGATCAGCTGCAAGAACACTCAGTATACACTGAGTGTGCAGACTGCACAGATTTTACTTTTTGAAATTAAGACCTAATTTGACTTTTATGAGATTTGAATGATTACTAGTGATTGATGATGTTTATATTAAGCTAAAAAGAAACTGAATTAAGCTTCTTTAAGTACTTATGCAACTATATGAGTGATTATACTAATTGAAATCTCAACAGTGAATGAAATGGAGAGCTAAAACATGATTTTTGACTTTTTTTCTAAAAGAACCCTGGTTTTTATGACTTAATTGTACTGAATGAACCTAATGTGACTTGTATGAGCCAAATGTAACAACAAAGACAGTCTTGAACACCTTTCACCTTACTGATCCAAACACCCCTATATGTAAACTGTTTTTAGATTTGTGAAGCAATGAAATGATTCAGGCCATAATTCAGATTCACAAGGGTTTAATAAGGTGAAATGGATCAAATGTAACACAGATATACTAACAACAATCCCAAATACCAAGAATCACTATAATGCTTATAATGACAGTAACAAGGAACAAATGAGCAAGTATGGATTCTAGCAAACAAGCATTCAATTATAAACCACAATCTTACTCAAATTCACTAAATAAACATACAAACACATAGATAAGTAAGTTTGAGCAATGGAACAATGAAAAAGGTAATAATGAGGAATAAACTTACAAAGTGCAATCCAAGCTAAACCAAGTAACCAAGGACCAGTAACACCCCTAATAGGTCTCCACAGACCCACTAAACCACAGCCATCCCTTATTCACTATGCTCCAGCTTCTTGATCATCTTTTCCATTATTTTTGATTTTTTTATCTATTTAATGTGATGTTTTGGTATTTTTGAATTTTACTACTACACTGGTATTTTATGGTTTCTAAAAGCTTAGATAAGCTTTATAGGAGCTTATGTGACCTTATGAGTCCAATATAACAACCAGTAACAACAATTAAGCTTTTTGATATTTTTGAAATAAAAGGAAATTGCACTAACTGAGAATTGAACTTAAACTTGAATTTTTATTAATGAAAAGGTTGAGAGTACACTGAAAATGCTTAAGACAATACTTGAAAGCTAAATGATACACTAGAAACATGAAATTTAATTATACGACATACATAAGACTAAGTTACACTATATATTTTTCTTCACTGCTTCTCTTCCTTTTATACTTGAAAATTAGGGTTTGTGACCCCTCTCTGAGCATTTCCCACTTGATTTCTTGGCCATTGGATCACTTCTGAGCATTCTTGACCTTTGGATCAATTTTGGCGCCAAAAGAGAAAATGGTGCTTGGGGGTAAGATATTCCAATTAAGGAATTTTGGAGGTATTAGGAGGTGGAGGGGGACAGATTGGATGGAAAAGGATGGGTTTTTGGTCAACTAGCCATGAAAACAGGGGAGGGCATGGGTTTTGAGGTTAAAGGTGGTGGGGATGCATTTATTGTGGCAGGCTAGGGTGTGAGGGGGGAGAGTAGGTGGTGAGCTGGGATGGACAGGTGGTGGAGAAGAGGTGGCAAAACCACCCTGGTTTTGGTGTTTCAGAGGTGGAGGTGGAGGGTGAACAGTGTTGGCGGTATTGGGAGTTTGACTGGGGTCAAACCCAGTTTTATTTATAAAAAGGGGTGTTGGGCTGGGGTTGTGTTGGGCCAGGAAAAGGATTGTGGGCTGGGTTTAGTATTATTTTGGGGTTTAAGGGTATTTATTTGGTCCGGTTGGTTGTAGTAATAAAGAGCCCAAGGACCTAAAGTGTATTATTTGGATTTTTGGGGGATTGAACCTGTAAATATCACAATGTTATCACAAGGACCAATTATGCCATTCATGAATAGTATAAGGCTTAAATTTTAATATTTTTCATTTTTAAAACCTTAAGGACTAATTTTGACATTTTTCAAACTTGAGGGACTAAAGTTGCCATTTTATAATTTTTAACTTTTAAAGGACTAGTTTTGACAACTTATGAATCCCTAAGGACCTTTGATGATATTTAACATGTTTTGGATTACCAGGGACTAGATTTGCCAATTTTTGAAAGTTGAGGGACTGAAACTGCCAATTATGCAAACTTTGTTCGTTTTTCACTTGTTTTTAAACATTTTGCATCTGAAACATATAAAACACAATTCTGGGATAATTTCAGTATTTTGATGCATTTCTGAGTGTTTTTGGATGTTTTGGCAGTTCAGATTAGGTAAAAATGATGAGTATTTAGACACTCATCATTGCTACATAAGTAGACCAAATAAAAGATAAGTATTGCTTGAATTTTTTTATGCCATAGTGTGGAAAACTAGAAGGGGGTTGAATAGTTTTTATCTTTTTGTAATTAATTCGCTTTGTGACTTAACGTGATTTCAAAGTAAATACACACAAACAAACAATATAAGTTAAGTAAGCAAGGAAATGAACAATCAAACCACAACACGGAGATTTATAGTGGTTCGGCTACAAGGACTTTCTTCCTTTCCCTACTTCACTCCTCGAGCCTCTAACTCGAGAGTTTTTCTTCACTAAGAAACAAGCTCCCTTCTAGGCGGAGAAAACATTTACACGTCATTTACTCTTTATCCGGTACTAAGCTAAACACTGGGTTCTTTACAAGGGTACAACCACTCCCATTGGTTCTTTAACAAGGGTACAACCACTCCTGACACTCTATGTGTTTTAAGGACTAAAACACTAACCGATCACTACTGAATGAATGGTATAAACAATGATGTGTGAACACTAAAAAATCACACAGTATCTAACTATCAAGACTTGCAACAGTGTTGAAGCTTGTATGATTGATCTTCTTTGCTACAAAAGAGAGATCACTAAGAATGAAATGAATGAATGTAATGGGTTAGTAATGTAAAAATGAATGAGTGTATAATTTAAGCTATATGAGTGATGATTGTGCTTGAATGATCAGCTTGCTATTTATAGGAAAAACTGACCAGACAACCCGCGGATTTGGCGGACCCAAATAATTGGTTCCGCCCTTGTACTGGTTTGGTTCCGCGGGGACAAGCCAGCTAAGGGATTTCCAAATCTTACTATATCTTGTCTAGTCTTGTCAAGATCTTACAAAGTCAACTCTTTAGCTTCAAGATCTTTCCAAAATATGTTGTAAAGTCAACTAAGATTTCCTAATGAGGTATGCCATGATGTCATGTGTATTTCCATTTTTAAGAAATAAAAATAAACATGTAAATGTATATATGTATGTAATGTGTAATTCCTAGTGATCATATGATATGTAAATGAGTTTTAAAAACTTGTTACTAAAATGTAAAAGACTTTAACATATACTTATGCTTTGCTAAAGATAAACCTTATAATTGTCATTAACAAAATTAAACAAAGATCGTAAAATATAAATAACATTTTTAGGACGATATTGGAGGTGGTGGTTTGGTTCACGAGTTGGAGGTGGTGGTGGTTGGTTGTTTGATGGTGGAGGTAGTGGTATGTAGTTTGGGGACATAATGGAGGCCATCAAAGTAGATTGGAGGTCCATAGCCTCATAGAGGTGGGAATCCACCATGTTTGAGAAAGCATAGAGGCGGTCCAACTCCTCGTTGATTTCTTGTTGTGATTGGGGTTGGTCATTCCACATTGTCTCATCAATGGGATTGAGTGTGGATGTTGGTGAGGTTTGTTGAGGTTGTTGTTGTGGTGGCTCTTGGTCACAGTATAAAGGATCGTGGATATCCCGATAAATGGGATGGAAGAGAAGAGGTTGTTGACCTTCAAAGGTAGGAGGAGGATTGATAGTTCTTGTTGGAAGGTCTTCCAAAGTTTCAAGATATGGGTATGGAGAGGTTGGAGGAGTAGTAAATGACTCCATTGGTTGTAGTTTGGGTGAGTGTGATGGTGATGGAGATCTAGCATGCTGTGATGGAACGGGTGGTGGTGTGGTGGCTATGGGAGTTATTGTTGGTGGTAGAGTATGGATGACTACATTTGATGGTGTGGGGAGAGTGTTAGAAAATTCTCATCGGCTATGGGTGAAGAGATGTTGAGAGGCGATGACTCCTTTGATGAAGTTGCCAAGTTTACAAAACAACACTGTTTAACACTTATGCGAGCAGTCCTGCGTGGTGGTCTATTGGTGGAAGAGGTGTTGGATTTTGTCATGGTTGAGATAGGAGAGTGTGCTAACAAGTACAGGAATGATGTATAGAGTTGATGGTAAAGGTGTGAATTTTAATCAAGCAAGTGTTCCATTTTATAGGTAGGAAGGATTATGGAAATTGGTGTTTGGATTTGATGTTCATCCATAGAAGGATTGAGGTTCCTAATGATTTGGAACAAAAAATTGTGCTAGTCACATCATCTAAGTCAACCCATTGAAATGAAGTTGAGTAAAGGGTTGAAGATATGCAGTAAATGCAAGGTTTGAGTGGGAAATCTAATGATTTGATATTTTCACGAATTGCAAGGAACCAAATTGAGGGTTCCTTGCTTGTTACAGAAAGGTAACTCAAATGGAAAATTTGAATATTCAAATTTTGGTGGGAAATGGAATTCTTATTATTCTAAGTATTCCTAGATCATCCTAATGTGCCTAATGATCAATAGAATAACCTAATGATCAATAGAATAATCCTAAGAACTAGAATCAATGATCTAAGGATCGGGATTAGTCAGGAATTTTAAAAAAGTTACTGTTGGAGCTGGCGGATCCAATCGATAACAAAGGCGGAACCAAAATTTTGGTTCCGCGGAATTCGCAGGGTGCATTTTGGCGAAGCCAAAATTTTCAACAGACGGAACCCAGAATTTGGTTCCGCCATATCTGCCGATCAAAAGTGTTAATTCTTAACAGAGAGATTGTCATATTTTTCGTTACCCGTTCAAATCCTGAAATTTTTCCTAAAACATATGTAACTACTAATATGTGATAGAATAAAACTAAAAACACAGGTTCTAACACACATTTACACATAGATTAATCCGATGATAATAACTTACCATAAAAAGAAGGTTAAGCCAAACGGTGGCTTAAACACAAAAATTGATAACAACAAGTGTTATCACCCTGCAATGTTATGTTAGTTCACATAAAAGTTAAATAACTACATAATATCCTAAGAAACATACAAGTTCATCACATCATTGTTTGACATGGTCTTATACCAAACACTCCTTAACCTTACTTCTTGCTAAGCTTCTTGTGAAGCTTCATTACCCATCGCCCAAGATTCTTAATCATTCCTTTAGTTTGTTGAAACTCCGCTGATTCGTTTGGGATAGGAGGAAGTTGGCTCATGTATTTGGGTGGTGAGATCCTAGAATTTGGCAAACCATCCTCTTCACTAACGGATGATGATGATGATGATGTAGGAGGATGAGCACGTTTTCCTCTTGCCACGGCTACCCTATGATCACTAAAAGGAACACAGGTGTGTTGAATTTCGGTGTAGTCGGGAACAAAACCTAAAGCGTTTCGAGGAATGGGTGCAAAAGCTCTATAAAGACGGGTGAGAAGCATCCCGTAGGGCATGGCGGTGGTGCCTTGAACTAGAATATCGGCCATTCTTTTGGCGATATAGTAGGCGAGGTTGAATGGTTGGTGGTTAGACACACAATAGATCATACATTGACATGATCCCGACATTTGCTCTAAGGACTTCTTCTAGCTTCTTAAATTGGGGCCTAAGTTCATTTAGCTCCATAGCAAATGGATCTCGATCTACTTGACGACCTCGACTTAACCTAGTTTGTTTGTTTCTAAGCACAAAGAGATGCTCACGAATGGTTTCTTTTGGAGTTAATGGTGTGTCATATGGTGCCAATCGATCAAGGTTGGATTCTAGAATGGACAATGACCATTTGTCCGAATAGAAGCAAGTTCCTTGATTCGGAACTCCTAAGACTTCCCCAAATTGGTCTAAGGGAATGTTGAATTGGTTTTCGTTGACTTTGAAGTGGATGTTCATGTACCCATAGTCATTTGAACTAAGACCTACACTAGCATAGAATTCGAGTATGAATCTAGGAATTATGGGTTCATTGATATCTAGAAGACCATCGAATTGAATAGCAGCTAGTTGTTCTTGGAGAATGGTTCCTTCATAGAATGATACCCTCGTGAACATAGCATTTTTCTAAGGCTTTAAAGATTTTGACTTGATCTTCGGTGAGACCTTTGGTTTTGTGGTGTTTGGGTAGGTATTTGGTGGTTTCTTTGTGATCATAAAAAGTTGCGGGAGGCATGATTATCCTAGACACAGGAAATATATAGTTTAGTTAAGACTAACGAAAATACGTATATATATTTCTAGTGTGTGCCTATATGGGGACAATGTGGAGGTGTGGTTATCTCGACTCCTTTTGATGCATGAAAATTTTGTTTATGCAAGTTTTATGATAAAATGAGAGATAACCCAAACGCTCCTACTTCAATGTAGCTTCGATTGAATGTACCCAAAAATACATATTAGTTATGTATTCTTTTTAGCATTCAAGAGACATTATGCAAGTGATGTTTAAAAACATAACGTTTTTGTATTTGTATGAACAATGTTCAAAAACCGTTTTTCCTAGTCGTGAGAAGATTTTTACAAAAATTTCTCATGGGGTTTTTGATGAATTATGATAATGCCTTATGATATGCAATTTCTAACTGTGGAAAACATGATTTGTTATGCAATTCAGTAAATATGCTTCATGATTTTAGCTAAAAATATGCATAAACCCCAAGTTTTGATTTTGTGCATGAAATAGAAATCCTAGACACATATAAGGAATGTAGATATGATAAGGATACTTACAGAGATGTTTTAGAGCACAAATTGGTTGTAGAAGATGATCTAAATTGTGAGTTTGGTGTGATAAGGGTCGAATACCAGTAGCTTGTATGTTTTTGGGAAGTGTGATGAATAGTACAGGATGTTTGTTTTATATAAAAAAAATTGATTCAGGATGCCACGGATCCGGCGGAACCAAAACAAGGGGTCCGCCCTTGTTGTCGTTTGGTTCCGCAGAATCAAACTCAGATTTTGGTTATTGTTGTGTTTGGTTAATCTAAGGTTCAAGCTAAAGTTATATCTACTCACTAGGTTCCATTAGTCCTAAACCAAGTCTAAGAAAGTTAAAGGGTTCTCTCTTAAGAGGTTGAGTGAGAATTTTGGCAATGTTGTCCTCTGAGGAAACTTTCTCTATTGAGATGTTTCCCTTCTGAACATTGTCGCGTAGGAAATGGTGGCGTATTTCTATGTGTTTGGTTCTAGCGTGTTGGAGTGGATTTTTGCTAAGGTCGATAGCTCCTTTGTTGTCGCAAAGAATGGGAATGTCGTTGAGTTCAATTCCATAGTCGACGAGAGCTTATTTCATCCACAGTGCTTGTTGACACGCCTTTCCTGCAGACACGTACTCGACTTCAGTTGTTGATATTGCTAGAGCCGTTTGTTTCTTGGCAAATCATGAGGTGAGACAATGCCCAACAAAAGTACAAATACCACTTGTACTTTTTCTATTGACATAGTCACCGGCATGGTCTGAGTCGGCATACACTATGGTTTCCATTCCCGTTCCTTTGGGATACCATAATCCTAAATGTGTAGTACCTTTAATATATCTAAAGATTCGTTTAACGGCTTCAAGATGGGATATTTTAGGATCTTCTTGAAAGCGTGCACATAGACAAACACTAAACATAATGTCCGGTCTACTAGCCGTGAGGTAGAGTAAACTACCAATCATTCCTCTATATTTAGTGCTATCTATGGATTCACTTTCGTCATCCTTGGTGAGTTTGGTTTCGGAAGACATTGGTGTTTTCATGGGTTTGGAGTCTTCAAGACCAAATTTCTTAAGCATATCCCTTATATACTTAGATTGGTTGAAGAATATCCCATATTCTAATTGTTTTATTTGGAGACCTAAGAAAAAGTTTAGTTCCCCCATCATACTCATTTCAAACTCATCATGCATGATTTTTGAAAATTCATCGCATAACTCTTGACAAGTTGAACCGAATATAATGTCATCCACATATATCTGGACTATGATAATATGTGATCCATTTTTCTTGGTGAAAAGAGTGTTGTCTACTAGGCCCATGGTGTACTTATGGTCAACTAGGAAAGTCTTAAGTCGATCATACCAAGCTTTTGGTGCTTGCTTAAGTCCGTATAATGCTTTCTTAAGTTTGTAGACATGATTAGGTTTTTCAAAATCGGCAAAGCCGGGAGGTTGTGCAACGTACACTTCCTCATTAATAAAACCATTTAGAAAAGCACTTTTAACATCCATTTGGAATAGTTTAAAGTTGTGTGCACATGCATATGCAAGTAATATTCTAATTGACTCAAGCCTAGCGACGGGTGCAAATGTCTCGTCGTAATCTATACCTTCTTGTTGATTGTAGCCTTGAGCTACTAGCCTAGCTTTGTTTCTAGACACTACTCCATTTTCATCCATTTTGTTCATAAACACCCATTTGGTTCCAATTATGGTTTGATTTTGAGGTTGAGGGACTAATGTCCAAACGTCATTTCTAACAAATTGGTTTAATTCTTCTTGCATCGCTATGACCCAAGATTCATCTTTTATGGCTTCATTAATGATGAAGCGAAAAGTGTACCGCTTTTAAGGGGTCATTTAAGCCCTAAATCGTATTTATTTGATCAAATATTGCCCTAAATCGTTCCTTTTGTCATTTTAGGTACTTTTGAGAAGAAATCTGGAAAAGGAAGCATTTTGGACGTTTTTGGAGCATTAAAGTGAAGAAAACGACAAAGTCTCAAAATTGGCTAAAAGTTACCTTTGACGGCGTCAAGATCCTCTCCAGACGGCGTCACGGCTTGGCAATAAAATGGTCGATGTGAAAATTACTCATGATAAGCCAGTGAAATTTGCATGAAATTCTGACGGCGTCACGCTTTAATATGATCAAGGTCATCACGGCTTACATTAGAGAGGGACGGCGTCACGCATAATCCTGACGGCGTCAAGCCTTGATAAGCCAGAACGGATTTTGGAGAGCTAAAGAGGGACGGCGTCAAGAAGGTCATCCGGGAACCCTAAAAGCGGCGAGGTGACGGCGTCACACTCCATAACGTGACGCCGTCAGATCTGAAAGTCTATATATAGTTTTGCAATTTTTTGTCATTAGTGTGGAACTTATTGTGGAACTTATTGGGGAACTTTGTGTGTGAAAACCCTAGGACGAATTTGGCAGCTTCTTCAAGGCTTTTTGCCTTGAGATCTTCCATGTTACATTGAAGATAAGTTATCAATTAATCATTCAATATGTCTATGTGTTGTTTGATTCTATCTTGTTCTTGTCTTTTGTTTAACATGCTAGGCTAGATTTATCTTGTGTTTGCTTAGATCTAATGAAACCTAGCTATTGATTATTGGTTATTAGTGTGTTGTTAGTTGTATTGGATGATTGTTCATCTATGTTAGGCTTAAGAAAACTGGCTAACTTCCTATTCGGTAACTTGCTTGAACGTCTTAAGAAACATGAACCAATGCGTACTAAAGGTTTTTATGGTTGTATTTAATGCACAAGTGAATTCTAGTGATCCCATGTTAGGAGCTTCCTAGCCGGCTCGACATAGGAGTGAAGTAGGAGCTTGTAGAGTTGGGGAAGTACGTACGCCACCCCACGATTGGTATTAAGGAATACACCCGTCATCCACGCAACTAATACACACTAATCAACCGGTAAAAGATAGTTAGGGAGTAAGGAAATCTAAGTAAACACATTTTCCTCCACATAAGTTTTCACCAACCTTTTCATTTTCTGTTATTTTATTTTATTTGCATTTGTAGTAACTTGGGTTAGTTGACGAGCAACTAATTCCGCCCACTCTTTCAAACCCGAGATTTTACTTGCTTTCATAAAAAATATAAAAACATAAAAAGAATCTTCTCTCACCCTTAGACCTATTAGAGTAATTTTTCATACCTAACGAACACTATTCCCTGTGGAGAACGATCAATCCCCCGTACTTACCACTACACTATACTACATCGGTCAGGTACACTGCCTGGTGGGGTTGTAAGCCTCTTGAGATCCCTCGAGAGGTAAAACCTGTTGTAAGGTTGCAAAACCACGCATCAAGTTTTTGGCGCCGCTGCCGGGGAATAGTTATTGTTTAGGTTGAATTTTTATTTTATAGGTCTACTCATTAGATTCCCTTCTAGTTAGATTTTTATTTTCTTTTTCTAGGTTTTCTTTAGTCTATCTATTTTCTTCGTTTCTTTGTTCGTAACCATTACCATTCGACATCATGGAAGATGGTAATATCCTTAATCCCAACAACCCACCTAATCGTTTCCAATCAAGCGGTTCCAACTCGAACCGTAATTTCAACAACAATCCTTCCGGCAATGGTAGTACCAATAACTTTGAAGGATTGATGTCTCAATTTATGGCATCTCAAGAAGCTCGTTTAGCCAAGTTTGAAGCCGATTTCAAACAAAAACAAAGCGAGATGGCCAATAAGATTGACACCTTGTTGAAAGCCCTCAATGACCGAGAAATGGGAGCACTCCCTAGCAACACAGTCAAGAACCCGAAACTAAACGTCAACGCCATCTCGTCGGTTTCGTCTCCTAGTTCTTGTCCACAATATTATTCGGTCAATTCCATGAGCTCGTGTTTCAAACAAACCCATGTCATAGTTGAAACACCTCCCACTCAAACCCTTGACGAAGAATTCAAGGAGCTCCACCTTGAAAGTCCGGTTGTTGATGTGTTGGATGAGAAGAAGCTCAAGTTAGGCGAAAAAGGGACCGCCTTCGTTCAAAACAAACTACCTAAGAAGTTAGATGATCCGGGCTTATTTGTTCTACCTTGCAAGATCGGTAATTCGGAGGCTTATGACACATTAGCCGATCTTGGATCAAGCCTTAACCTACTTCCGTTACCTCTCTACACCTCTCTGAAACTAGGAAAACTTGAAGAAACCGAGGTAATAATAGGCTTAGCGGATGGAAGTGTTGCTTACCCGGTTGGAGTAGTCAAGGACGTGTTAGTACACATAGGAAAACTAACCATTTTAGCCGATTTCCACGTCCTTGATATGGTTAGCGACCCTACATGCCCCTTGTTAATAGGTAGAGGATTTTTGGCGACCGCTAGTGCTATGATTGATTGTAAGGAATCTAAGATAGCGGTAGGAGAAGGTGATACTTGGTCAGTCTATGATGTTAAGAAACATGCCTATGATACTAGTGAGGAACCGACACCCCATTGGTTAGAATCAAATAGGAGACCATCTAGATATGGACCTTGGATCGATAGAGACTTCATAGGACCCCAACGCCCATTTTACCTAGAAGAGGACTTTGTGAACCGAACACATATGGTAGATCATCTCTTAGCTAGGGACACCGAATTGGATCCATCTGAAGACCCTCTAGTTTTTAGGAAGATGATTGATTTCCTAGGAGTTTTGCCAATTAACCTAGGAATGAATAAGTGGACTCGTGAGGAAGATGATCATAAATGGGATTGGGACAAACCACCCAAATATGGAGATGGGTCATGGCATATTAAGATGACATTGTATGACCCGGATGGAGAGAAGTTTGAAAAGATATATTGTACTAAGCGGACCAATAGGAAACTTCAATCCAAGCTTAACCCTAAAGACGTCCTCGATGACGAGCTTACTTACATAGGGTAGCGTGACTTTGAGTCTAGCTACAAGACTCGTTAATAAAGAAAAGCGCTTCTTGGGAGGCAACCCAAGTTTTATTTGCTTTGTGTGTTTATTTATTTGTTTGTTTGTTTTTATTTGTTTCCGTGTGTATGTCTAAATTTTATTATTATTGATTCATGTTCAAAACTAAATTGTGAAAATGCTTTATCTTGTTTTTAACTTCGTCTTAACTACATATAAAGGTATTTTGCAAAAGATAAGTGTAAGGGAAATCTAAATCGGTTTATTAGAACACAAATGAACATGAATCGTAATAATATTAAATTAACATACATATTAGTATTTGTTTGAGTCAAATGCTTGTATCGAGTCATAATGATGTTTTGCAGGAATTCCAGGAAGTAAGGTATAGGTTTTTCCAAAAATTTTCCGGAAACGTAACATGAGAATTCTGTCAGATCATTTCTGACGGCGTCAGGCTCTACAACCTGACGGCGTCAGGTTTAATTTTCTGAAAATTTTTGAAAGTTTTGTTTTCATAAAAAGTTTTTTAATAAATCTATAACCTATAATCTCCAGGAATCGGCAAAATTATCATTCCACAAGCATTATATCCTTATATATAGATTTTATCCCACCGATGTTATGCAGGTTTTCATGTTTGTTTTCTCAGGTTTAACATGTTATTTTGGACAAGGAAATGTATGTGGAATCAAGCTTATGGCGATGCACTAGTCATGAAGCTTTTACATTCTCTTTGGAAGAAGATCTAACCGTGTTACTTCATTATCCACCGAGCGAATCAGGGGAGTATTTGATTTCATTCTTTTACTTTATGCTTTTACATTTGTTATTTGAACATTGGGGACAATGTTCATCTTAAGTGTAAGGGGGGGGGGGTAAAAGTACGATTAGAGAATGCTCTTACGCTTGATTTTTGTTTGTTTAATAATAGACGTGTAATAAAACTAAGAGAAATACCTGTTAGGGCAATTTTAGTGCCAAATTTAAAATTTTTTACAACATATAGGAGTGAAACTTTGATCTTAATGAGCGTCTCACGGATAGGAGTTATATGACTAGCACAAAAACCGTACCACTAAAAAAAATTTCCACCCCCAAATATGTGAGGTTCGCCCCTAGAATTGGTAGGAAAAGCATTTATGCTATGATGTGTGTACCGGTAGCACTTAGATTCTAGAACTTGCGTTAGGACCATTCCGAGGCCACAAGTGAGACTACATTCGTGTAGTTAGATTTACTACATGATAAGAGGCATTAGGATTAACCCATTGTTTTACACCTGTGTTTTTGTTATAATTACATTGGCTACATTGGTCAAGTAATTCTCCCACACCCTTTGCGTTGTACTCATTTTTAGTACACGATACCCCTAGTACACCCCTCAGAGCCTATCTTTTCATTTCGACCTTTAAGCATTTTACTTAAAGGAAGAATTTGTTGCACCCCACTTAAATGTACACCCAAATCGCCTTAGCCTACCTTGTATGCACTCATTTTTAGTGCATTATTGTGACAACATTTGTTTAAACCCAAGTTAATTATCTAATTGGTTACATGGTTGCTAAGTCGAGTCATATCCTTGTACATATTGTTTTGGGACGATTGGGACTCATGGGTAAAGTACTAGTGTAATGGAGTAATGGGGAAGAACATCATTTATTACCCCCATGTGTGCTAAATATTTTTAAAAGTACTCCAAGTTTTTCAATTATCTTAATTCGAGTCATTAGAATAGTTATTTGTAAAGTTATGTAAAAGTTCAAGTGTAAGGGGAATGCAACGCCCCTATGATGTATTATTTTGGATGGTAGGGCAAAAGTGTATGAAAAAAAAAATCAAGAAAAATACAAAAAAATGAGAAAAAGAAAAATAGAAAAAACATACGGACTACCATCCCGTTTTATTTTATGTTTATTTTATGTTTTTGTTATTTTGTTTTTAGCTTAAGATCGAGTCGAGTCTTGGCTTAGCAACATTGTATAGTACATGTAATTAATCAAGATCTTTAACTCGCCACCAGTAAAATATCCCTTATCCAACAAAACCGTGTTTTCCTTTTCCTTACACCTAACGTTATAACCCATGTAAAAGCCCTCTTTGATAGTTTATCTTAGGTGCTTACGCCTAGTGGAGGAGGTTTTTGATCCTTTCCCAAGCCTATGGTAATCTATTTGCTATGACAGGTAGTGAGAGATATTATCCGTTTTCATTTATGAGATTTATTTTGATGACACTTGAGAGATGTGAGTATCTAAACACTACTTATGAGGTGCTAGTTTGTGATCTCCGTGCTTATTATGATTAAAGTGGAACGAATATTTGTTGTAATTACTTTTATGTTAGCATTAAATGACCCCTAACTTGTATTTTGATTAGAATAAAAGCGCATTTGCTTGAGGACAAGCAAATCTCAAGTGTAAGGGTATTTGATGAAGCGAAAAGTGTACCGCTTTTAAGGGGTCATTTAAGCCCTAAATCGTATTTATTTGATCAAATATTGCCCTAAATCGTTCCTTTTGTCATTTTAGGTACTTTTGAGAAAAAATCTGGAAAAGGAAGCATTTTGGACGTTTTTGGAGCATTAAAGTGAAGAAAACGACAAAGTCTCAAAATCGGCTAAAAGTTACCTTTGACGGCGTCAGGATCCTCTCCAGACGGCGTCACGGCTTGGCAATAAAATGGTGGATGTGAAAATTACTCATGATAAGCCAGTGAAATTTGCATGAAATTCTGACGGCGTCACGCTTTAATATGATCAAGGTCGTCACGGCTTACTTTAGAGAGGGACGGCGTCACGCATAATCCTGACGGCGTCAAGCCTTGATAAGCCAGAACGGATTTTGGAGAGCTAAAGAGGGACGGCGTCAAGAAGGTCATCCGGGAACCCTAAAAGCGGCGAGGTGACGGCGTCACACTCCATAACGTGACGCCGTCAGATCTGAAAGTCTATATATAGTTTTGCAATTTTTTGTCATTAGTGTGGAACTTATTGTGGAACTTATTGGGGAACTTTGTGTGTGAAAACCCTAGGACGAATTTGGCAGCTTCTTCAAGGCTTTTTGCCTTGAGATCTTCCATGTTACATTGAAGATAAGTTATCAATTAATCATTCAATATGTCTATGTGTTGTTTGATTCTATCTTGTTCTTGTCTTTTGTTTAACATGCTAGGCTAGATTTATCTTGTGTTTGCTTAGATCTAATGAAACCTAGCTATTGATTATTGGTTATTAGTGTGTTGTTAGTTGTATTGGATGATTGTTCATCTATGTTAGGCTTAAGAAAAATGGCTAACTTCCTATTCGGTAACTTGCTTGAACGTCTTAAGAAACATGAACCAATGCGTACTAAAGGTTTTTATGGTTGTATTTAATGCACAAGTGAATTCTAGTGATCCCATGTTAGGAGCTTCCTAGCCGGCTCGACATAAGAGTGAAGTAGGAGCTTGTAGAGTTGGGGAAGTATGTACGCCACCCCACGATTGGTATTAAGGAATACACCCGTCATCCACGCAACTAATACACACTAATCAACCGGTAAAAGATAGTTAGGGAGTAAGGAAATCTAAGTAAACACATTTTCCTCCACATAAGTTTTCACCAACCTTTTCATTTTCTGTTATTTTATTTTATTTGCATTTGTAGTAACTTGGGTTAGTTGACTAGCAACTAATTCCGCCCACTCTTTCAAACCCGAGATTTTACTTGCTTTCATAAAAAATATAAAAACATAAAAAGAATCTTCTCTCACCCTTAGACCTATTAGAGTAATCTTTCATACCTAACGAACACTATTCCCTGTGGAGAACGATCAATCCCCCGTACTTACCACTACACTATACTACATCGGTCAGGTACACTGCCTGGTGGGGTTGTAAGCCTCTTGAGATCCCTCGAGAGGTAAAACCTGTTGTAAGGTTGCAAAACCACGCATCAATTAACATTTTTAGGTTCAATAGTTGAAACAAAACAAAAGAAATTACTTTCATTTTGGACTTTTGACCTTAAGGTTCTTTCGTTAATTTTTCCTATGACGTTGTCTAATGGATGACTTTTAGATTCTTTGATGTTGACTATTTCTCTTTTTACCGGTTCGTCTTCTTTGTCATTTTCTATGTTTTCTTGGTTTTCAACCATTTGACTTTCAACTAAGTCATCATCTACCAAAGGTGATGTCTTAGAGGGAGGTGGACTTTCGTCGAATGTTACGTTCAACGATTCCTCGACTCTTGAGGTTTCTTTGTTCAAAACTATGTAGGCTTTACTATTTTGCGAATACCCAAGAAATACACCTTCATACGACTTTGGGTCGAACTTGGTGAGATAGTCCTTAGTGTTTAAAATGAAGCACTTACTTCCAAAAACTCTAAAATATCCTAAAGTATGCTTTTTGCCTCTATATAGCTCATATGGAGTCTTTTTCAAAAATGGCCCAATTAATACTCTATTTAAGATGTATGTGGATGTATCTACGGCGTGACACCAAAACTTTTGTGGTATGTTTTGTTCATTTAACACAGTTCTACTCATTTCTTGAATTGTCCTATTTTTGCGTTCTACTACACCGTTAGATTGAGGAGTTCGAGGAGTCGAGAAATTATGTGTTATGCCATTAGCATCACAAAAAGCTCCGAATTGGATTTCGTTATCAAATTCACGACCGTGGTCGGTTCTAATAGACACAATGTTATTTCCTATTTGATTTTGAATTTTCTTACTTAGAATTTCAAATTTATCAAATGCCTCGTTTTTAGTTTTCAAAAACTTAGTCCAAGTATACCTAGAGTAATCATCTACTATTACCAAAGTATAGAAGTTTTCCCCGTAACTTTGTATAGCGGATGGACCAAACAAATCCATATGTAACAATCTTAGACACCTGGATGTAGACACCATGTTTTTAGCCTTATGGCTATTATGAATTTGTTTCCCAATTTTGTAAGCATCACAAAAGTGTTGGTCGTATTTCAACTTGGGTAGGTTCCTAACGAGTTCCTTAGATGATAAGGATTGGATTAGCCTCATATTGGCGTGACCTAAACGTCTATGCCATAGAGTTGAGTTTTCGTCCAGAGAGGTGAGACAAAGTTTGTATTTAGGTGTTTTGTCTAATTTCATAACGTAAACGTTATTCTTCAAAACACTTTTTCCTACGGTTATGCCATCCTTAAGTATTTTACTTCCATTTTCACTGAAAATGACGTTATACTTTTTGCGGCATAATTGACTAATACTAAGCAAGTTAAATCCTAAGTTATTGATGTGCTGCGTGTGTCGTTGCGGTTTAGCAGTTTTAATGCCTACTCAAGTTTTAAATTTATATTTAGCCGACTTATCAATAACACACACACTTAACGAGCAGTGTACCCGTTCAGTATGAATATAATGGTAAGTAGAGTGTCGATCACTAAGAGTGGAACGTATTATCTCGTTATTCTAATCAGTATTTTAATATCCTAGCGCAAGGGGTTTCAGCCTGAGAGACTGGCACGATTTGTTTGCAATTAAATAATAAAATAAACCAATAGGCACGAATCAGCAAGTAGCACACACGTACACAGATAAATACTCGAGACAATAAGAGGGCTGTCCTTATGATTAAGTAGATTGTCACTTGTTTTATTGATAGCTTTATATGAAGTGTATGTAGTTAACCCTTTCTCGTTGGTCCTAATCTTATCGGCGAGTAAACCCTTAATGATTACTTATGTCTAAAAGTTATTCCTAAGTGATCAATTTAGTAATAACCGTGGGAGCCACATTATTTTCCGCAGTCAAATGCCCGCAAGCCACTAATAAACACAGAGGTTATCAATGCACTAATAAGTAGTAACCAAAGACATCAACATATAAACTTTAATTGATGGGAAAGCAAGTATTAAAGGGAGTGCAATCTTTCGTTGTCACATTACACAAGCCACCAATCCTGATGAATTAAAGTTTGCTAACACAATAAAACAAAACTACTTAATGAATTAAACACATGCAGCACCTTCTTACAGCTCTTGTATCTTTGATTTGGGTGTGTCTTGTGCTGCCTCCTTGACTGAATTCGTCCTTGGTTTCTCCTGTTCGGTCTTCGGTATTATATGGTATCCCCGAAATTCGTCTGGTCTTGGGGTATTTATAGTTTCTGTCTGAGGGAAGATGCGGCGCATCTAGTAAGTAGATGCGGCGCATTGACTTAACTTCGCGTGGGGTCCAAGATTATAATATTCAGGAATATTCGTACACCGCCAGAAGATGCGGCGTAACTCCATGATTAGATGCGGCGCATGTCCTCTTGTATCTTGGATCGTATCTGGTGATATCTTGATAGAGATGCGGCGCATGTCATGAGTGAGATGCGGCGCATCTGGAGCAGATTAGTCTTGATCTTCTTCATTTCAGTAGACTCTTAACTTCTTGCATGTTTTGCTCCATAATCAGTCCAAAATCGCTAAGTTTCACCAAATGCTTGTTTTTACCTGAGAATTACAAAAGTAAACGATTAAGTATCAATCCTCATACATAATATAGTAAAACAAGTCAAATTAATAGGATAAATGATAGTAATAAAATGTACTTATTTGAGTTCATCAAATATCCCCCCACTTGAACTTTACTTGTCCCCAAGTAAACCTTAGAATTTCTTTTATGAAAATGTATCCTAAAAGATGTTAGGATTTATTTTTATATTTAAGCATGTATTCGTTTATTTCATAATCACACAACTAAACACTTAACGAATTAGAAGTAAAATAAAATAAGTTGATAAAAGCAAATCTAATCGTTTAACTGTCCAGTCGTGACGAATATTCTATCATAAGCTTGGCAAGTATACACATCTCCTCCACTAAAGCCAAGGAATAACAAGTCTAAAGCGGTAAAAAGGGTTTTTAGGCTTAAGGGTTAATTATTCTCTTTCACTATCGATCTCAAATTCCAGAAAAGGCGACAAAATCACAAATACATGATCGAATCCACGAACACGATACTTGCAATTGCTCAAATCCTTAACTCGAATAGGCTAAAGATAGGTCCAAACTTTACCAATAATAATATATCAAAAAGGGCGACAAAATCATAAATACATAGCCGAATCCACGACTACGATACTTAAGATTGCTCAAATCCCTAATCTCAATAAATCAAAGGTTTGGTTGGATAAAGAATAATAAAGGGTATGGATAACATTTGGGATATAAATTGGTGTAAAATGAAAAATGAACAAAACAAATAAATTAAAATCCTAAGTGTGGTTAATCACTATCCCAACCATCCCATGAATAAGACTCATATCATCGAATAACTCACGCTTTAACACTTGAAACACACGCTTTAGGTAGACACGAATTATACTCAACAAGATCTTAATCAAAGAATAAACCTTAATTGGCGTTCTCATAACTGCCAATTCCCATTCAATTCATAAATATAGTATAACAAATAGTGGTGATATCGACCACTTACATAACTTTACATAAGTTGGTTAAAACTAACTTCCAACTTTTCTTTCTTTCTTTTTCTTTTCTTATTTTTTCGATTTTTTTTTTTTTTTTTTTTTTTTTTTTTTTTTTTTTTTTTTTTTTTAAGCATAAACATAGATGTGTAAAATTTCACCACATCACTATAATGATAATTCTGGATAATTTTTCCATACTTTTCATACTTCAGAAATAACGGTAATAGTGAAAGTAGTAAACACACGAAAAACAAACTCAAAGATATACAATATTTACTTTCACTCCAATTGCATTGTGCAATTTCCCGACCTAACCATAGATAATGAATTACGCACGCGAACACAGGTAATGTAAGGAAACACACTTTGCCTATAGCAATTAACCAACCACGGATTCTAATCTACAGGGTAGGCTAAGGTGTAAGGGTGTAACGAAACATTTTAAACATAGGTGTAAGAAACGAAAGGAATGGCTCTGAGGGTTTTTCTAGGGGTATCTTACTCTAAAAATGAGAGTAACAAAAGGGTTTATACGGGGGTTAACTAACCAGTGTAGTTAGTTAATAACACATAACAAATAATAGGCTATTTGGGTGTAATCCTAGAAATTTACCAATTTAGACAAGTCATTCCAATTATATAAATAATACTCATTATGGTGGTCTCGAATAGTATACAAGCCAAGTTCTAAAGTTTACAAGTCACCGGTACACTCATAGATTTGTGAATTTTGAAAAATCACAATTTTTTTTGAAAATAATGTCATGTGTGCAGCTATGCAACTTAGATCTTAAACAAAAACATGCTAAATTTTTTTTTTTTAAGTTTGATATATTAAGCACATTTTAAGCATAATTTTTGAAAAATTTTAGGACAAGTAATTGTTAAGTGTTCTAATTCTCCAATCCCCCCACTTAAGTTAAACAACGTCCTCGTTGTTTGTATAAAAGGTTAAAAACTGGAAAATAAAAGAATTAGAACAGGAAAACTCCCATGAGATTTGCTCGGTATGATCCTCCATTTGTATAAGAGCAAAAATCATCTTTCTTGTGGATGAGAACGTTAAAGCTTCATACTTGATGTATCCACAGGAAATCCAGGAAACTATAATACCACCAATACTTTAAAACACACCTAAGATAAGAAAGGTTCAAACTTGCATAATACATTAGTAGTTAGGAAAAATAAAACTTAAAAATTAAAACTGAAACTCATCAGGTCAGTCGATGCGCTGTATCTTATTGAAGAAGATACGCCGTATCGAGCCTGGAATTAATACGGATCAGAATAAAGATGCGCCGCATCCTTAACCAGGGATGCGCCGCATTAAAATAAACTGATAAATAGTTTTAAAGTCGAAAATAAAAATGCAGAAAAATTAAAATAAAATAAGATATGACCATTGCAGGAGATGCGTCGCATCTCAGAATTGAGATGCGCCGTATCCTCATGCGGGCCTGACTGACTCGACATAGAAAACAGAATAACAAAAATTCTCCGGGTTGTCTCCCGGTAAGCACTTGTCTTTATTCCAGAGTCTTCAAGTTAGACTCACGTTCAGCTCTTTAATATCGATCATTGAAGGAGTCGGAAACATCGCGCTCCTTCATCGCCAATTCAGTAATATTGAACACTCCTTGCTCGTCCTTAATTTCCACGCCGTTCTTCTTTAATATCTGTATAAACAAAGTCCTGTCCCTTTCGGGCAGAGATGACAAAATGATAGACGGGAAATTCTTATTATCATATAGGCACAAATAAGCAAGGTGGGGTGGTAGTTCAATAAACACATCATTATTCAAATTCGTTTTCTCAACTACTCTCCTACGTTTATTAATTACTACACAATCATACCACTCATCATCAGAATCATTAACAACATTGCGTCTAAGTTCGGTAGGTACATTAAGGTCAATGAATTCCTCAAAGTTCTCATGATTAGGATTAGTTGAGTTGTTTTGAATCAATGTTTCTCCCATAAGTCTAGCTTCAAGATCGAGGTCCATACGCTCTCTTAATCCTAGCACATAAACACCTCTAATTATGCTTTTAACCGGATCTTGGCACTTATAGACAAGTTTATTATTCCCTACCCTTAATGAGATTTTTCTCTCTAAACACATCAATCTTAGCATGGGCAGTAGACAAGAAAGGTCTTCCGAGGATTAAAGGAATCTTAACATCCTCGGGCATGTCTAGTATAACAAAGTCTACGGGAAAAATAAACTGCTCAATCTTAACTAGCACATTATTAGCAATCCCTTCAGGTCGTTTTACCGTTTTATCAGCCAATTCAATAAGTAATTTAGTTGGTGCTAATTTTCCTAGTCCTAGGGTAGCGAATGTCTTAAGAGGCATAACACTAACACTAGCTCATAAGTCAGCTAACACATTATTGAAAGATATATTATTAATAGAACAAGGTAGAGTAAAACTTCCTGGGTCTCTTTCTTTATGAGGTAAGGCATTTGAGTCGGTTGCAGGGCTCTCTTCTTTCATTGTTGCCTTGATCTCATCTTCAATCTTTGTCTTCTCTTTTAGTAGTCTCCTTAAGCTGATTGAAGAATTAAAGAAAAATTCGGGTCTTGCACCATCATTACCATTCATCGATCTTCTAGGTATATTAGGAGTGACTTCTTCAGTGGTGCTTATGGCCTTGACATGATCTCTTGGGTTGGTTTCAGTTGAGCTCGGTAAACTTCCATATCCCCTTTCTTGAAGAACTTTGCTCATTTGACCAATTTGTTGTTCCAATGCTTTGATCGAAGCTCCTTGATTTCTTGTAGTAGTGTCCGTTGAAGCTCGAATTTCCTTGATCATAGCAGTATTCTCTTCATGTCTTTTAGCAGCATCGGCCATAATTTGCTTTAAAGTATCATCTAAAGTCTGCCTCCTTTCTTGATAAGCGGGATTGAAGTTGTTCCTTTGGTATAATCCCGGTGTAGCTTCCCTAAATCTTCCTGAAGGTCGGAATGGTTGTCCAAATTGGGTGTAATAAGCTTCTTCAAACGTCTCACTTTCATTCTTATTCGGGCAATCTTTAGTGTAGTGAGGTCCTTCGCACTTTTCACATCCAACTTGGGCAGCATACGCTCTTTCATCACGCTTCTTCATTTCTCTACTAATTTTATCCAATTGAGCTTGAATAGCAGCAATCCCGTCAAAATTAGTGCTGCTCTTAGATCTAGTAGAGGTCCCATCGTGCCATTTTTGAGAATGATCGGCAGCTTCTTGGATTGCTTTCCTAGCATTAGTCGCACTCATTTGAGGTACAGCTCCCTTAGCATCCAAAATCTGTCTTGTAGGCACGTCCAATCTGTCACAATTCGCATTTTCGAGTCTTTTCTATGCTCGGGATTGCATCATTTCAATTTACGTATGTTCATTAAACGTTACCACTCAGTCATTACTACTAATATTATACTCAAATACTCCCGATTATGATCCTAATATACTTTCATGCTATTTTTAATGATATAAAATTTATATTATTAATTACCCGGTGTTTTGAAACCTTTTGCTATATTTTCCCGGTTAGGGCTTATAACTCCATCGGTTTGCGATATCTCATCACGATCACTATTTTAACACCCGATTTTTATCAGTAACATGATTTTATGAGTTTTTACAACTTTGTCGAATTTTATTTTTATTCGTCACGTTTTATTTTCAGTTAACCCGGTACCCGATAACGCCGAAATTATACACGAAACTAACTAAATCCTACTCTAAAATATCTTACATGCCAAAAATACCACAAAACCACTTCTAATTAAACCATGTGCCACCCCTAGTTTAATTTTTTCTTTACCTTATAAGTTAAAAAGCTTTAAATGCAAAGTTAGTATAAAAACTAAAAATTTATTTCATAACATTTTCATAACACATTTCACTAGCAAAATTAAAACACACAACTCTCTCCCTCTCCTCCCTAGCTCACGGCACCAACCCAAGACAAAGGAGATTCCATAAATTTTTGAAGATCAAGTTTCATTCTTGTCCCGAATACCTTCCTTGTTAGAGTTTTGTAATAAAAACTCCAAGGTTGTGGTCGTTTTTCATCCTAGCTCACCAATCATCAAGTAAGCTCAAGAACACTATTTTTGATCTTTTCATACTCTCTTTGTTCTTATATTGTTGTATTTCCTATTTATTTCGAGAGCTATCCATGCAAAACCTATGTTATGTATACCACTTGTTTTATTTTTCATTAAAACTATCCCAATCCATAGATCTGTATGTTTTATTAACATCCCCGCGAAGCCCACTATTTTTAGTGATGTTTAGGACCCATGACACCCTAAGAAGGTGTATGGTAGGATGTGTGCACTTGTGGAGTTGTGTTGTAGTCGTTTGATCAAGCCGCGAACCAAGAAAACGAGTTTTTAACATATATATATACCCGCTGTCCAGAAATGTAAACTTTGGAAAAATCAGTAAACATGGCGTTATTTTAGCTTTCATATATAGAAAGTACTCTCAAACACGAAAACGTGGTCGCTTGAATCACTAAAAACCGATTTATAACGAAGGAGATACGATGTTTTAAAGTTAGCAACGTAAAACTATTATTTTCTGAAAATACGTGCTGTTGGCCGAACTTCAGGGGACAGAACGAGGCGTTAGCCGTAGTCTAGCTGAGCCGAGCCACTGAGAATATGTTAGTTCATGTTATGACGATCGCGTGGATATAAAGAACGTTGAAAACCGACTTGTAACGACCAAGATATGAATTTCTGAAAATCCGACTAACAAAACTTATTTTAACAGCCTCACTAAAATTCCAATAGTTTCTAAGTGTAAACAGTTTTTGCGAGGCACCATCTTACGAGCTATTTTCCCGTTGAGCGAGGCGGTTTGAGCCATAAACTCCTTGAGGTGAAACGAAGTATTCCCGGCCTATTTTCCAAATCAATCGACCGCTTGTTGATTGAACTTATTTCGAGTAAGTTATGAATTTCCTAGTATCGCCAAAAACAACCTTTATATAAAAATAAAAAGTGTAAAACTAACAAGTCGCCAAGTTGATGACCGATTATCTACATGATCGAGACGCGTATGATCAAAAGTCAAAGGAGACGGCTGAAAGATTATGTCACAAGGATTTCAAAAACGTAAAGTTCTATTACTAACTCTCAACGTACAATATTTTACGACTAGCTTTGCAAGGCCGTTCGGTCATATTTTCACCAGTTGTAAAGTATTATTTTGCGCCGAAACTATTTTATTTGGCAATAAAACATCAAGTAGGGATCGTGGAGTATTATTCCAACATTTTTACACGAAATATAGTATATGACTTGCCGAGATGTCAAGAATGTAGTTTTCGACGATAAACATTATTTTCAAAACCAACGAGTGGTATCGTTAACATACGTAAATGCATGAGTAGAAGCATTTCATTTACTTATATTAGAACATATCATTCATCATAGGTCGCAGTTTGAGACCGAGCCTCGTTTTCATCATATCTTTAGTGGATATTGTGCTATCATATCAGGTGAGTTTCATAGCCCCACTCTTATTCTTTAATACTTGTTTTAAACTCTTTGGGGGAGATACATGCTTAAACTATTTGCGTACATACACGATTGTGTTAAACTTATTTGCGTTACTCTTGAAAGCATTTCGCGGACCTAAGTATCAAACACTTGGGGTAGCCGTAGATAAGTCTCCTCGTGAGCAGCATTGATAAGTCTCTTCGTGAGCAGCATTGATAAGTCTCCTTGTGAGCAGCATTGATAAGTCTCCTCGTGAGCAGCATTGATAAGTCTCCTAGTGAGCAGCATAAGGTCTATTAGTGATATAGAACGCATATCGTATACTTACATGTCTTACTCATACTATGTTAGCATTGGGTTGTAAACACACAGGTTGCAAGTCTCTTATGGACGGGGCTTGGAACTGAGTGGATTTACAATGCCTATGCAGTGGAAACTTTCTCTAAACGCTTTTCAACTTATTCATAACAAACTCTATGAACTCACCAACCTTTGTGTTGACACTTTTAGCATGTTTATCTCAGGTTAGTAAGGTGATAGCAGATGCTTGGAGCAGAGAGTCTTAGGGCACGTTTTTATGAAGACTTTTGCTTTTATCATTTACCATTCGATATACTTTAAAAACTTATGTACTATTCTACTTTGGGATCTTTTGCTTGTAAACTATGACCTTATCTATTCGAATGGTAACTTTTCAAAACGTCTCATTTAGAGGTCGTTCTCTATATCTTGTACTTTGTGCCCTGAAGTAGCATCCCAGTGACATTATCGTTCCGCTGCGATAATTTGGGGGTGTTACACAATCCTTGATAAAACAATATTATCTCCTGCATAGGGGTTAGATAGTGTTGAGGACATTTTACCAATAAATCTTTAAATCGTTCCCAAGCTTGATAAAGAGTTTCATCAGGCTCTTGCTTGAAACTATTGATAGCCTCCATCTTTTTAGCAGTCTTAGCAGGTGGACAATATCTCTTCAGGAATTTGCTCTTCAAATCTCCCCATGTAGTGATTGAACTAGCAGGTTCATTCCTTAGCCACTTGTTAGCAGCTTCTGAGCGGCTCCTAGTAAACAAATCTGCAATCTCCAGGACCTTTTCAACATGCTCATTAGCATCCTCATGTTCCGTCCCACTGAAAGCATTCTCTCTTAGTTCCTTGAGAAACTGACCCTTCAACTCAAATTTTGACTTATCATCAAACTTAGGTCTAGCAACTCCTGAAGTGTAATCAGCACGGGTACTGTTCATGTATTCCTCCATAGTAGTGTTTTCGCCCATTGTTTCTGTTTCAACTTCCTCTTTTTCTTCAGAAAAGTAATCAAGCTCGAGTGAACTTGAAAGATCAAAGCTTCTTGTGTTGAAAAGCCTTTTAAGCGAATGTAGGGCTCGTTCAGGATCTTCGAAAGGTTGAATCAAGTTCTTCATAGAACTCCTGGTCATGCACTTCCTGAAATCAAACAAAAAATATCAGTAGGGTATGCTCGAGAAAGTAATATATCAGATAATTAATAACGAAAACGGAATACGAAAAATTAAAGTTACTGATATCCGCAGACGATGCGCCGTATCCAAAAAGTTGGATACGCCGTATCTTATAATCGTTAAAATTTAATCAGACTTTATTCAGAAAATAGATACGCCGCTTAGAATTTATGAATGCGCCGTATCGAATTAATTAATCAAAAAATCGATATTTATTTAAAATTAAATGCGTCGTATTAACGAAAGTTAATGCGCCGTATTTTCGTTACGTTTAAAAATACAAGATTTTTGATTCAGAGGATACGCCGTATCGATAGAGATCGATGCGTCGTATCTGTTTAATAATTCGCAAACTGTTTTTAATTAAAATAATAGATACGCCGTATCTGCTAAAGCAGATGCGTCGTATGGCGTTAACGTTTAGAAAAAATTTTCTTATTAAAAACAGATACGCCGTATCTTGGGGAAAAGATGCGTCGTATCGAATTAATTAAACGCGTTGTATTTTATAAAATTTAAACGCAATACGCCGTATCTGATAAATCAGATGCGCCGTATCGTTTGATTTAGCACAGTACAACGATAGCAGAACAGAAAAAATACGAAAAATAAAAACAAAAAATTAAACACACAAACAAAAATAAACACACAAAAATAAAAGAAAACAATTAACACACAATACAACAAATATGCAAAATAATACAATGATGCAATTAATCTACTAAAAAGAAAAACCTAATTAAAATACTAATCAAATTAACAGATAATAACAATTCACTCCCCGGCAGCGGCGCCAAAAACTTGATGTGCTGCGTGTGTCGTTACGGTTTAGCAGTTTTAATGCCTACTCAAGTTTTAAATTTATATTTAGCCGACTTATCAATAACACACACACTTAACGAGCAGTGTACCCGGTCAGTATGAATATAATGGTAAGTAGAGTGTCGATCACTAAGAGTGGAACGTATTATCTCGTTATTCTAATCAGTATTTTAATATCCTAGTGCAAGGGGGTTTCAGCCTGAGAGACTGGCACGATTTGTTTGCAATTAAATAATAAAATAAACCAATAGGCACGAATCAGCAAGTAGCACACACGTACACAGATAAATACTCGAGATAATAAGAGGGCTGTCCTTATGATTAAGTAGATTGTCACTTGTTTTATTGATAGCTTTATATGAAGTGTATGTAGTTAACCCTTTCTCGTTGGTCCTAATCTTATCGGCGAGTAAACCCTTAATGATTACTTATGTCTAAAAGTTATTCCTAAGTGATCAATTTAGTAATAACCGTGGGAGCCACATTATTTTCCGCAGTCAAATGCCCGCAAGCCACTAATAAACACAGAGGTTATCAATGCACTAATAAGTAGTAACCAAAGACATCAACATATAAACTTTAATTGATGGGAAAGCAAGTATTAAAGGGAGTGCAATCTTTCGTTGTCACATTACACAAGCCACCAATCCTGATGAATTAAAGTTTGCTAACACAATAAAACAAAACTACTTAATGAATTAAACACATGCAGCACCTTCTTACAGCTCTTGTATCTTTGATTTGGGTGTGTCTTGTGCTGCCTCCTTGACTGAATTCGTCCTTGGTTTCTCCTGTTCGGTCTTCGGTATTATATGGTATCCCCGAAATTCGTCTGGTCTTGGGGTATTTATAGTTTCTGTCTGAGGGAAGATGCGGCGCATCTAGTAAGTAGATGCGGCGCATTGACTTAACTTCGCGTGGGGTCCAAGATTATAATATTCAGGAATATTCGTACACCGCCAGAAGATGCGGCGTAACTCCATGATTAGATGCGGCGCATGTCCTCTTGTATCTTGGATCGTATCTGGTGATATCTTGATAGAGATGCGGCGCATGTCATGAGTGAGATGCGGCGCATCTGGAGCAGATTAGTCTTGATCTTCTTCATTTCAGTAGACTCTTAACTTCTTGCATGTTTTGCTCCATAATCAGTCCAAAATCGCTAAGTTTCACCAAATGCTTGTTTTTACCTGAGAATTACAAAAGTAAACGATTAAGTATCAATCCTTATACATAATAGAATAAAACAAGTCAAATTAATAGGATAAATGATAGTAATAAAATGTACTTATTTGAGTTCATCAGTTATCTACATGAGCAACATCATCAATAGTGAGAGAGTCATGAGAGATCGTACCTTTTTCGATGATTTTACTTTTAAGCTTGCTACCGAATGTGACATTACCTCCATCGTACACTTGGTAGGTTGAGAAAAGGCTTTTGTTTCCCGTCATATGTCTTGAACACCCACTATCTTTGATCCACTCGTCCGGTTCTAACCCGACTTTCAAGCACACCTAAGTTAAAGAAAAACTCAAGCGTTTGGTCCCCAATATATCATGGGTCCATTTGGGTTAAACATTACATTATCATGGTTCATGTATGGAAATGGTGGACAAGTGTTCCATGGCATGTAATTGGGACCTTGATAGTTCATAGACATGTTTTGGTTCCAACTATTTTGATGATGATGTTGTGAATTAAAGTTACTCTTAGGAGCGGGGTGTTTGGGAAAACTAGTTTTAGGTCTTTGTTGAACCGTTTTAATCCTAAACTCATTATTAACTTGACATATTCCTATAGTAACTGCTTGTTTTTGTTTGTTAATAGTTGTACTAGTGCTAGGTTTCTGTGTGACTTTTACAAATTCAGTACGATTCGAATTACGAACCTTCTGTTCATCAACAGTACCCGCGGAACCTTTTGGTACAACTGGCGGAACCAAACTTTTGGATCCGCCAGATCCGTGGGTGTCTGACTTAGTTGGAACAGGTTCTTGTACTTTCATTGTTTGTTTCATAAAGTCATTTAAGTTTCCTGATTTCATAAATCCTAGTCCGGTTTTATCATGAGGCAACTTTTGAATTTGCATTAACTCATCTGCTAAACAAATGTTTTTATCAAACCTTTTAAATTTAGAGTTTTGTTTGATAATATCTTCCTGTGTGGTTTTAAGTGTTTCTATTTCTAGTTTAAGTTCCTGACATGAGACACATGTTTCTTTAACACTTTTACCCTTTTCTGATCGTATTTCTTTTTCTTTTAACCAATAGACTTCGTTTTCTAAGAGTGTCGTTTTGGTTTTTAAGAACTTATTTTTGTTTATGATTTTTAGAGTAATATCACACAGTTTGTTATATTCTACTTCTAACGTTTCATCATCAATAGTGGAATATGACGAGTCAGAATGTACCTCTTCTGAGTCATGAGCCATGAGAGCAACTTCGTCGTTCTTTGGCTTATCGTCATCACCATCACTTTCATTCCAAGCTCCACTAACAAATGCTTTTTGAGACTTGTTATTTGGAGGCTTTGGACAATCTCCTATTAGGTGACCAGAATCCCCGAACCTAAAACACTTCCTATCCATTTTCCCTTTCCTATCATCACGGTCTTTCCGGATGGATTTCTTTTCTTCACGAGGTTGTCTTACGAACTTTCCTCGTCTCCTAAAGAACCGTTTGAAATCTCTAACGGCCATGGCATACTCTTTGTCTTCACTACCCGAACTAGACTCTTCATCACTTGATTCTACTTTAGCTTTTAAGGCAATGGACTTTATATTCTCCTTTTTGCCCTTAACTATTTCTGAGTCTTTTTCCATCACCATCTCGTGAACTTTGAGATTTTCGATGAGCTCGTCAAGTGTCATGCTTGAAAGATCCTTGGATTCTTCAATAGCCGTCACATTTGCTCTCCACTTCGGATGAAGTGCTCTAAGAAATTTCCTGACAAAGTTCTTACTAGAAAAAGATTCGTCAAGCGCTTTAAGAGAAGTAATTATAGTATTAAACCTAGAAAAAGCACTATCAATGGTCTTATCTTCAGAGATAACAAATTGTTCATATTGTTGAACAAGAAGATCAATTTTGTTATCTTTGACTTGTGAGTTCCCTTGATGAGTGATAATCAATGATTGCCAAATATCCTTAGCCATTTTACACATAAAAACTCTTTCATATTCTTTTTTAGGTATGGTATTATAAATGATGAAGCGAAAAGTGTACCGCTTTTAGGGGGTCATTTAAGCCCTAAATCGTATTTATTTGATCAAATATTGCCCTAAATCGTTCCTTTTTTCATTTTAGGTACTTTGGAGAAGAAATCTGGAAAAGGAAGCATTTTGGACGTTTTTGGAGCATAAAAGTGAAGAAAACGACAAAGTCTCAAAATTGGCTGGAAAAGTACCTTTGACGGCGTCACAAATTGTTCCAGACGGCGTCATGGCTTGGCAAAAGAGGTGGATATGAAAAATACGCATGATAAGCCAGAGAATTTTACAATGAATTTCTGACGGCGTCACCCTTTAAAGTGATCAAGGCCATCACGGTTTAACTTAAAGAGAGACGGCGTCAAGCCCATTTCTGACGGCGTCAACCTTTGATAAGCCAGAGCGGATTTTGGAGCATTAAAGAGGGACGGCGTCAAGAAGGCCATCCGGGAACCCTAGACACGGCGAGGTGACGGCGTCAAGATCTACAACGTGACGCCGTCAGCCATTAAACTCTATATATAGTTTTGCAATTTTTAGTCATTAGTGTGCAACTTTGTGAGGAGAAACCCTAAGACGAATTTCTGCCATTTTTAAGGGTTTTCATACCCTTGGATCTCCCATGTTTAATTGAAGATAAGTTTTCATTTAATCAATCAATATGTCTATGTGTTGTTTGATTATATCTTGTTCTTGTCTTTTAATTAACATGCTAGGCTAGATTTATCTTGTGTTTGCTCAGATCTAATGAAACCTAACTATTGATTATTAGTTATTAGTGTGTTATTAATTGTATTGGATGATTGTTTATCGATGTTAGGCTTAAGAAAACTGGCTAACTTCCTATTCGGTAACTTGCTTGAACGTCTTAAGAAACATGAACCAATGCGTACTAAGGTTATTATGGTTGTATTTAATGCATGAGCGAATTCTAGTGATCCCATGTTAGGAGCTTCTTAGCCGGCTCGACATAGGAGTGAAGTAGGAGCTTGTAGAGTTGGGGAAGTACGTACGCCACCCCACGATTGGTATTAAGGAATACACCCGTCATCCACGCAATTAATACACACTAATCAACCGGTAAAAGATAGTTAGGGAGTAAGGAAATCTAAGTAAACACATTTCTCTCCATATAAGTTTCACAACCTTTTCATTTTCAATTATTTTATTTTATTTGCATTTGTAGTTATTTGGGTTAGTTGACTAGCAACTAATTCCGCCCACTCCTTCAAAACCGAGATTTTACTTGCTTTCATAAAAACATAAAAATACAAAAAGAATCTTCCCTCACCCTTAGACCTATTAGAGTAGTTTTTCAATCCTAACGACACTATTCCCTGTGGAGAACGATCAATCCCCCGTACTTACCACTACACTATACTACATCGGTCAAGTACACTGCCTGGTGGGGTTGTAAGCCTCTTGAGATCCCTCGAGAGGTAAAACCTGTTGTAAGGTCGCAAAACCACGCATCAATAAAGCATTATTTTGGCTTCATTATTTTTGGCAATCAGCTTCTTTTGCTCATCATTATGACGAGTAAGAGAAGTACCCTCATCCCGACCATCTAATATATTTGATATAGGTTTATTATCACCTTCTACAATAATATACCACAAATCTATATCCTTTGACTTCACATAAGTTTCAAAGCGATTTTTCTAATATATAAAACTATTTGGTTCAAATAGTGGTGCTCTTTGCATAGATTGCCCTTCTTTGAAGTTTTCAAAATCCATTGATCGTTTCAAGTTTTAAAATACAATATATTTGAAAATCTTGAGTAACGTAGCTCTGATGCCAATTGTGGAAAACTATAAGGGGGGTTTAATAGTTTTTACCTTTTTATAATTGATTCGCTTTGTGACTTAACGCGATTTCAAAGTAAATACACACAAACAAACAATATAAGTTAAGTAAGTAAGGAAATGAACAATCAAACCTCAACACGGAGATTTATAGTGGTTCGGCTACAAGGACTCTCTTCCTTGCCCTACTCCACTCCTCGAGCCTCTAACTCGAGAGTTTTTCTTCACTAAGAAACAAGCTCCCTTCTAGGCGGAGAAAACATTTACACGTCGCTTACTCTTTATCCGGTACTAAGCTAAACACCGGGTTCTTTACAAGGGTACAACCACTCCCGTTGGTTCTTTAACAAGGATACAACCACTCCCGACACTCTATGTGTTTTGAGGACTAAAACACTAACCGATCACTATTGAATGAATGGTATAAACAATGATGTGTGAACACTAACAAATCACACAGTATCTAACTATCAAGACTTGCAACAGTGTTGAAGCTTGTATGCTTGATCTTCTTTGCTACAAAAGAGAGATCACTAAGAATGAAATGAATGAATGTAATGGGTTAGTAATGTACAAATGAATGAGTGTATAATTTAAGCTATATGAGTGATGATTGTGCTTGAATGATCAGCTTGCTATTTATAGGCAAAACTGACCAGACAACCCGCGGATTTGGCGGACCCAAATAATTGGTTCCGCCCTTGTACTGGTTTGGTTCCGCGGGGACAAGCCAGCTAAGGGATTTCCAAATCTTACTATATCTTGTCTAGTCTTGTCAAGATCTTACAAAGTCAACTCTTTAGCTTCAAGATCTTTTCAAAATATGTTGTAAAGTCAACTAAGATTTTCTAATGAGGTATGCCATGATGTCATGTGTATTTCCATTTTTAAGAAATAAAAATAAACATGTAAATGTATATATGTATGTAATGTGTAATTCCTAGTGATCATATGATATGTAAATGAGTTTTAAAAACTTGTTACTAAAATGTAAAAGACTTTAACATATACTTATGCTTTGCTAAAAATAAACCTTATAATTGTCATTAACAAAATTAAGCAAAGATCGTAAAATATAAATAACGTTTTTAGGACGATATTTGTATTAACACATAGTTCAATATGAAACTGCTGCATTTGTATAGGTATGCTTATGGTATATTAAATTTACAGGCATGATCCACTGTAGTAGACGATTCTGCTTATATTTTATTTTCTGCCAATGGGGTTTTTATATTCAACAACCTGATTGCATACTATGGACATAAGTTAAATATAAAAGATAGACGGAATATCAATGATGGATGTACGGAGACCAACCCCAACTATTACTAAATTCGTATGGTTTGTGCATTCATCATTGATACTTTGTCAAAATTTTTGTTGCACCCAGCTTTTCGCATTCACCTGCCTGAGCACATTATGGTTCAAGTAAGATCGAGGTGGACTGTTCCTAACTTTCCATATATATAGTTTGTATGTCTGCCTTTTGTTTACCGGTTTTATATCATACTTAATAATACAATCTTCTCTCCACTTACAGGATTGCACACCAAGGTATACAAGAATGCAAAAATTCGTTCAAGAACCCGACAGTAGAAGCATCAGGTTATTACTCCAATGCCAAGTGACCACAAATCTTTTAGTATAAAAAGGGTTGAAAATGAACCAACGCCTTCGGTTCGACTGGAACCTCTCCCCAATTTTGAAGTCAAAATTGAACGCCCTTCTCATAATGGCCCTCCACCAGTGGCTACCCATGTAAAAAGACTAAAGCATGTTCAAATTTTTTGCATGTCTCGATTTAGTTTATACACTTTTGTATCAACAATGTACCCAATTTTCCAGTTCTTTTTTACTGCTTTTATGAAGATGTAATGTATATCCCTTTAAACTTGAGTAGTCTTTACCAACTATTGAATGCAAATACGTTAACTATACAAACATGTTACTATCCTATATGAATAAACTAAAGCACATAAACCTTATCTATACAAAAAGACATCACAATGTTGAACTATTAAAATATTTTTCCCCCATTTCAAGCTTGCAACATTAGCAACAACAACATCAACTACTTCTTTAGCAAAACATCCCGCCGCGAAGCGCGGGTTTCCCACCTCGTTTGAGACATGCATAAAAAGAAATACAAACAATAAATATGAATATGAGACAGAAGAAGTATAAAAGAAAATGTTGAAGTGAGAACACTTTTACCCAATGGGTTGGTTGTGGTCTAAATTCTAAAAGAGAAATGATATATCCTATTACTAATTCTTCTTACAAATATTTCTACTCACAAGATTCTGACATGTGTCATAATTGACGATTTAGATGCGGAAAAATAATGAGTGAAGAAAAAATATAAAATATTAGTGTGAGTGTAGAAGGATATAGCAAAATTTATTTTAAAATGCTTGCGTGACGTGTCTAAAACGAAAATAGCGTTACCCCTCCAAGTTTTAAAAAAGTTGAAAATGAGCCCCTTAAGATAACAATTCTCTACTTCTTAAACATAGGTTGTGTTTGGCAAAAAGTGCTGGTGCTGGTGCTGGTGCTGGTGCTGTTGCTGGTGCTGGTGCTGGTGCTGGTGCTGGTGCTGGTGCTGAAAAAGATTAAAAATGTAGCCTTTTTTTTGTAGTAGTGTTTGGCAAACTAGCTGTAATTGTAGATTAAAATTGTAAAATGACGTAATTGGACATACAAATAACAAACCCAATATGAATAAGAATAGTAAATAAAATTATTGATATAAATCATAAATATGTAGCATTGCATGAAAATTCATGTAAAAATACAAACAACGTTAAAATGGTACACTAATCTGACTTTGGGTCGATTACTTAAGTCATTGTTCGCTAGAATGACCGATTACTTTTGTCGACATGATGCAAGAAAGTTGAAAACAGCCATTTCCATAGTAATATGTATGTGATGACTTGTATATCATGGCATCACGCATTAAAGTTGTGTGTTTTCATCTAGCGCATTAGCATGATTATATGTTCATGCATTTATAAAGTTTAACATTGAATCTAACTATCTTGAATTTCTTTCAGCAATTAAGAATTGCGTTTTTTTTCAAATTAAAGGTCGATAAAGCCAACAACTCATTCCTTAATAAATTACTTTGCGGTGTTAACTATTTAATTCGTAGCATCAATACAAAAATATTGCATTGAAACATGGGTATTAGGAAGGGTATTTTGGTAAATTTGCAAATTATAATCTCCAGGATTTTCTGAAAAGTTCCTGTGAAGAGCTTTCTTTTTTTGGAGATTATTTTGCTAGAGTTTCAATAATCTTGCGCAGCCAAACGAGGCTACTTTTTAGATAAGAGCTTCTTTAGCTCCCATAATCTCCCATAATTCTTGCTGCCAAACCATAATATATTCTTCCATTAATAAAAAGCTTTACACACACACAGTCAAAACAGATCTACAACAACTACTACTACAACTACATTTGATTCAATTCAAGTTCAAATCGATGTCACAATTCGTTAAAAAAGACGATGATCGCGATGAAGAAGGTATAAATTCGTATTTATTTTATGAATTTTTAGGGTTTCATCGTGGTCTAACGATATATTTGCTTTTAATTGTTAGATCAGTTGATGCTTGTATATTATGTTATCGGATTGATTAATTTAACTAATAGATTATTTTTATTATTATTATTGTGATTAATTTTATTAATAGATAACCACCAATGCACCTAGCCAAAGTTGTAAAAACTGGGTGGCCGGGTACGGCCTAGCGATTAATAGGACTGGTATTTTTATATTTTTATATATAAAATTATTTTTCATATTCCAATTTTGGAATTCAATTAATCCCCTTGTGGCCACGGAGGTTCACCTGCGCCGACTCCGGGCTATTCAAAAGGGTAGTCGCCCTTGGATTAGTCAGCTCGCAATGTCGAGTCGGAAACTAGGTACACCAAAAAAAAAAAAAAAAAAAACACCTAAATTTTAATTTTTGGAAAACGTTGACCCAAATTTTGTCTGATTTGACCGATTTTTGACCAATCCGATTAATCGGCCGCCTGGGCTGATTTTTACAACACTGCACTTATATGCTTTTATTATATCACATGTTACTAGTTTTATCTCTCGCACAAAACACACACATGTACATATGCTATATATTTCGCTCACATGTACATTTACACGCACTCTTGTTGGAGGTCTTTCTGGAAGTAGTCCCTTTACGGGGTAGGGGTTTGACTGTCTACATCCTACCTTCCTCATACCCTGCTTCGGCGGGATTGGGTATATGTAAACTGTGAATCGATACATTATATTTGTGAATTATATATCGCCTCTAGTTTAGCTGTGGATGTATTTTGATTATTCTAATCGTGTGAACCGCGTTAAAATGTTGTGTCGTTTTTTTCTGTTTGTTTGTTCAGACAAGTGGAAGGCTTAGTAGTAACTGGATTATTCGACTCTTGTACAGTTACATTACATTTGATTGTTTTTGATATTTGATTTGTTCATTATGTGCAGCAGAGTACTCTCCTTTTCTCGGGATTGAGAAGGGAGCAGTTCTGCAAGAGGCGAGAGTATTTAACGATCGGGAGTTGGATTCAAGGAGGTGTTCTCAGGTGCGTATTTTCGTTATGTGATCTGATAATAATTTCTTGAAGTTTTGTTTATTCTTACGAATTATGGTTTATCTTTCTTATTGATAGGTTATAACAAAGCTACTTTATCTTCTAAATCAAGGGGAAACCTTCACAAAGGTTAGATATCGTTTTTACGCACCCAAATTGCGTAAATATATATTGCTAAATTTTGAACTTTCCGTGTTGGTTTCAGGTTGAAGCGACAGAAGTTTTCTTCTCCGTGACAAAACTTTTCCAGTCGAAAGATATCGGTTTACGAAGAATGGTGTATCTGATAATTAAGGAGCTTTCTCCTGCTTCAGACGAGGTTTATATAAAACGACTTTATTCCTTTGTTATATAAAACGTTTGACTGACATTTTTATGTATTTTTGCATACAAAAGGTTATTATTGTCACAAGCTGCCTTATGAAGGATATGAATAGCAAGACTGATGTGTACCGAGCAAATGCTATTCGTGTTCTGTGCCGCATCATAGATGGAACACTTCTTACACAAATCGAGAGGTACTTGAAGCAAGCTATTGTTGACAAAAATCCTGTAGTTGCGAGTGCGGCGCTAGTCAGTGGTATTCATTTGCTACAGGTACAACCAAGCGCTTGGAAAATTGCAATATTGTTGTGATGTTGTTTAGTGATGTTTAACGGAATTTTTAACGAATCTCTAATTATCTGGTATCGCAGACAAATCCAGAGATTGTGAAAAGATGGAGCAATGAAGTGCAAGAAGCAGTTCAGTCAAGGTCTGCACTAGTACAGTTTCATGCACTTGCTCTGCTTCACCAGGTATCATTTTGATGCTCATACTCTTATCATTTAACCTATAACACAACCCAAACGATCTACTGAATGGTCTTCTACAAGCATGTACGAGTACTCATTATAATTTACTTATGGAATAGAAGTTAATAGACTGTCCAAATTGGCGAATTTAAAATGTGATGCTATGTCGGTATATATCAATAACTGCTATAGGATTCTAGAACACTAGAATAGTCT
Source organism: Artemisia tridentata subsp. tridentata (assembly GCA_021014915.2). Classification (NCBI taxonomy): domain Eukaryota; kingdom Viridiplantae; phylum Streptophyta; class Magnoliopsida; order Asterales; family Asteraceae; genus Artemisia; species Artemisia tridentata. Next base: position 428,443,999 of record CP139507.1, on the reverse strand, counting down.
TTTATTACACCATGTAGGACACATTAAGTTTGTAGGTGTCGGCTGCTATTAGGGACACACTTAGTCTGATGGTCTTTTTACTATCTCTTAACAAATACCATGTGCGTGGCTGTATGAACGACTACTGGTTGCAGATAAATATCTGTGTGTATGCACGTGTGTGCTGACACATTATTCTGTATGTTGCACATCCTACTTAATAATTTGATTTAGTTGCAATAAGTTTTCATGTAGTTTATTATAAGGAGCAATAACTGAGTTTCTGGTTTGATCTCTCGTTCTCCCTTGTGAAGCTTTCTTCTTATCCTTGGTCATCATTTTGTATCATGCTAATTAAATTGGATGTCAGTACTTTCTATTAATGTAACGTATTTGGTGTATTTTCAGATACGGCAAAATGATAGGTTAGCTGTGAGCAAATTAGTTACCAGCTTGACAAGGGGTACCGTCCGTTCACCTTTGGCTCAGTGTCTGTTGATTCGCTACACCAGTCTGGTATTTTTTCTGGATCCAAGTACTTCTCTTTCTTTTGAAGGGAGGGTGAGTTAAGTGTTCTGAATCATTGCTACCCGTGTGTTACTATTGTATTTAGGTTATCAGAGAATCAGGCATGAACACTCAAAGTACAGAGCGTCCATTTTATGACTTCATGGAGGGTTGCCTCCGTCACAAATCAGAAATGGTTATTTTTGAAGCTGCCAGGGCAATAACTGAGTTGAATGGTGTTACTAGTCGAGAACTGACTCCTGCTATTACGGTTCTACAGCTCTTCTTAAGCTCATCAAAGCCAGTACTTCGTTTTGCTGCTGTTCGCACATTAAACAAGGTCATTATTCTTAAAAATCAATAATTTCTTTTGTTTGACCTGCTTGAGTTTTTGCTTGCGTTGAACTTAAAAAATGTAGGGGCAATTTCATATCTCCCCCCCTTTTAGTTGAAAATTTCATATATACCCAAACATGCATTAAAAACATTGTACATTATGCATTCAATACTTGCACTTTGGGTATATATGAAATTAATCATGAAAGTAGGGTGATAAATGAAATTAATCCAAAATCAATGGTTGTCTATTTTCTTCCTGTCTTCTATGTTTTTATTTCAAGTTTTATGGGTTCTATCAAAGTGAGATTAGGTAGCAAAATTAGCAAATTCATGTCTAGTACTGATCAAATAAGCTAAGCGCCTAAGCTAGATATAAGATTATTAGATTACCTCTCAGATTCTTCTCTCCAGATATATGACTAGGATATTTCAGTTCTTGGAATCATGCAAACGTGTATTTTATACTCGAGGCTTCCACCGCTGGTTGTTCGATGGGTCATTTGATTTGTTCTTTGCACCTCTGGAGCTCTTTTCCCGAAAAGAGTGTTAGAATGCTTTGCTATTACCTAAAAACAGGTAAAGAAAGAAAAACAAAGAGTATCATATGTAGAATCCTTTACTATGAAATAGTTTACTCCTAATGTAGCAAATAATCTATCAAAGTACGGGCCCGGTAATTGTTGTGACAAGCATTTACATAAAAATCTGGTCATCAGAATCCAAAGTTGGGCAAAATAGAGTGTATACATAAACCAAAATCAGCCATCATAATGTGTAAATGACAATAGTTTTAGTCGTCATGCCGCTGGTGGAAGTTTCTCCAGTTTAGGTTCCAAGTAAAAAGCTCAAATGAGTAGAACACAGATGTATCTGGTTCGTCCTAATTTTAGAATCTTTTCTGATTTCTTTGATATCTATATTATGCAGGTGGCGATGACCCACCCAATGGCTGTAACCAACTGTAATATTGATATGGAGAGCTTGATCTCAGACCAGAATAGAAGTATTGCTACCCTTGCCATTACCACACTGCTGAAAACAGGCAATGAATCAGGTGTTGATCGTTTGATGAAGCAAATTACGAACTTCATGTCTGATATTGCTGATGAGTTCAAAATTGTGGTGGTTGATGCCATTAGATCATTGTGTTTGAAGTTCCCCCTCAAGTACAGAACGTTGTGAGTTTGTTTAACTTTATTTTATCTGAAACTCAGGATTAAATGTAGCATAAGTGTGTCTCTCATGTGCCTTTATTTTCTTTCTGTTAAGGATGAATTTTTTGAGCAATATCTTGAGGGAAGAAGGTGGGTTTGAATACAAAAAGGCAATTGTTGATTCAATTGTTATCCTCATAAGGGATATTCCTGATGCAAAGGAAAGCGGGCTTCTTCACTTGTGCGAATTTATTGAGGACTGTGAATTCACATATCTATCAACACAGGTAAGCTTGTTATTTCTTATCAGAGCTTACAAGATGGGCGGGTCAGGTAACAGGTGAAACAAGTTCTGGTGGAAAGAAGTCAATGTTTGTATCAGTCGAAATGGCTTGGGTCAACCAGAAACACTTTTCATCCAAATTTGTAGTGTGACAATTCATCAAAAATAATATTTGGAAAGACTTTCAACTCATTTGACCCATACATATGTTTTCCATTATCCTGTTGATTCATTCATAGCAATATAGCATTGCTTGTATTTCCTGTCAGCTATATTACTAAAACTTGTTTCATGAAACACATGGTCAGATTCTCCATTTTCTTGGTGTCGAGGGACCAAAGACCTCTGATCCTAGCAAATACATAAGGTATATTTATAACCGTGTCATCCTTGAGAATGCAACTGTTCGAGCCAGCGCAGTAAGTACATTAGCCAAGTTTGGTGCCATGGTTGATTCTTTGAAGGTAACTTAACTTACGTATCTTCTGTCAATATTACTCTAACGTGGAGTATGCGTTACTAATGTGGACATTGAATCTACGTATTTTACTGCAGCCCCGCATATTTGTTCTTTTGAGACGCTGCCTGTATGATAATGATGATGAGGTGATTTGCACTCGTAACTTTTCTTAATGTTACACTTTGGAATTACACTTTGTAATTACTACAATTCCTTTCACGGGAATTATCTTTTTTTTTTTTTTTTTTTTTTTTTTTTTTTTTTTTTTTTTTGCTGACAAGTCCTTTCACCAATCCATCTTTAGGTTCGTGATAGGGCTACACTATATTTGAATACTCTCGGAGGAGATGGTTCAGTTGTTGAAACTGATAAAGATGTTAAGGACTTTCTCTTTGGATCACTGGACATTCCACTGGTCAACCTGGAGACTAGTTTGAAGAATTACGTAAGTGACTGATATTGTTATGACTTCACTCTGCCACGAATTATGTAGCTGCTAACTTCTTTGTTGCAATTTCAGGAACCTACAGATGAACCCTTTGATATCAGCTCTGTGCCCAGGGAAGTCAAGTCTCAGCCACTTGCAGAGAAAAAAACTGCTGGTAAAAAACCCACTGCTCTCGGTGCGCCACCGGCCCCTGCTTCGACAGTTGATACATATGAGAAGCTACTATCAGCTATTCCAGAGTTTTCTACTTTTGGACAGCTTTTCAAGGTTTTTTTTTGATAGGATTACCCTTATAAATGCAAATGTTTACCTAGAGGTGGCAAAGTGGATGGGTTAGCCAGGTTGGTTAACGGGTAAAAAAAGGGATTAGGTTTAAATGGGTAAGTATGCTGTGTGCTGGTTGCAAATACTTATTTTTCCATTTTTTTTAATAAGTAATTAACAATGTGTTAATTTTGATTTTAAAACAATAATCCGATATTATTGATCATCTGAATATTTGAATTAAACGGTTTAGGAGTTTGAGTGCATTAAAACTAGACTTTGGGCGACTTCCAACCCATTCCCCTTCTAGCTCATGTATTTAGTTTGACTTGTTTGAGTCTAAAAAAAAAAAAAAAAAAAAAAAAAACTAGATTCACCCGCTCTTAAGTAATTGAGTCATGATTTTCACCTCTAGTACTTATACGTGTTTATCTTAATTCGTCCATCTTGGCTGATTATGCTATTCGTGTATATTCTTTCTTTCTTTTTTGTAACCAGTCTTCTGCACCCGTGGAGCTATCTGAAGCCGAAACAGAATATGCAGTTAATGTTGTCAAGCACATATACGACAATCATGTTGTATTCCAGTACAACTGTACCAATACAATGCCCGAGCTGTTACTCGAAAATGTAATCCTTAGAATTTAAAAAGTCTGCTTTTAATGCAAAATTTGTTGTTAAATAAAAGAAATCGTAATCCCGGTGGTCTGCTTTTAGGTCGTCGTCATTGTGGATGCCTCTGAAGCAGAAGAATTTGCTGAGGTAACAACCAAGCCATTGAAGTCCCTACCATATGATACACCTGGTCAAACATTTATGGCCTTTGAGAAACCTGAAGGAGTGCCGGCAGTTGGCAGATTCTCTAACGTGTTGAAGTTCGTTGTCAAAGAGGTAAATAGTAGAAACCTTTCATTATAGTTTCTTGTGTTTGGTCTTCTTAAATAACAGTATTTTTGCACTGAAAAAGGTTGATCCTTCCACTGGTGAGGCTGACGAAGATGATGATGGTGTCGAAGATGAATACCAATTGGAGGACTCTGAGATTGTTGCAGCTGATTACATGCTTAAGGTCGGGGTTTCCAATTTCAGAAACGCATGGGAAAGCTTGGGCCCAGATTTTGAGCGGGTTGATGAGTATGGGCTTGGTCCAAGGGAGAATTTGAGTGAAGCTGTTAATGCTGTTATCAATCTTCTTGGCATGCAACCTTGTGAGGTACGTATTATAGACTTTGACTTTTAACTCAGCCTCATTTAACCGTTGGAGATAAAACACCACCCAAGTGCTTTCAAACAGATTCCAATTGCTTTTGTATGAGCATCATTTGCTTTGGTTTCTACTCCTTTTTCGCAAGAGAAAAATAAACATTATTTATTCCTTTTTATATTTTCAGGGCACAGAGGTGGTTGCAGCCAACTCAAGATCACATACATGCTTGCTATCAGGTGTATACATAGGAAACGTGAAGGTACTCGTTCGTCTGTCATTTGGAGTCGATAGTTCCAAAGAAGTGGCAATGAAACTCGCTGTTAGATCCAAAGATGAATCCGTGACTGATGCAATTCATGATATAGTAGCCAACTAGACCATTTAAATTCTTCCTAGCCTTTTTTGTTTATGCGAAGAGATCTATAATAGAAGTTGCTTGTTGACAAGATAAAATGTACTTTGTTTGTAGATTCGAATAGGACTCGTTTTAGAGTGGTTTCTTGGAGGACCCTCCTATAAATTTGCCTGAGTCTTTATATGGTTTTCTGATATCAAACATTAACATTTGTCTTATTTTTGCTTGAGTTTTTCTTTGTTATTACTGCATTCCTCATGTTTCTACTTGGTTTGATGTTGAGTTTTGAAATATGTTGTACTAAATCTCAAAATAAGTGTCTGATAGACAAAAGGTGACATAGTTTTACGATGTGCAATTATACTGATTTGTAACTATCATATAGTCATCAACTTTATATGACTATCAACGAATTATTTATTAATTACAATAAAGTATCGGTCCGTTCACCACTAAGCGAATGAGGTCTTTCCTACCTGTTCAGTTATTCAAAGAGGGCGGATTTTTGACTTAAATATACGTGGTTTAACCGGAGTATCTCGTGATCATGACTCTTTCTGTGACATCTTCAAAATGTGTGTATGTAATGAGCTTCGAAAATGAAACCTCTTGTATCATGGGCATCACCACCATCCATATTAGAATGGTTATGACAACGTGGGTATATTAACCACCTATAATCATATAACATGACTCGAAAACTAAGTTTCATTTACAATAACTAACAAGCTAAAATTTTCATTTGATCATATTCTCAAACTATATACATTGAATGTATCATTTTCATATCATTTCCATTTCTTGAAAAACCTTTGGTCACTCCATAACAACATTCTATTCAATGGTATCTCACCATCAACATTCCTTTGTTTCAAATGCAAATATCTTGGCTTTATTCTATTCTGCAAACTAAACCCGAAATATTGCGGAAACTTGTTCACTTCCTCTATACCATTCCTTTTCATCACCTTAACCAAGTACTCAAATTTCGGCCTCAGATTATGCTCTACACCATACCCAAATATCGCGGGAAAACGCCCACACACCCTTCTTGACTCCACACTCGAAAACCCAACGCCTCGCAAAAACCTCATTTTCTCTTCTAGTTTTTCCACTCTGGTATCTAATAAATGAGCATTTAAAGTTGTTGGTTTATTTAACTGCCTAATACCTAAATATTTAAGGTACTCAAGTGTTGGTTTTAGACAATATTCCACGTCTGATTCGAGGATATGAGGGCATTTCAGGATTAGACCACATGCCTCTTCCAATGAGGCGGATAATTCAAACGTTAAGAACTCGAAAACAGGCTCAATGGTGACTGGGTCGAAAGACGGGGTGAATATAAGTGGAGTTAGAAAGGAGATACGTGGGATATCCGGTTCTGAAAACCCTTTGGTTTTAAGGTAGTTTACATTTGAGAGTATATGAGAGAGTGACTCGGGGGAGGGGTATTTTTCGGACCCCGGTTTGATGATACCGAGGGTTTTAAGGTAGCGTAAGTTTTCGCGGTGAGATGTTCGGAAGCTGAGGTGCCGGTTCGGCAGATAAGGGTTGTGTGAGGAAGAGCAAAGAGTTGGAGTAGGAAGAATTAGAAGGTGCATTGTAGTGTGTGGTTGTTATGAAGATAACATAAAGGATAGTGTCTACTGGGCAGCACAGATAGAGTCTTTTACTTTGTATTTATGTTATCTTATTTTTATTTTTGGTTCATTGTGTTAAAATGTTTTACAAAATTTGAAAAAAAACTATGCAACAGGCAAATGGTACTATTAGATTATATTCGATAAATTACCAAGAGTGTAGCAATAGGCAAACGGTAACAGCTTAAAACCAGCAAGACAACGTGACTTTCTAAACCGTTAGCAAGATCAGATGAATATATACAAGCTACTAACTTAATACGAATACTAATACTCGAACCATTCCATAGAGGTTATAACAACAGCATTACCAACATGTTATATTTTCAGTCATTCAAATCACTCTTCTGTGCCCTCCGAAAGCCCAAATCTGTAGCCAAAAGATACAAATATTAGAATTCCCGATTTCCTGATCACTTTTTAGATATCATTTTTTGGGTCCCAAAATCATAGGACCAACAAAAGAGATGAAATTGTGTTGAGACAAATGGACAAGAGAGCTAGAACGGAATGCAGTATTTTTTTTATGCATACAACCATGAACCACCTAAAACCCTTTTATTCACAGATTTACATTAATATTCTAACGATAACATTTATGAAATATTATTTGAAACATCAATTGGTTATAGAAAATTTTAAAAGTGGACAAAATAGTGCGTTTGTAGGTCAATGCGACATGACCCAACACGTACTAAAAAACTACAAATTTGAACCGGTTACACAACCTGCCCATTTAGCCACCTCTATAAATGATTAATTATTTTTAAGGATTTAGAAACATCATACATGATTTCATGATAATATGCATCGGAACATTAAGATGTCAGAGTTTGAGCTAACCTTGAGATTAGTATCCCAACTTCCTGTGCACAACGCACTGCCATCAGCAGACAAACCCAAACAGCTGACACGACCCTCGTGTGAGTTCTGAAGAGACCCCAAGTTTGAAACTACCTATAACAAAAAAACCAAAACTCAAATCTGGCAGAAAATAAGAAGAAATCGAAATTTATAATGTAAAATCACAAATCTGACTCTTGTTCGTGGAGCTATTACAATATGTACCACATTTTAGAATAAGTCCGACTGTCCCACGTGTCAGAATTATAATTTACCCATTCACGAAAAATCATCACATTTACCTTTGCCAATAAAGTATCCCATACAAAGCAATCTCCATTAGAATAGCCAGAAAAAAGAAGTCGACCTGATATTGAAAACGCAATAGACGTCACATGAGGAGCATCACCACCGCCCTGCTGCTGCAGAGGGTAAACTTGTAACTGATGTCCAGTTCTGATGTCATATAGTCTGCAAGTTCCGTCGTCTGATCCAGTTCCAAATCTATTTCCATCTGGAAAGAACTTTACAGAATTAACATCACCCTCGTGACCAAGAAATGTCCTTACTGCTCTACTTGCAACACGAGTGTCCCAAAGACGTGCAGTTGCATCACAAGAACCAGATACAAACATTCTTGAGTTCGTGCCACTAATTGAAACACTGCAAATAACAAAACATAAAAAGTTGCATATGTATAAATATCAATGTGAAATTTAGACAAACTCAATTTAAGCCAACTACATAGTTTTAAGTTTTAACACAGGCCATTATCAGGTTACGTTTGTCTTATGGGGTCACATAAAAAAAGTTTATAACGAAATGGGTCCATACTCGCCAAAGTGTGTACCAACGCATTAGACGTCCTATATCAGTTTATTCAAAAAACTATAGGACTATTCAATTCATATGATTCTTGTAATCGACCTTCTTCCACATGTGCCAATATTAACATATCTTGCTGTTAATCCATAACGGGCAATTTAGTGGTAAAGATGCAAAATACCTTAAAACATCTGCAGTGTGTCCTGATTGAAACTCGCCTCCAAATACAGAAGTTCTGAGTCCGGTAGTAATATCCCACAAGACACAAGTCTGATCACCAGAGCTCGTTATTAAATGGTTATCTTCGTCCGGAACATACTGACAAGAGGACACGTAACCCTTGTGTCCACTAAGCACTCTTGATACCGGTATATTACCATCATTATCAGTTGGCGAGCTAAGATTGAAGATAGAGCATACACTGTCAAGGACTCCACATGCAACCGATTGTCCACTTAGAGAGAATGCACAGGTCATGACCCATGCACATGGTAGTTTTGATCGCGTGTGTTTTCTGACTTGTGAGAGCGTTCCAGACTATTAATCTTCCGTCTTGGGATGCACTAACTATTCGATTTTTTTCAGCAGTCCAATCCAATGAATACACCTGAAAGTTTTCTTGAGATTGTTGAAATGCGTATGTCAAGGTAGAATAAACTAATTACATGAAGAGAAATAACGGCAGAACAAATCAGTTAAAAGATGTAAAGAGAAGCTAAACATTTCACATTTGCAGAGTTACTATTCTAACCACATTGTTGCAAATAGAGGAGTAAAGTACCATTGTTGAAATGTGATGAAGAGACGACTCATCAAACCAGCTAATGTGCATAATTTACCTCACGAAGCTAAATATCCGTGTGTTCATATTACATTTACCTGGTCTCCTTCAAACGACTATGTGTTCAACCGTCCATAATGCCAAAACAAATTACAATGCACACCACATTTTCATTTCATCAACACTCAACACCAATAACTTGTATACAAAAAATAAGATAATGTTAGCATATATACCTTCCCAGTGTGGCCTTGTAAGGTCCTACAACAAACCAGATCAGTCGGACCGAAAGCCACTGGATTCTTCCCTTGCGATTTCGCGTACCCCACAACTACATTCCAATAACACCACAACAACAAAATCACAGATTTAAATACATCAAAAACACAAAAAAATCCCCCTAAATCCAACATTTTTACTATACCATTTTAAAAATCCAATCTTTTTATTTAAAAATCTTTATAATATTCAAATAAAGTTTTACTAACTACTAAATAGACAATGATAAAAAAACTGGACATTATATAAAAATAAGAAACAGAACTTTTTATAAAAAACAAAAATTTAAACATCTTTTTATAAAAACAAAATTTTACAAACTTAGTTATAAAAAATTGTTTTCTCCTACCCATTAAGCTTCAGCATTCTTTTATAAAAACAAAACTCTAAAAAAAAAAAAAAAAAAAAAAAAAAAAAAAGTTACTATTTTTTAAAAAAAAAAAAAAAAAAAAAAAAAAAAAAGTTACTATTTTTTAAACCCAGAAATTTGTACTAAAAAGAAAGATACCATCAGTATCAAGAAGTTGGAGTCTTTTTTGCTTCAAATGTTCCCTGAGTGAATTAACAGTTTCTGTTGCAGCCATATGCCTCTCTTTTAGTTCCATTACTCCTGAAGACATTTTTATATAAAAATTCCAACCTAAATTTCTTAAAATTTTTTAAAGGGTTTTTGAAAAAAAAAGAAAGGTTTATGTTGTTGAGTCCCAACTGGTATCTCTTCTAATGTAGGTGGTGATATGACATGGTACTTATGTGGGGTCCTACTTAAAGTGGAACGTTAAAGAACAGTCAAGGGGGGTGAATAAGACAACTTGAAGAAAGTACAAGGGTAGGTTTTATATTTAAAAAAGTTCCATTGCCGGGAATCGAACCCGGGTCTCCTGGGTGAAAGCCAGATATCCTAACCGCTGGACGACAATGGATTTCTTGCTCTATTTATCTTGCGTATTTATAAGTATTTATGTGTTTTAAGATTTTTTTATGTCTGTCAATTATTATCTATCTATATATATAATAAACAAAGGTTTATTTGAATTTTGCCATGTCATTAAAGCCATGTTGGCACTTAATCCATGTCACTAATGCCATCTCATTAAATCCATGTGGCATTACAATGTTACTAATTAGGCCCTCATTAAGAATTTTGTTTGACCAATGCTATGTCAATTTCCGTTTTCATCTTCTTATTAAGAAATGTTTTAAATGTCAGTTATTGTAATATTCTTAAATTAAAGAATACGAATCATTATTTCCTATTTTTACTATTCTATTTTGAAAACGTCAATGCTTCATTTGTAATCTTCACTATAAAGTATACTATTAGTTTTGTATTGGAGATCTCATTAAACGAGCGAAAAAAAAAAAAAAAAAAAAAAAAAAATTGCAAAATCCCCTCATATGGCTGCTCATTATTCATTCATTTTGTTTTTAAATGAGAACCTTAATCGATTAAGGATAATTTACCACAATGTTCGATTAATGTATCCTCACTATCTTGATAGGTTCATTGTGTTTACTTGTAAGACTTCACCTTTAGTCTCTGTATTCCAAATTGAATCTTTATTCTATTTTTGAAACTGAGGTTTAGTTGTGATGTTTTTATTTTTCTAAGGCTTAGTTATGATGCTTTGATCGGATTGCGAATTTTATGATATCATATTTAGGTTGTAGAACACCCCAAAGCAGATGCACATCATAAGTTTATTTACTCAAATGATTACTTTACATTGTTAAGGTAAAATTTAAACTTTTTCAATATTTTGACTGAATCGATTTTTAACATGATTCTTTGATCTCAAAGTGAACCTATGATCCATTAAGAATGTTAAATATTTCTTATATACTAAGACGACAACTAGAGGCAATGAGCAACCCATCTATTCAAAATAAAGTATGAGATGATAGCTAATTTAAAACATAGATCAGTACCAAAATTTAGGGCATGCTTGGTTCAAATTAGGGAATAGGAGAAGGAAAAGCAAAGGGAATGCAAAGGAATGTAATGAGCATTAGTTAGTATTCCTTTTGTCAATAACTTCGCTTGATTCATATTGATAACTATAACATATGTGGTTTTAATGTTTGGGTTTTGTTAAACAATGCCTATCGGGCAATAGTTAACAAAATAAGTATAGAAAAAATCACTAATTATTGTAGTTCATTTATTGTGCATTAAATACATAATTACTTTAAATATGAAAAGAATATTTTATTTAAGGTAATTTATATGTTCATTTATTGTGTATTAAATACGTAATTACTTTAAATAAAGAAATAATATTTGATTTAATTTGGCTTAACAATTGCCCATTGGGCATTGTTTAGCAAAACCCTTAATGTTGTATATTATGTTATATTAAATTTTTAGATAACTATGCTAATATCATAGAAAGAAGAAAAGACGAGTTTGGATAATGATCCATCAGTTGGCTTTCGATTGTGAATGTATTCTTTGCCCATGATCACAGTTAATGCATTTGATTAGTAATCACAACATAATAGATATTTGAAATCAAGTCAAGTAGAAATTAAATACATGATTAATAAAAAAATAAATCAATATAATGCTTGCAACGACATCAGTATATTTGAGAAATTAACAAATAGAATCTTCACAATCTTGAAGATAAGTGCTATAAAATAAATTGAAAAGATAAAAATAAAAAATAAAAGAAAAAATGTGGCAGTTACAAAAAAGGAGAGGAGTTGGTGATCAAAAGTGATTACCCTCAAAATTGTGGGTAATGGAGTATGGTCCAATACTTAGGAATGATTATATATATTATACTTAATCAAGCATCATCTATCATTATCTTTCCTATTACCCATGCTTCAAAGCATCAACCAAGCAATTCTTATTGGCAAGGTGGTATGGTTTTACCTTATATTTACTAATTGGAGGTGATCAATGACCTTATAAGTTTGATTATTATGTAATTATATTTAGGAATTAAGTCGTAGAATAGCAATTGACTTTTCAAAGTGTCCCGTGTTGGTATGAGTACTTTTTTTTAAGTTGTAGAATAACAATGTACTTTTCAAAGTGTCACATTCTGGTACGTGTACTTTTTTAAAGTTGTAGAATAGCAATGTAATTTCCATAGTGTTCCAATTTGGTACGTCATCCCATGTACCAAACTGGAACACTTATGGAAAGTACATTGCTATTCTACAACTTAAAAAAAAATACAAGTACCAAATTGAAACATTTATGAAAGTACATTGCTATTCTACAACTTAAAAAAAAAGTACACATACCAAAACGGGACACTTTGAAAAGTACATTGCTATTATACGACTTAATCCCTTATATTTAAATCAAAATTGAAAAGCTTACTTCTATCACGAATTAGATATTTTAAGCCGTTATTGTGGGTGCCAAGTCTTGATCATAGCCATAACCAAAATCATACTACATCACTATTGAAGGTAATACATCACACTTACTTGATTAAGGTGTTTATAATCAACACTGTAAGCACAATCGTTCTCGAAGTTTACAACCAATACTTCTCGAAAAAACTACTTCTATTCTATACTCTTATATTACTTAAGATGTTTAAGTATATATTTTACTTACAACTTGTTATTAGCTACCCGTGATTTATCACGGGTTTATAGGCTAGTATATATAATAAACCAAACTTTTTTTGAAAATCGCCACGTCATTAAAGCCAGCATGGCAAAAAGAAATCCACGTCATAAATTCCAGCTCATCACCTCATCTCCTCATCTGTTATCTTCAACTTTGACTTTTTATTCTTCCCTTCAATTCCACTTTCCCAAAACAAATACCTGTAACCCACTGCCATGAATACTTTTATTAACAAATCAATTGCAACCGAAATTTAAGGCAACCGAAGATCATGAAATTGACACTTTCCCAAAATCTCCTTGAATGGCTACCGAAAATCTTTGCAGTAACTCTATAAGGTATGATTCAAAATTTATATATTTTTTTTAGTTGTCACACGTCAATGAATACCGAAAATCAAGTTAATTCGTATCAGTTTTTACAATTCATTTATTATTTGATTCACCATCGATTTGATGGAGGTTTTTTGGTGGGTAACAATAATTGATTGAATGAGGGGTGGGTTACGGTTTTTTGTTTTGGGAAAGTGTAATTGAAGGTAACAATCGAATTTATGTTTTTTTTTTTTTGGCAAAAATCTGTTATTTAGGGTTTTTTATACCATGGCAAAACTTTATGTTTTTTTTGGGGTATTTGGGGGTAACAATCGAATTGATTGATTTAGGGTTTTATACACCTAAATTTGTTACTCAATTTTAAAATATGTTATTTTTGTAATATATCTTTCGTGGGTTGGTTATGTTATGTTTCCGATCTTCAACGTGCTTTTTGTGTGTGTGTGTGTGTAGGTATATGATGAGGCGTTGGAGGTTGTACCATCATCTACTATATTTGATCTATATATCAAATTCTTGATGGACACAATTGGTCGAAATGATTACAGGATTTCTGATTCATCCGGCAATGACATAGATCTTGTTTCACATGTTTTAATGGTCTTTGAAAAGGCTCAAAGCATGGGATGCATCACTGAAGATCTTGCCTGCCAACACGTATCTTTTTTGTTAGAATTGGGGAGATCAGATGATGCTAGAAGTTTGGCGGAAAAACTTTGCAATGCTGAACTATCAGAAGCAGTAAATTTGTGGGTTTTGCGTCTCTCGATAGAGATGAGAAGTATTACAACACCAAGCAAAGATGACTTTTCGTTTGTGTTTGATCTCTTGCAAAAACCCCTTAGGAAAGTTAATGTTTTAAAAGCTGAAAGTCTCTGGCTTATGGTATGTGATCTGATATTTCTACTGTTCTTATTCCCGCCAATATTGTTAGATATTAATCAATAGTAGAATTTTTCATCAGTTCGCCACATTTAGGAGCTTTTAATATTTACTACATAACTGCTATGTTTTACAGGGCCTGAAGTATTTCTCAAATCAGAAGCATTATTTTGAAAAGCTGGTGGATATTTCTATTAGTTCATTGATCAGAGACGGTGGTGGCGATGACGGTTTCTCCCTCTCATCTGCAATTGTAAACTTTGTTTTTTAGAAAAATGGAATTCAGAGTGCAAGAGACATATATAAGCGTATGTCACTAGCCTGTTAGCTGTCAAGCATCATTTTGATGAGTTGCATTTATACCAACAAATCATCTTACTGTTTTTCTTTGTACTGGTTGAAATATAGACTCTTTGTTGCTCTGGGGCTCAAAGCTCAAATTTGTTGGTTTAGAAGACGGAGATTATTAATTATAGATTTGCAGAGTTATAACAGCCGCAACGGTTTTCCTATATGCACACCTGTCTCTGTGCCTAGAAATTCATGTGGTAACAGCAGCGATGAGCTGGTGACACTCGGCAACATTATTCAAACTAATCCTATGACTAAGGATGTATCAAAATGCGTTTCAGCAGCTAGGAATTTGAACACCACGCCTACTTGCCGTGTTAGTCCAGGTCATGCCTTTCATTTATTTAAGGGTTTTAAAATTGTTATTCTTGTCACACGCGTGCAAGTTTATGTTCTGTAACTGCTTCATATTTGTTAAGCTGGTGGGTATAAATAGAATTGTGTTTAGAATTGGGTTGTTTCACTGACAGTTGTTACCATTTTAGGTGTTAGGGGACAGGTAGCGGTACACGCTTGCGGTTCACATGGAATCAGTAGATGTGCAACTGCAACCCCACCAGGTCTTCGAAACACTTATTTCTATTGTGGTTCGGAAAATGCATTCCAATACTCACTTATTAGTGTTTTTGCTTTGTTTTTTTATACATGTCCTCTACTCCTCTATTAAATGTAAATAGACAGTAGCATCACACGAGAACAGTAGACGCACGCGTGCAGGTTCACAAGCTTATTCGCCAACTGATTTGTGACAATTTTATTGATAATATGTTGCAGGACTCTTTGTTTCCTTTTAGATTGTATCACACAATTTGCAATAGTTAATTCTTTAGTTGCATTGTAAGATTATGTCTTCTTATGCTATAATTTTTACAGCCTTCACGAGTTAATACATGGAGGAAATATGGAGCTTGGTCGTCATTCTGTTAGAGGCAATCAAGATGAACGTAGGTGGTCGTCTGACGGTTTCGACCATGTGCTAGAGAAGAAACCTCAGGTATGTGTTACAAATATGTGTGCTCATCTAAAAATAATTGATGTACCCTAAGAATTAAATCCTCTCTGCCCACTAAGAAGTCATGTCTTGACCATGCTGCAAAGATGATTTTGAAGATCATTGGAGAGTTAGGCTAGATGAGTTCTATATTGAACTCAATATTTGATTATTAGTGTTGTGCTGGTAGTGATTATTTTGAGAATAGGATACAACTTAAGTCCATGTTTTCTAATTAGAAAATGATGCCATGTAGGATAACTGCAATGCTTTGGAACATATACATGCGATTATGTCTTCTTATGCTCAAATTTTTACAGCCCTCACGAGTTACTACATGGTGAAAATATGGAGCTTCGTCGTCATTCCGTTAGAGGCAGTCAAGATGAACGTAGGTTCCCGTCTGACGGTTTTTACCATGTGCTAACCTTGGGCTAGAGTCAAGCGAAGTGTGAGCTGTTACGGAAGGTTCATGCCTCGCAGAATGGTAAGTGCCAAAAATTGCCAATATCAATGCCTTTATTTCTATTAATAAGAAATGATATTATATCGAAAGGATACATCTATGCCATGTATGACAAAAGAAAAGCGTGTTGATATTGTAATTTAACATCTACAACTGGGTGAAACATGAGCTGATATCTTTCTGACCAGCACTTAGGAACCAACTCACTTTTATTGCATATTGTGTATAAATATGGGGTGTCCAACTCACTTTTAGTTTGGTTATGTACTGTGAACACAAAACTTACTGCTCTCATGAATCATATAGGTATTTGGCATTAACATGTGTTAAAAGAAAGATTGTTGCTTTGAAGATAAATTTAACAAATGTTTGATCTTTATTATAATGATCGTAGCAGAAATACAAATGCTTGACAAAAACGATGATCGTTAAACTTTTTCGCTCGTGGATAAATTCAGTGCTTAATGAACCAGATGCTACTTACTGTTTTGCTATGAGATTTTAGTAATGATTATGAATGATACCATGTCAAAAAAAAAAATCCCAACATATGTGACAGTTTTACTTTAGATAAGTTAGTTAAAGAAATGTTTTTATCCAATTAGAAAAGGAAAGGGTTTTCGGGTTTTGGTCGGGTTGACTCGCCTATTCTCAAAATGTTTTTATTTTTCTATTTTGAGTAAAATATTTTAAAAAATGACAATAGTAAAGAGTAAATTGACCCGCTAGACACCATAGACCCCCTAGACCCGTTGGGTAATTATTAGATAATTGTCATTTCTATCAAATAACTAATTGGACACATCTATAATATTGCTAATGTACGAGTATCAACAACTTGTCACGCTGGTAGGTGGTGGCCGCGATAGAGTCACGGCTGCTCTTATATTAATAACTTATATGAATGTAGTTTTTTACTCTGAGTGATATCATATTATTGTTGCAATCCTCATGTCCAATGGAGTAGTGATATAGGTTTGCGAGATCTTATATCATTAGTTTGTTTAAATTGCTAGATAAACTAATGATGGTCTAAAAATAAGACAATCAACTGTTTGGATAATATTAACTTTTGTTTGATTTGTTGGTTGTTCTATCAGGAAACATATGAGCCAGAGAATTGCAAGAGCTAGCATAATGGAGAAAAGGGAAGAGGGGCGGAATATGATCTCACAGGACCAAAGACTACAAAGGACTACAAGATATGCGGGCATTCTGAAGTTCTTTATATGCTAGAATCCTATGATTGGTTATATGTTGTTTGTACAATGATATATGAATGCTACTAACACAATTAAACCGTCCCATGTTTATGAATCAAGGATACAAGAGTTTCAAATAATTCCCATACAAGAGGCACGAAAAATAACAAGAATCGATGTGTGTAACACCACTATCATCTCGCGGTTGAAACTTAGTCCTTCCAACAAGTGGTTTCTATTGAAGATTAACGAAGATAGTTTCCCATAGCTGTTGCTTTCTATCATCTAATGAAATTTTTTGTTTCATGTTATGATTTTATATATGCAAGTTTCTTTTCGCCTTGAGTTGTGAAAATTTTCGATTATTGTTTGAGAATTAATATTTGTTACTTTAAGTATTTGAACCTTTATTTTCAAACTTTCTATAAGCCACCCGTGATTTATCACGGGTTTATAGGCTAGTATTATAGTAACATAATAATAGAACATTTTGAAGATGAAATAAGCAATGGAGAAAAACAAGTTTAACTTCTGGTCTGCACAAATTGTTTGTAAATGTTTGCTTAAATTATATGTAAATCTAGAATGACCTATACATATTACCCCGTTCTCGTTCATACGGAAGTATATATATTTGCTGTCAATTGTGATCAGCGGGTTTATTACACGCAACCTAAATGTTGTCTTACAATATGTCTGTAATAAAAGGGGCTACTAAGAAAAAAAATGCTAGACATATTGAATGCAAGAACATGGCCTGAATGATGATGCGCGCTATAGAACCTTTGCACCTTGCACACTTTTAGTCTAGATGTTGACGTATGTGGTCTGAGAGACCTAATCCGTCAAGACACATGATGGACGACACGGGAAGGACGACACATGATGGACGACACGGGAAGGATGATACAGGAAGGACAACATGGACGGACGACATGGACGAACGTCATGAACGAATGACACTTTGCACCTGTGGTATGTGTTAAATTACACATACCTTTTACCTATTTAAACAGACCAAATAGACCAAAAACTGACCGAATATGCCAAATATATGTTGTTTTTGTGTTTGTGAATATGCAGGTACGGATATCTAGAAAAATCAAGAAAAAGACAAAGACGAGCACGGGAAATGGAAAAGAGCTCAAAAGACGGGACCCGGGAAGAAATTCACGAGTTTGGTCGAGTTATTGTGCAAAAATCCCGAAGAGCCCTTGGATTATTTTTAGTTGGCAATATTGGTCCTCGGATGAACTTTACAAAATTGGCAGATTTGGTCCCTGATGTTTGCATGATTTACACCTTAGTCCTTGTGTTTAACCAAATTATCCTAACCATTTACTAAAATTCCGCTAAATCCCAACCCACTTAAACCAACAATAACCCCAACCCCCTTTTATCTCCACAACCGGACCTAAAACTAAACACTACCCAACCCTTTAACAACCCAACCGGCCCAATTCACTTAACCATCAAACCAAGCCCATCAAACCTTCAAAAAACCGACCCACCCATTACTTTTAGTTAAATAACTAAACACGCAGGCACATTCGGTCAAATCCCCAAAAGAATGGGTCAAAATCCCTAATAAACTAAAACACCTTCTTCTTCCTCCCCTAATATACCGCCCTTATCACCACTACCCACTCTAACCCTTCGCTAATCTCCACCTCACCACAACCAGACAAACACCCACATGGGCATGTCTTTGGTCCCCTCCCCTCCACCTCATCAATCCGAGGCTTCAAAATAGATCAACGATCAAGATCAAAAGAAGTGGTCACCAAGAATTCATCCAAGGGTCGACAAGAGCACAAGGAACACTCTCACACTACTAGCACACTCGGCTAGGGTTTTTATTTTTTTAGTATAAATAGAACGAGCAGCCGATTGTCATTTTTTCTTGTCCCTCTTTTCATGTTTTTAGAAAAGATTAGACCATTTTAATTGAGGATTTTTTTTAAGGTACTTTGTTAGTTGTAATTTATTCTTGTTTTAATTTAAGTTTATTTATTTTTATTCGGTTCATTATTTTTCTGCTTGTTTTTGTTTGTTCTTCTTGATCTTGAATGTGGAAGTTGTTATGTGGTCCATGTTTTGTTTTCCCCTATTCGGGATTATGCTCAACTTAGTTTTGTTTCATCGTTAGGATAATATGTATCTATTTAGTTTTTATTTCTATAACTAGAAAGAAGGTTACCTAAATGTGATTATCTTTTTATCTATTTAGCAGTTTGTTATATTTAATGATGTCAATTGGTTTCCATTTAGTTTGAGATTTAAAACAGAAAAAAAAAAAAGAGAGAAGAAGAGTTTTGCAAAATATTGTTGTGAGTGGGATTCGATCCTAGGATATCTTGTTGTCAAAGTTTTTTTTTTTTTTTTTTTTACTTAGCTAATTAGTCTTTAGCACAGTTGGTTAAAGTTGTTTAGTTGCTAAAGTTTTTAAGATTGGTTAAAGTTGGTATTAGCATCTGCTGTTGATCTTTTTATTTTGGATTTGGTAGTTAAGTATGTTTGTTGAATTAGTTGTTTTTATTAGCCTAATTGATATGCGTAGCGAGTAGCTTATTAGTGTTTGCTAAGTGATATGAATTTGTGATTTAAGTGTGGATAAATAAAAAAAGGGATTGTGATTAACAATTAGTCAAATTGTTTAGATTTGTGATTTTATTATTTGAAGGGCAAAAGCCGGAAAATAATCAAATTACACATCTAGTAATTATTTTCTTTTTAAAGGATTATTTGCAAAATAAACCAACGTTGTGAGGAAATAATCTTGTTTAAGGAAAATAATTCGTCATCAAACCTTATTCCACACTTAAT
Organism: Artemisia tridentata subsp. tridentata; assembly: GCA_021014915.2. Taxonomy (NCBI): domain Eukaryota; kingdom Viridiplantae; phylum Streptophyta; class Magnoliopsida; order Asterales; family Asteraceae; genus Artemisia; species Artemisia tridentata. The sequence continues at coordinate 428,423,984 of CP139507.1, read as the reverse complement.
GAACTTGTCACGTCACTTAGCAAACGTATTTCCCATATATATCTTTTAAATCATTTTTAGAATTACCTAGTTGCCTCTATTACTTAGTAAATTTGTTAGTTTACTATTAGTACAATTAGTTTTAGATTATTTATTTGCTACTAGTTTTTAGATTAGATTGCTTTTAGGATTATTTGTGCTTTACGTACTTGTTTTATATGCTTTATTATTGTGTTTTTTTTTTTAGTTTATGTTTGCTATCGTAGTTATAAACTCCAAATTCTCACTTTTATTCACATTCACTACACGAATCACGTTCCGGGAACACAAATTCCATTCGATCTTCGTCGGGACAACGAACCTGGGGTTTTCACATAATTTCACCTTTTGTGTGAATTCCTTTTGAGAATATAAATTGCTTCGAATCAATTTTTGGCGCCGCTGCCGGGGAAGGTTGAAGTGAGTGCGTGATTCCGTTTTTCGATTCGTGTCTTGAAGAATCTTCCTCGTGAAGTTTCGTAAATATCTTGTAAATATTTTTTCTACCCAAAAATCCAAAAAAAAAAAAAAATTAAAAAACTTTGAAAAACCCAAAAAGATTTTCATTTCAAAATTTATTTTCCTTTTTGTTTTTCAAAATGTTTTTCAAAAATTCCAAAAAGATTCTTCTTATCCCTCTTATCCGTTTGATTCTTTCTCCCGTGCCCTCTTATCCGTTTAATTCCTTTTCTCACCCTCTTACCCTTTTTGATTCTTTATCCCTTTACCCTCTATCCATTTGATTCTAAACTTCTTATACCTTTCTTCTATGTCGTCACTGGGCTATTGCTGCTTTCGTTGCAGAGGTCCAGTGGGTGATAATTTTCGTTGTTCCAAGTGTTCGTGTGTGAAGTGTGGAAATGATGCACCTGACGGATCTTGTTATTGGTGTGATTTAGCCCTCAAAGAGCTTAATTCCATCGATAATTCACAAAGTATTTCCGAACACTCTCCACAACCCCAGCCATCCTCACTCACTCAGCATAAGTGCTTTGTATGTGGAGATCCGTTGGGGGATAATTCACTTTGTGAACGATGCTTCTGCAAAGGATGTGGGTTTACCCATGGACTTTGCGTGTGTTGCACTCCTGAAATCGAAAATACACTTAATTGTCCAAATTTTCAAAACGATTTCAACCCTCCTCAAGATTCATTTTGGCAAGAACCATGTTATCAAAACTTCAATGATACATCATTCCAAAATATGCCAAATGATCTTTGTGAGTGTTGTGGAGGTCCTTATAATGGTGGGAATTGTCCCGGTTGTAGCATGGTGGAATCGGGAAACGGGTTTGTCTATGACCAAAATCCTTATTCCTACCATGAAACAACCGACTTTTTCGACCAGCCCCCACAACACCAGATGGAGACATATTCTTGTGAATATTGTGGAGGTAGTCCTCACCCGGGTTTTGATTGTCAAACAGGGAACACGTTTGTCTATGAACAAGTTCCATGTAATCAAAATTTCGGGTATGACCATTGTCCATATAATTCACCGAATCAGTCACAACAATATTATTGTTGTGAGTACTGTGGAGGTCCTCACTATAGCTCTGATTGTCAAACAAGGAGCCCGCTTGTCTATGAGCACGGCCCTTGTGACAATTATGACTACTCTTATCATGACCAACCTCCACAGTATCAAACGATTCAAACTCAACCGCAACCATCTCCTCAAGAATTATTCCAAGACATTCATGATGCTAGGAAAAATCTTCTGGATTCTGCTTTCGAAGATGTATTCCAAAAACTTCATGATGTAAGGAATGCATTTAATGCTTGGGCTGCTAAACAGACCCAAGAGGATCGTCATGGTGAATCTATGGAAGATTTACTCGCCATTGAACGTGCAGCACATAACCGTTTCTTGTTTAATAAGGCTTGCATGCTCGATGACGAAGATGACGACGAAGATGAGAGTGCTATTCCTTTAAATGATAACATTTCTCAACCCTCTCAGTCTACACCCGAGGACTCTCTAATTATGGGGGATGAGCATCTTAGCACTGTCCCTGAAAAGGAATCGGACGAATTCATAAAGTCTAGTGCTGAGAACCTTGTCCCAACCCCAAGTGAGTCTGAGGAGATATTTGACAGAGATTGTGATTCTCCAATTTTTGGAGAATCTCTTGACATCTCTGAGGTTACTTCCGGGATTTTCTCTAACACTCTTTTTGAATTTGATGACGATTGCTTTTCTAGCAACGTTAATCCTCTCTTTGTTGAAGTGTTAGAGAGCGATGAGGTCAAAGACTCTAATGTTTTTGAAAATATGACCTCAATTGTTAATCCCGAGAATCAAAAGAATATTCTTTCTCCGACATATGTGACAGTGCCTTTTGGGGATCGCCCTTATATTGACTTCGCATATGTCGTTCGAGTTTTTCTACCTTTCTTCTCCTACAAGGTAGATTGTCCTTCCATTCACTCGCCCGGGAGTGAGGACAAAATCTTTGACCCCGGCATCTCTTATTCTTTTAAGCCGGGTCTATCTCATCGGAGTGGAACTTTCGAATGCTTCAATGTTTCCAAACATATTGAACGAAAGTCCGATTGAGATTTTCTCTTCCACCTGCTCCCCCAAGGACAAATGAATTCGGGGCGAGTCTAAGCTTTCCGACTCGATACAAAACAAGCGCTTCGTGGGAGGCACCCCATGCTTATCCATCTATCTTCTTTCTATTTTCTCTCTAATAAGTGTAGTGAGGAGGGCTTCCTCTTCCATTCTTGTGTTTCGTGGTTGTTTGTGTATGTCCAGGTTAGCCCGATTGATAAAGACTCTCGTGTTCGTGGTTTGCTTCTCTCCACTCGAGTTTCATCATTCGTTGCTCATCCGATATCCTTAATCTTATCGTTTTACGTTTATCTTTGGCATAATTAATAAATGGCCTTAGATTTATGTAGGAGAACCCTTACCTTTAAGACATTGAGGACAATGTCTCGTTTTAGTCTGGGGGGTAATCTTTCGATTTGATTTTTGCCTTGCATTTTTGCCGTTTTCTCTCGCAACCCCGTTTTTCCTCAAAATTTGAAAAAAAAATTCAAAAAAAAAAAATGAGAAAAATTTAAAATTTTTTTTGCAAAAATATAATAAATTTTGACATTTTTGTTGACTTTCCGCTGGAGAGAGTAGGAATAAAATTCTGACTTGACCGGGCGTGTTGAGCCCTAGCTTGTTCCCTTAACCGTTTATAATCTATAAGCTTGTGCTAGTCTTTTACACAAGGAGCTATAAAATGCGAATTCTTTTCAAGAGTTTGCAAGTTCCCGTATCGACTTTATATATGCATGGCTTGATTATTTGGCTAAGCATTCGCGGATCTTATTATTTAAGATTTTAAATTTGCGAAGAACGAAAAATGATAGAGTTGTTTATAAGTTAGATTGCTAAACGTGGAGTAGTTGGATCTCTTTAGAGCTCATCAAAGTTACTTGTGGCTTTTTGTTCCCATAAGCTTGTTTCACTCAAAAATAGAAATCTATAAATAATTAAAGCTATTTTGGTTTTGGCGAAATTTAGTTTTTATTTCTTCCTTAGAGAATTCTTGCTTATGAAAGTTGGGTACACATCAAGGTACTGCCAGTGTTACGGTGTAATAGACTATTCCATCTTGCCGGTTCGCAGCCGATGTTGGGATTGTTATAAAAGCCGTAGGACTTGGGGTTTGGCAATTAATTAATTAATATGATAATGTATAATAATAATCCAAAGCCATAAATAGTTTTCTACATCTTGCCGGTTCGCAGCCGATGTTGTAGACTTCTAATAAAGGCAGAGGAAAAATTCCAAGGTCATAATAGACTATCACATCTTGCCGGTTCGCAGCCGATGTTGTGATTGTTATAAAGGGCCAAGGACTAAATACGTTAATGTGCTTAATAATGTTAAAAATGCCAAACTTCGACTCCGGGGGTGTCCTAATAAAGGCTTCCGTCTCTGGACTCGTAGATGAGTTGTTTCGGTCGCAAATAAAAGGGATATTCTCAAAATCGTGTTAAATCAGAGACCTTGATGTGGACCTCATTTTTGTATGCAACGGTTTTCGAGGGAAGGTTTGGAAACTACTTAGCGTCTAAACTAGGTATCTTTATCGGATTAAAACTTATCGAAATGAGAATTTGAAGAAATTCATTTCTCACCAAAAATAAAATAAATAGAGGAAAATAGGAATTTGGGAACAAAAAGTCCACAATTAGCTTTTATGGGTAGTGTCGGCAATATAACTTGTAAATAACAATGATTTCGTTTTTAAGCTTAGTTTGGGGACTCGTGAAAAATCAGGAACGACGAATTTTATCCGTATGGTCACTTCTTTATGAGTCGTGTTTCCTACTCTAAGACCCTAAAAATTATCGATAGATAATGATTGTCAACAAATCCGTCACATGATTATGGAAAAAAAAAATATATATATACAAAAATAGAATAAAAGGAAAATCGGGGAGTTTTTAGAACTTTAGATTTTTTAATCTCTTTTGAAAATTTTGCTACTTTTCAAAGTTAGTAAAAAGAGGTTGGAAATTTTTGGTTTCAAAAACGTGTTTATATAACATTGCGTGAGGACACGTCAATATCTTAGTCTGGGGGAATTTTGGTATGTGTTAAATTACACATACCTTTTACCTATTTAAACAGACCAAATAGACCAAAAACTGACCGAATATGCCAAATATATGTTGTTTTTGTGTTTGTGAATATGCAGGTACGGATATCTAGAAAAATCAAGAAAAAGACAAAGACGAGCACGGGAAATGGAAAAGAGCTCAAAAGACGGGACCCGGGAAGAAATTCACGAGTTTGGTCGGTAATCTTTCGATTTGATTTTTGCCTTGCATTTTTGCCGTTTTCTCTCGCAACCCCGTTTTTCCTCAAAATTTGAAAAAAAAATTCAAAAAAAAAAATGAGAAAAATTTAAAAATTTTTTTGCAAAAATATAATAAATTTTGACATTTTTGTTGACTTTCCGCTGGAGAGAGTAGGAATAAAATTCTGACTTGACCGGGCGTGTTGAGCCCTAGCTTGTTCCCTTAACCGTTTATAATCTATAAGCTTGTGCTAGTCTTTTACACAAGGAGCTATAAAATGCGAATTCTTTTCAAGAGTTTGCAAGTTCCCGTATCGACTTTATATATGCATGGCTTGATTATTTGGCTAAGCATTCGCGGATCTTATTATTTAAGATTTTAAATTTGCGAAGAACGAAAAATGATAGAGTTGTTTATAAGTTAGATTGCTAAACGTGGAGTAGTTGGATCTCTTTAGAGCTCATCAAAGTTACTTGTGGCTTTTTGTTCCCATAAGCTTGTTTCACTCAAAAATAGAAATCTATAAATAATTAAAGCTATTTTGGTTTTGGCGAAATTTAGTTTTTATTTCTTCCTTAGAGAATTCTTGCTTATGAAAGTTGGGTACACATCAAGGTAATGCCAGTGTTACGGTGTAATAGACTATTCCATCTTGCCGGTTCGCAGCCGATGTTGGGATTGTTATAAAAGCCGTAGGACTTGGGGTTTGGCAATTAATTAATTAATATGATAATGTATAATAATAATCCAAAGCCATAAATAGTTTTCTACATCTTGCCGGTTCGCAGCCGATGTTGTAGACTTCTAATAAAGGCAGAGGAAAAATTCCAAGGTCATAATAGACTATCACATCTTGCCGGTTCGCAGCCGATGTTGTGATTGTTATAAAGGGCCAAGGACTAAATACGTTAATGTGCTTAATAATGTTAAAAATGCCAAACTTCGACTCCGGGGTGTCCTAATAAAGGCTTCCGTCTCTGGACTCGTAGATGAGTTGTTTCGGTCGCAAATAAAAGGGATATTCTCAAAATCGTGTTAAATCAGAGACCTTGATGTGGACCTCATTTTTGTATGCAACGGTTTTCGAGGGAAGGTTTGGAAACTACTTAGCGTCTAAACTAGGTATCTTTATCGGATTAAAACTTATCGAAATGAGAATTTGAAGAAATTCATTTCTCACCAAAAATAAAATAAATAGAGGAAAATAGGAATTTGGGAACAAAAAGTCCACAATTAGCTTTTATGGGTAGTGTCGGCAATATAACTTGTAAATAACAATGATTTCGTTTTTAAGCTTAGTTTGGGGACTCGTGAAAAATCAGGAACGACGAATTTTATCCGTATGGTCACTTCTTTATGAGTCGTGTTTCCTACTCTAAGACCCTAAAAATTATCGATAGATAATGATTGTCAACAAATCCGTCACATGATTATGGAAAAAAAATATATATATATACAAAAATAGAATAAAAGGAAAATCGGGGAGTTTTTAGAACTTTGGATTTTTTAATCTCTTTTGAAAATTTTGCTACTTTTCAAAGTTAGTAAAAAGAGGTTGGAAATTTTTGGTTTCAAAAACGTGTTTATATAACATTGCGTGAGGACACGTCAATATCTTAGTCTGGGGGAATTTTGGTATGTGTTAAATTACACATACCTTTTACCTATTTAAACAGACCAAATAGACCAAAAACTGACCGAATATGCCAAATATATGTTGTTTTTGTGTTTGTGAATATGCAGGTACGGATATCTAGAAAAATCAAGAAAAAGACAAAGACGAGCACGGGAAATGGAAAAGAGCTCAAAAGACGGGACCCGGGAAGAAATTCACGAGTTTGGTCGGTAATCTTTCGATTTGATTTTTGCCTTGCATTTTTGCCGTTTTCTCTCGCAACCCCGTTTTTCCTCAAAATTTGAAAAAAAAATTCAAAAAAAAAAATGAGAAAAATTTAAAAATTTTTTTGCAAAAATATAATAAATTTTGACATTTTTGTTGACTTTCCGCTGGAGAGAGTAGGAATAAAATTCTGACTTGACCGGGCGTGTTGAGCCCTAGCTTGTTCCCTTAACCGTTTATAATCTATAAGCTTGTGCTAGTCTTTTACACAAGGAGCTATAAAATGCGAATTCTTTTCAAGAGTTTGCAAGTTCCCGTATCGACTTTATATATGCATGGCTTGATTATTTGGCTAAGCATTCGCGGATCTTATTATTTAAGATTTTAAATTTGCGAAGAACGAAAAATGATAGAGTTGTTTATAAGTTAGATTGCTAAACGTGGAGTAGTTGGATCTCTTTAGAGCTCATCAAAGTTACTTGTGGCTTTTTGTTCCCATAAGCTTGTTTCACTCAAAAATAGAAATCTATAAATAATTAAAGCTATTTTGGTTTTGGCGAAATTTAGTTTTTATTTCTTCCTTAGAGAATTCTTGCTTATGAAAGTTGGGTACACATCAAGGTAATGCCAGTGTTACGGTGTAATAGACTATTCCATCTTGCCGGTTCGCAGCCGATGTTGGGATTGTTATAAAAGCCGTAGGACTTGGGGTTTGGCAATTAATTAATTAATATGATAATGTATAATAATAATCCAAAGCCATAAATAGTTTTCTACATCTTGCCGGTTCGCAGCCGATGTTGTAGACTTCTAATAAAGGCAGAGGAAAAATTCCAAGGTCATAATAGACTATCACATCTTGCCGGTTCGCAGCCGATGTTGTGATTGTTATAAAGGGCCAAGGACTAAATACGTTAATGTGCTTAATAATGTTAAAAATGCCAAACTTCGACTCCGGGGGTGTCCTAATAAAGGCTTCCGTCTCTGGACTCGTAGATGAGTTGTTTCGGTCGCAAATAAAAGGGATATTCTCAAAATCGTGTTAAATCAGAGACCTTGATGTGGACCTCATTTTTGTATGCAACGGTTTTCGAGGGAAGGTTTGGAAACTACTTAGCGTCTAAACTAGGTATCTTTATCGGATTAAAACTTATCGAAATGAGAATTTGAAGAAATTCATTTCTCACCAAAAATAAAATAAATAGAGGAAAATAGGAATTTGGGAACAAAAAGTCCACAATTAGCTTTTATGGGTAGTGTCGGCAATATAACTTGTAAATAACAATGATTTCGTTTTTAAGCTTAGTTTGGGGACTCGTGAAAAATCAGGAACGACGAATTTTATCCGTATGGTCACTTCTTTATGAGTCGTGTTTCCTACTCTAAGACCCTAAAAATTATCGATAGATAATGATTGTCAACAAATCCGTCACATGATTATGGAAAAAAAATATATATATATACAAAAATAGAATAAAAGGAAAATCGGGGAGTTTTTAGAACTTAGGATTTTTTAATCTCTTTTGAAAATTTTGCTACTTTTCAAAGTTAGTAAAAAGAGGTTGGAAATTTTTGGTTTCAAAAACGTGTTTATATAACATTGCGTGAGGACACGTCAATATCTTAGTCTGGGGGAATTTTGGTATGTGTTAAATTACACATACCTTTTACCTATTTAAACAGACCAAATAGACCAAAAACTGACCGAATATGCCAAATATATGTTGTTTTTGTGTTTGTGAATATGCAGGTACGGATATCTAGAAAAATCAAGAAAAAGACAAAGACGAGCACGGGAAATGGAAAAGAGCTCAAAAGACGGGACCCGGGAAGAAATTCACGAGTTTGGTCGGTAATCTTTCGATTTGATTTTTGCCTTGCATTTTTGCCGTTTTCTCTCGCAACCCCGTTTTTCCTCAAAATTTGAAAAAAAAATTCAAAAAAAAAAAATGAGAAAAATTTAAAAATTTTTTTGCAAAAATATAATAAATTTTGACATTTTGTTTAACTTTCCGCTGGAGAGAGTAGGAATAAAATTCTGACTTGACCGGGCGTGTTGAGCCCTAGCTTGTTCCCTTAACCGTTTATAATCTATAAGCTTGTGCTAGTCTTTTACACAAGGAGCTATAAAATGCGAATTCTTTTCAAGAGTTTGCAAGTTCCCGTATCGACTTTATATATGCATGGCTTGATTATTTGGCTAAGCATTCGCGGATCTTATTATTTAAGATTTTAAATTTGCGAAGAACGAAAAATGATAGAGTTGTTTATAAGTTAGATTGCTAAACGTGGAGTAGTTGGATCTCTTTAGAGCTCATCAAAGTTACTTGTGGCTTTTTGTTCCCATAAGCTTGTTTCACTCAAAAATAGAAATCTATAAATAATTAAAGCTATTTTGGTTTTGGCGAAATTTAGTTTTTATTTCTTCCTTAGAGAATTCTTGCTTATGAAAGTTGGGTACACATCAAGGTAATGCCAGTGTTACGGTGTAATAGACTATTCCATCTTGCCGGTTCGCAGCCGATGTTGGGATTGTTATAAAAGCCGTAGGACTTGGGGTTTGGCAATTAATTAATTAATATGATAATGTATAATAATAATCCAAAGCCATAAATAGTTTTCTACATCTTGCCGGTTCGCAGCCGATGTTGTAGACTTCTAATAAAGGCAGAGGAAAAATTCCAAGGTCATAATAGACTATCACATCTTGCCGGTTCGCAGCCGATGTTGTGATTGTTATAAAGGGCCAAGGACTAAATACGTTAATGTGCTTAATAATGTTAAAAATGCCAAACTTCGACTCCGGGGGTGTCCTAATAAAGGCTTCCGTCTCTGGACTCGTAGATGAGTTGTTTCGGTCGCAAATAAAAGGGATATTCTCAAAATCGTGTTAAATCAGAGACCTTGATGTGGACCTCATTTTTGTATGCAACGGTTTTCGAGGGAAGGTTTGGAAACTACTTAGCGTCTAAACTAGGTATCTTTATCGGATTAAAACTTATCGAAATGAGAATTTGAAGAAATTCATTTCTCACCAAAAATAAAATAAATAGAGGAAAATAGGAATTTGGGAACAAAAAGTCCACAATTAGCTTTTATGGGTAGTGTCGGCAATATAACTTGTAAATAACAATGATTTCGTTTTTAAGCTTAGTTTGGGGACTCGTGAAAAATCAGGAACGACGAATTTTATCCGTATGGTCACTTCTTTATGAGTCGTGTTTCCTACTCTAAGACCCTAAAAATTATCGATAGATAATGATTGTCAACAAATCCGTCACATGATTATGGAAAAAAAAATATATATATACAAAAATAGAATAAAAGGAAAATCGGGGAGTTTTTAGAACTTTAGATTTCTTAATCTCTTTTGAAAATTTTGCTACTTCTCAAAGTTAGTAAAAAGAGATTGGAAATTTTTGGTTTCAAAAACGTGTTTTTATAACATTGCGTGAGGACACAGCAATATCTTAGTCTGGGGGAATTTTGGTATGTGTTAAATTACACATACCTTTTACCTATTTAAACAGACCAAATAGACCAAAAACTGACCGAATATGCCAAATATATGTTGTTTTTGTGTTTGTGAATATGCAGGTACGGATATCTAGAAAAATCAAGAAAAAGACAAAGACGAGCACGGGAAATGGAAAAGAGCTCAAAAGACGGGACCCGGGAAGAAATTCACGAGTTTGGTCGAGTTATTGTGCAAAAATCCCGAAGAGCCCTTGGATTATTTTTAGTTGGCAATATTGGTCCTCGGATGAACTTTACAAAATTGGCAGATTTGGTCCCTGATGTTTGCATGATTTACACCTTAGTCCTTGTGTTTAACCAAATTATCCTAACCATTTACTAAAATTCCGCTAAATCCCAACCCACTTAAACCAACAATAACCCCAACCCCCTTTTATCTCCACAACCGGACCTAAAACTAAACACTACCCAACCCTTTAACAACCCAACCGGCCCAATTCACTTAACCATCAAACCAAGCCCATCAAACCTTCAAAAAACCGACCCACCCATTACTTTTAGTTAAATAACTAAACACGCAGGCACATTCGGTCAAATCCCCAAAAGAATGGGTCAAAATCCCTAATAAACTAAAACACCTTCTTCTTCCTCCCCTAATATACCGCCCTTATCACCACTACCCACTCTAACCCTTCGCTAATCTCCACCTCACCACAACCAGACAAACACCCACATGGGCATGTCTTTGGTCCCCTCCCCTCCACCTCATCAATCCGAGGCTTCAAAATAGATCAACGATCAAGATCAAAAGAAGTGGTCACCAAGAATTCATCCAAGGGTCGACAAGAGCACAAGGAACACTCTCACACTACTAGCACACTCGGCTAGGGTTTTTATTTTTTTAGTATAAATAGAACGAGCAGCCGATTGTCATTTTTTCTTGTCCCTCTTTTCATGTTTTTAGAAAAGATTAGACCATTTTAATTGAGGATTTTTTTTAAGGTACTTTGTTAGTTGTAATTTATTCTTGTTTTAATTTAAGTTTATTTATTTTTATTCGGTTCATTATTTTTCTGCTTGTTTTTGTTTGTTCTTCTTGATCTTGAATGTGGAAGTTGTTATGTGGTCCATGTTTTGTTTTCCCCTATTCGGGATTATGCTCAACTTAGTTTTGTTTCATCGTTAGGATAATATGTATCTATTTAGTTTTTATTTCTATAACTAGAAAGAAGGTTACCTAAATGTGATTATCTTTTTATCTATTTAGCAGTTTGTTATATTTAATGATGTCAATTGGTTTCCATTTAGTTTGAGATTTAAAACAGAAAAAAAAAAAAAGAGAGAAGAAGAGTTTTGCAAAATATTGTTGTGAGTGGGATTCGATCCTAGGATATCTTGTTGTCAAAGTTTTTTTTTTTTTTTTTTTTTTTTACTTAGCTAATTAGTCTTTAGCACAGTTGGTTAAAGTTGTTTAGTTGCTAAAGTTTTTAAGATTGGTTAAAGTTGGTATTAGCATCTGCTGTTGATCTTTTTATTTTGGATTTGGTAGTTAAGTATGTTTGTTGAATTAGTTGTTTTTATTAGCCTAATTGATATGCGTAGCGAGTAGCTTATTAGTGTTTGCTAAGTGATATGAATTTGTGATTTAAGTGTGGATAAATAAAAAAAGGGATTGTGATTAACAATTAGTCAAATTGTTTAGATTTGTGATTTTATTATTTGAAGGGCAAAAGCCGGAAAATAATCAAATTACACATCTAGTAATTATTTTCTTTTTAAAGGATTATTTGCAAAATAAACCAACGTTGTGAGGAAATAATCTTGTTTAAGGAAAATAATTCGTCATCAAACCTTATTCCACACTTAATGAACTTGTCACGTCACTTAGCAAACGTATTTCCCATATATATCTTTTAAATCATTTTTAGAATTACCTAGTTGCCTCTATTACTTAGTAAATTTGTAGTTTACTATTAGTACAATTAGTTTTAGATTATTTATTTGCTACTAGTTTTTAGATTAGATTGCTTTTAGGATTATTTGTGCTTTACGTACTTGTTTTATATGCTTTATTATTGTGTTTTTTTTTAGTTTATGTTTGCTATCGTAGTTATAAACTCCAAATTCTCACTTTTATTCACATTCACTACACGAATCACGTTCCGGGAACACAAATTCCATTCGATCTTCGTCGGGACAACGAACCTGGGGTTTTCACATAATTTCACCTTTTGTGTGATTTCCTTTTGAAAATATAAATTGTCGAATCAACCTGCCACCCATGTTTTAAGGGATATGTTCCCTATTGATGTGACCACACGCGTGCACCTGCCACCCAGGTTTTAAGGGGACATGTTCCCTATGATGACATCATCTACAGTAGCTCAGGTACTATATATACACCACCCTTTGTGGTTGTATACACACACTACACCTCTTACCTCTCTCTATTTTCTCTCTCTAGAATTACTCTCAACTAGAGGGTTCATCCCTCCATACTTAGAGGAGATCACTGACTTGACCGTCGGAGGGTGATCCCGGGGCTCCGGTCTCGGGACTCCTTCTAACGAGTTCTTTTATGATTGCAGCACACTTCAAAGCTTGGGACAAGGATGAATGGCACGTGGGAGCCGTCCAGCCTTGCCTAGCGGAATTATGCTTCAACATTTGGCGCCATCCGTGGGACCCACTGTTCATTCTACCACAGCTAGGAATGATGGGTCTCGTTTTCAATTTGATTCTTCCCGGGCCTCCATGTCACAACTCGCAATTTCAGGTCACTTTCCAAACCCCGACAATTTACTATTCATGAGTTACTATTCATCATTCACTATTCACCGATCACTGTTCATCATTTCACTATTCATCATTTTTGAAGTCAGTTTGAGACTTTGAGAAGTCGTCAAAAATTTTACTATTCATGTGACACTATTCATTCTTGGAGGGAAATCACTATTCATGGGCATCATTCATCATGTTGTAAACTTTGTTTACGAGTACTCAAATGCGCGTAACCAGTTAGGTTTAGCTGCGTATTCATGCATCATCAGTAAAGACACATCATACAGACTAGAGTAGTCTGCATATCATCAGTAACATCATTATCATATCAGTTCATGCATGGGTTTGTGTGATTTTCATTAACGTATGCTTAATTGTTTAATTAACGTTACCACTCAGTCATTTCTACTAACATTATACCCAATACTCCCGACTATGATCCTAACACATTTTCATACTAATTATAATGATATAGAGATTATATTATTACTTTACCAGGTGTTTTTAAACCAATCGCTATATTTTTCGTTTGACGCTTATAACTCCGTCGGTTTACGAAATTTCAATCCGATAATCATTCTAACACTCGATTCTTGCAAGGAATATGATTTTACAATTTTTACAACTTCGTCGTATTTTATTTCACCTCGTCATCATTTATTTCTAGTTAACTCGGTACCCGATAACACCTAATGTATACCTTAAACTAGCTAAACTCTAATTAAATGGAGACACTTGCATTAATTAACATCAAATCTTCTTCCATATACCCACATGTGCCGCCCCCCCCCCCCCTAAACCCCCTAATTCTCACTTCACTTGATTACTAGTACCCTTCATTTAATGTTCATGTCTTTATGTTTCTTGATTTAATTAGCTAAACACATACAACACATAATTCAACTAGCAAAAAGCTCCATATTCTCTCTTCTTTCTTCCTTCTTGTTCGGCCAAGACCAAGAACCCAAGAACAATCCATAAATTTTTGAAGTTCAAGTATAAATCAAGCTCCATTTACCTTCCTTGTTAAGGTTTTGTGGTTAAATCTCAAAGTTTCTTACACATTTCTCATCAAAACTCATCAAATATCCAAGTAAGTTTCAAGAACACATTTTGATCATCTTATACTTTCATTTGATTCATATGTTTATGTATTTTCAAGTTATATTAGTTAATCATGCAACATATTTATGTTTTAGATACCACTTTGCACATAAACTATCTTTAACACTAGATCTATAAGTTTCACTAGTGATCTCATGAAATCCACCAAGGTTGGTGATGTTTAGGACCCCATGACACCCTAAAAAGGTGTATGGTAGGATTTGCGAACTTGTGGAGTTGATTTGAAGTGGTATGATCAAGTTTAGAACCAAGAAAATGAGTTTTAACAAGTATATATAAGGGTCTGTCCAAAAACGTGTAAACTGGAAAACTCAGAAACTTTTGAACTATTTTGGCCTTCATATTCAGAAAGTTCTTTCAAAAACGAAACCGTGGCCGCTTGAATCACTAAAAACCGACTTATAACGAAGGAGATATGATTTTTCAAAGTTAGACGACGAAAACTAAAATTCTGAAAATTTAGTTGCTGATCGCCGAGATTCAAAGGACAAAACGAGGCGTTAGACGTGATCTAGATTACCCGAACTACTGAGATTATGTTAGTTCATGTTAATACGAAGCCGTGGATATAAAGAACGTAGAAAACAAGCTTATAACGACCGAGATATACACGTTTGAAGCCCGACGTACCATGTTTATTTTGACAGCCCACTAATAGAAAGTGTTTTAAGTATAAAAACCAGTGTTTTTGCGAAACATAAAATTGATAGCCGATTTTCTAATTGATCGAGGCGTGTATAATCAAAAGTTAAATGAAACGACATTAATATATTGTTACAAGGTTTTCAAAAACGTCGAGTTTGATCACTAACACTTAACGTACAATATTTTGCGACTAGTTTTACGAGGCCATTTTGGACATAATTTCACAAGTTAAGGAAAATATTTAATTGCGATGAAAACGCTATACTTTTCCGATAGAACACCAAACGAGGATCGTGGAGTACCATTTCTACATATTTATACGAAAAGTAGTTTATAACTTAACGAGACGTCAAAAGTGTATTTTTCGTCGATAAACGTTATTTTCAAAATTAACAAGTGGTATCGTTAACATACGTATTTGCATGTGTTGCATTGTATCATTGCTTACATTGGATCACATCATTCATAATAGGTCGCGGTTAGAGACCGAGCTTTATTTCATCATATCCATCATTGTCATTGTTGCTATATCATATCAGGTGAGTTTTCATTGCCCCGTTTTCAATTGTTTATTTGATTTCTAAACTCTCGGGGGAGAATACATTGCACCATTTTTATGCGGACCAAAGTATCCAAACTCATTACATTGCTTAAGTTACATCATTTCCCAGATTAAAGTCCCCTTTATTATCATGAACCGTTAATTGCGAGCAAGCGAGAGTGAGCGAATAGATCTATTGAGGGTGACTCCTCCGTTCGGGTTGGTAGCGCCAACTTGTCAAACGAACGCATTTCATTTCTGTCATATTAGAGTGATTGGCAAACACTCAGTTGGGGCATTTCATTCAGTCTAGCTTCGGGGTCATGAGCTTAAGAGCTAATGTATCATTTTTATGTGGCATGGTTTTGTCATACACTTTATACTTGTGGTATCCGTACAACATTTCATTTACATAAACCTATGATCTCACCAACATTTTTGTTGACCATTTTTAGCAATGTATTTTCAGATAATTAACGTATTGCATGTTGGCTTGCATAAGGACATATCATGGGAGTCGCGGAGTCGACGCTCTCACTTTATATTTTATGCACTTATCCATCGTTTGAATTGTATGGACTTGTTTTCTGAAAACTTGTTTCACCTTTTGGGACCTAGCTTTGCAACTCTGAATGTTTTTAAATAATCAAACGATGTATTTTCTAAACGACACTTTAGGTCGTTCAATATAACTGCAACTTTGGTGCTATGACCAATCGCGCCCCTGAATGCTTCATTCCGCTGCAAGTCACGAAATTTGGGGGTGTGACAGATTGGTACCAGAGCAAAGGTTATAGCGAACTAGGTTGTCCATTATATCCTAGACTATAACTACACCATCATAGCATCTCATCATTGTAGCATAAGTGCATATTCATTATATCACATGTAGTGATTGCGATTTCATGCATATATCATTTCATCATAACCCACATTGTGTAAATGTTTATTTACTTTTATTTCACATCTATTGTCACAGTGATGTCTTCGGATTCACACCCTATTGTTATCTCATCGGACTCTGAGTCAGACGATATTTCCTCACTACCCTCCATCATACTAGAGTCGGTTACATCACCCTCACTACCCACTATCATTTTGTCATCTGTGGAGCCTACTCCACAATCTTCACCTGTGATGTCAGAGGCTGAGACAGAACCCTTTGAGGAGGGGGAAGTCGCACCTACCCCACCACTGTCACCTGTGATCCGTCGTGGTCCCAGAGTTGTTCCAGTTATCCAGCCAGGAGAGTTTATACCCTATGGTCGAGTTTACCGTACATATCCCGGTGGGCCGCGCATGAAGCGCACTGCTGCTAAGCGGGTTCATCGTCTCACTGTCAGGTCACCAGCTGCATTTGTATCCCTACCAACACCATCATCACTTACTTTATCTCATCCACTCCGTCGCTGCTTGACAGCGAGGAGGAGTGTGGCATTCAGTACACCATCACCATTATCACCATTACCATCCTTATCATCATTGTCTCCACCATTGCCATCCCTATCAGCACCAGTTCATCCCAGAGATCCTACTCCTATGTCAGACCTACCGCTCAAGAAGCGGGCACGTCTTGATATTCCATCACCAGATACTTCAGATGCCATAGAGACAACACCACCCAGCAGATTCGAGGTTGGTGAGAGCTCGAGGGCTGCTGCTGACAGACTACTTACTGCTGCTACATTTGACTCGAGACTAGATCATCTTCAGGGACAGATTGACAGGGCATTAGGCTATGTGGAGGAGATACCAGTGAGCCGGATTGAGGATATAGAGAGGAGATCGAGGGACTAGTCACAGGCAGAGTTGCTATAGATGTTTCTTATCAGGGATTGGAGTCCCGACAGCTAGAGAGTTCTGAGCGTGTTACCCAGTTGAGGCAGGAGATGCCTGAGTTGTTCGACAGGGCACAGATGTCCCAGGATGAGCATCATCGCCAGGCCGGTGAGTTATCTTCAATTCAGGCTAGGATGTCTGCATCAGAGACTAGGGAGACTGATCTTCAGCTTCGAGTTCAGCACCTAGAGGAGATTGCTGTTGCTATGTCTAGGGATCTTTAGAGGATTTTCCGTAGGCTAGATGGAGCACCCGGAGGAGGTGCCTAATGTTAGACTTTTATCATGTAGCTTGTACATTATTATCCTAGTCCCGGGGTGTGGGACATAGTTAGGACTTGTTGTCTTTTGCTTGTAGTACAAACAAATATATCAAGTGTGACTGTACTATGCAGGATTTTCGTTGTGCTATTTTATGATATCGGTCTGCGTAACCGAAATTTTCATGTATTATATTCATGTGTGTTGTGATTATATTTATGATGTTTCGTTGTGGTTTCATTGTATTTATACATGCTGTGGTTGTATTTATACGTGTTGTGGATGTATATACATGTTGTGGTTGTATATATTGTGTATGATGATCATTTTCTATTGTGGATTCTCATTGTTGTTATCTTTTGTGATTGTGAAGAATTATGCCACCCAAAAGAGCCACTACTGCTATGACACCAGCCGAGATCAGAAAGCTTGTTGCCGACAGTATTGAGGCAGCATTAGTTGCAGAAAGAGAGGTTGTAGCTGCAGCTGCTGCTGAAGCCGCTTCGCGGGCAGAAACCGAGGAAGCTACCAATGGTACAAATGGTCGTAAATGTACGTACAAAGATTTCAAGAGTGGTGATCCGGAAAAATTCAAAGGCACTGAAGGGGCCACTGCCATGATCCGATGGTTTGAAAAGACAGAATCAGTATTCATTCTATGCAACTGTCCGGAGGACAGCAAAGTAAAGTTTGCTACTAGTACACTCGTTGGGGAAGCTATGTCATGGTGGAATTCGTATGCAAAGCCCATGGGAATGGAGAATGCTCACAAGCTTACATGGGACAAATTCAAGAAGTTGCTGACAAAGAAGTTTTGCCCACGAACAGAAGTGAAAAAGATGGAAACAGAGTTTTATGAGCTAGTGACAGCAGGTAATGATATTGAGGCATATATCAGGAGGTTTCAGGAATTGGCAGCATTATGTCCGACAATGGTTCCGGACACTGAGAAGCTATTAGAGAATTTCATTGGAGGATTACCTCACAACATCCATGGTGATGTGATTTCTTTTGACCCGCAAACATTGGATGAGGCAATCAGAATGTCTCAGAAACTCATGGCTCAGATAGTGAAGAAAGGAACTACCTCAAACAACAACAACACCACCAACAGTAACCGTAATTACAACAACAATTCCAACAACTACCGAAACAACAACAACTATAATAGCAACCGAAACAATTCCAATAACAACAACAACAAAAGAAATCGGGATAACAACCAGAGTAGCAATGTTACTCAACCACCACCCAAGAGACAGGAAACTGCAAAGGCCTATGTTGCAGGTCAAGCTGAGAAAAGAGGTTACAATGGTACTTTACCCAAGTGCAACAAATGTCAAACCCATCATAACCCCGGAAATTGTCCAAATCCGTGTGGGAACTGTAAGAAGGTTGGTCATTCGACCAGGGATTGCAAAGCTCCGATTGTGGTTGATAATCAGAAGCCCCCAGCAACCTGCTTTGGTTGTGGAGAAGTTGGACACTTCAAGAAGGAATGTCCAAAAGGAAAGAATCAGGGAAACAATAACCAAGGTGGAACAGCTAGAGGAAGAGCTTATGTCCTTGGAGGACCCGAATGTCGTTACGGGTACGTTCCTCATTAATAATCGTTATGCATCCATACTATTTGATTCAGGAGCCGATAGAAGTTTTGTTTCTACTGCATTTGCACCATTACTCAACATTGAACCAACCACATTAGACACTCCATATCACATTGAACTAGCTAACGGTAGTTTAGTTGGCACCGACACGATCATTCGTGGTTGCACTCTCAATTTTCTCAATCACCCGTTCAATATAGATCTCATGCCAGTAGAACTTGGAAGTTTCGACATTGTCATCGGTATGGATTGGTTATCTTGACATCATGCCAGAATCATCTGTGATGAAAAAGTTGTTCATCTTCCTTATGATGGCGAAACATTGGTCATTTGTGGAGAACGAAGTGGAACCAGACTCAGTGTAGAAAACTAGAAGGGGGGGGGGTTGAATAGTTTTATGTCTTTTTAATTTTTATTGTGAAAACTTTGTTTACTTTTTAAAACTTAGATTCGAATTTATGTGATCTCAACTCTTGAACAATATGAACAATATATATATATATATAAGTAAATATAAATAAGCAATGCAAGTAATGTAATAAAATGAAATGAAAAATAGAGATGAAAAGATCTAATCGAGAGACAAGAGATTTATAGTGGTTCGGCTACAAGGACACCTTCCTTGCCCTACTCCACTCCCCGAGAACCAAACTCGAGAGTTTTCTTCACTATGTCAACAAGCTCCCTTATGGCGGAGAAAACCTTACACAACTTTAGCTTACACCGGCTTAACGACACAAAGCTAGATGTCGGGTTCTAATCGTAGCTAGAACCAATCTCACAACTTATACACGACTTAATCACACCTTCTTCTTCACGACTTCTTCACGACTTCTCCACGACTTCTTCACAACTTATTTACTATGACTTCACACCTTCTTCACAACCTAACACAACCTATGTACACTTCTACTTCTTCACACCTTTACTTCTAACACACCTTAACTTCACAACTTCACTATTAACACTCTAACCTATCCCAAACAATTATTCACACAACTATCTAACAACAATACACAACTTATATACAAATGTATGATGACACAAACAACTTAGGTATCTAAGTTGCAATACTTCTTCTCTAGTTGTTGAAGGAGTATTCTTCTCTTGCACTTGAATGGAGGAAGCTTGGATCACTTGGAAACCAAAGCTTAAGAAGATATGATCAAAGGTTTTTAGAAAGAATTTACAAGGATTAGAAAGAGTTTAGAACAGAAAGTTTTAGTGTGCAAAAGGTGAGTAAAAATCCAGGGGAAGGCTGGTATTTATAGGCAGAAAACTGGACAGCTGGAAGCTAGAGGAGCGTGGCCGGCCCCCTTAAATAGGGGGCGGTCCCCTTAATTTTAAGGGGGCCGCCTAGCAAAATTAAGGGGGCCGCCCAAGCCAACCGTTGCCCAGTTTTGTCTTTTTGTAGGGAAGGTTTTTCTGGAACATTTTTACTGATTTTGGTTAAAAATTTGAATTCATAAATTTATAATGAATTAAACCTTTTTATTTATTACCAAAAATGTTTTTCTAAAAGATATAAAATGTTTTTGACATTTTATAAAAAATCTAGTTATTAAGAAAATGTTCCTTTAATCATATAATGCATTAAGCATTAGTTCATTCATACCTTAAGTGATTTTAGTTGTAGAAGTGAATATTTACAACTAAGTACTTGTTTATTTTATAAGTTTATGTTTTAATGAGTTTACATTTTGTGATCATCAAAACATAGAGATATGAATAAATATTGATAATGTTTTTAGGCATTATTTATGTCAACAATCTCCCCCTTTTTGATGATTACAAAACCTAAACTCATTAAATCCAAAAGTTTATTTTTGGACAAGTATTTGGTGAGTTTATATTCACTTCTCCCACTTTTTGTAGAATCAAAAAGGTTAAGCCGACAAATTTAGACGTGAAATTTATCGGGACGAAAACTCCCCCTTAATGTTTACTCCCCCTCGTTCGAGGGCACCAAGGAGACGAGCTATGGAAATCTTGGCTGCAAAAACAAGTTAGGAGACACAAGATACATATATATGCATAGCAAAAATATTTAGAACAACCAACTAATTTATTCATGCATTCAAGATGATCATATATAACATATGAATCATCATTACATTACATAAAATACTTAAAACATAACGATTACAACATAACTAGAAACACTAATGGTCCTCATATTGCCAAAGAGAGCGATTGGACTTGCTTGCGACACAAAAGGGTGAGGGATTTTATTTTTAGGCGAAAAGCATGTGGATGGGTTTTAGTTATGTGATGGTGAGGGAAATGGAGCGGATCCAGTGATGTTATATCATTGTAGGGGAGGAATGGGATGAGGACGAGTGAGTAGATATTTGATCCAAGAAATATCTTCACTTAAGTGGAGAATTTGTTTTTGAAGGAAGATGCAACAAGGGCAATAGTGGGTGTGGTTTGTAACTTGATCCAAGTTAAGAGAGTGGGGTAGGCAATTTGAGTAAGGTGAGGATGGAGGTTGTCCCTTGTTGCGTTGTGTGAGGTGCATAGCAAGGAGATCACTAAGATCATAGATTTGGTTAATCTCTTCATGAAGCTTTTGCCTTTCATGAATGGGGATTTGGTTATTTGGTGGAAATGGATGGTATTGGGGTGTATGATTTGAGGAAAAGTTTGATGTTTGACCAAGGTGATGAGGGTTTTCAAGGATTCCATTGAAGTTGGTTTGATGTTTAGGGGAGTAGTTTGGAATGAATGTGGATGTTTGGCCAAAATGATAGGGTTTGTGAAATGGTTCAATGGAATGAGGTTGTGATCTTGGAGAGTAGTTGGGGATGAATGATGATGGAGGTGTTGGTTGTCTAGTCACACCATTTGTGATGGGCTTGTGGTGAGGGTGAGGTTTTCTTTTCCACCCGGGTTTTAAGGTCATCCTTGCTAGCTTTGAGGTTTTTGGTTTTGGGTTGATAGGAGAAGACATGATGGGATGATTGAATGTGGTGAGATATGGGGTTATTTATAGTGGAGGATTTGTGTGGTTTAGGAATGGATAGGCTTGTTGGGTGATTAGGACAAAATGTGTTTGTGAATTTTGGGGAAGTATAGGATCAAGTGGGCTAAAAAGCAGACAAAGATTCTGTGAACCTGTCCAGCAGATGGCCGGTCCCCTTAATTATGGGCGGTCCCCTTAATAATTAAGGGGGCCGCCTTATGAATTAAGGGGGCCGCCCATCTGGTACCTTTCTGGGTTCCAGAAATGGGTTTTTCTGCAGAAATAGGTGAGGATGGCTATGTTTTGAGCTTCTGGTTTTAGGCAAGTCCCACTCTTTGAGGCAATAGAGAAACATATTAAGCATGCATGACATATAAGTTAAACAAATAAGCAAGCAATAAGTTATATCTAGCAATTTAGAGAATTAAGGCAATTAATCATCTAAGGCAAGGGTAATGGGGCAAAGGCACTAGAGACTAATGGGGAATTGATGATGGAACAATTGTGAGGACGTGATTAATAATCTTGTTCTAGTGTGTGCCTATATGCAACAAATGTGGAGATGTGATTGTTTCGACTCCTAAATGCAAAAATTTCCTAAGAAACAATCCGAAATCTCCTTGATTTTAATTTTGCTCAATATATGAATATCAAAGATATATATTAGATTATATACTTTAACAATTCATGTGAGATTTTATGCATGAAAGAAAAATGTTTTTAGCATTATTCAACAATGTAAGGAAAATGGTTTTCATGTGTTTACCTAGATGTGAGAATGATTTGTAGAAAATAGATTGGGTTTTGTTTATAAATATGTTTATGCAAGAAAAATATTTCCCAATCTTTTATTTTGTGCAAAACAGATTCCTAGATTCAGATGAGAGGAAAAAATAATTTTACAGACAGATGGCCGGTATCCTTAGTGACAAGCCGGTCCCCTTAATAATTAAGGGGACCGCCTTTATAACATTAAGGGGCCCGCCCATCTGGAAAAAAAATTGTACCAAAAGAGCAGCAAATTCAGTCAATTTGTTCCATCATCCCTAGGCCTAAACGTAAGTGGTTAAAGAGTTCACGCTTAAGGGGCTTAGTGAATATGTCTGCTAAGTTATCTTCCGATGCAACCTTTTCTATAGATATGTTTCCTTTTTGAACGTTATCACGGAGGAAATGGTGGCGTATTTCTATATGTTTAGTCCTAGAGTGTTGAACGGGATTCTTACTTAAATCTATAGCACCTTTATTATCACACATAATTGGGACATTATCTAACCTAATGTCATAATGATGAAGCGAAAAGTGTACCGCTTTTAGGGGGTCATTTAAGCCCTAAATCGTATTTATTTGATCAAATATTGCCCTAAATCGTTCCTTTTGTCATTTTAGGTACTTTGGAGAAGAAATCTGGAAAAGGAAGCATTTTGGACGTTTTTGGAGCATAAAAGTGAAGAAAACGACAAAGTCTCAAAATCGGCTGAAAAAGTACCTGTGACGGCGTCAAGCACCATTGTGACGCCGTCAACCCCTGACGTGCCAGAGAGGATTTTGGATGATTAAAAGGGGACGGCGTCAAGAAGGCCATCAAGAAACCCTAACCACGGCGAGGTGACGGCGTCAACTCTATAACGTGACGCCGTCAGATCTGATTTTCTATATATATTCTCATAATTTTTAGTCATTAGTGTGCAACTTTGTGAGGAGAAACCCTAAGACGATTTTTCTGCTACTTTTAAGGGTTTTATACCCTTGGATCTCCCATGTTCAATTGAAGATAAGTAATCAATTAATCATTCAATATGTCTATGTGTTGTTTGATTATATCTTGTTCTTGTCTTTTATTTAACATGCTAGGCTAGATTTATCTTGTGTTTGCTTAGATCTAATGAAACCTAACTATTGATTATTGGTTGTTGGGGTGTTATTAATTGTATTGGATGATTGTTTATCGATGTTAGGCTTAAGAAAACTGGCTAACCTCCTATATGGTAACTTGCTTGAACATCTTAAGAAACATGAACCAATGCGTACTAAGGTTATTATGGTTGTATTTAATGCATGAGCGAATTCTAGTGATCCCATGTTAGGAGCTTCTTAGCCGGCTTGACATAGGAGTGAAGTAGGAGCTTATAGAGTTGGGGAAGTACGTACGCCACCCCACGATTGGTATTAAGGAATACACCCGTCATCCACGCAATTAATACACACTAATCAACCGGTAAAAGATAGTTAGGGAGTAAGGAAATCTAAGTAAACACATTTCTCTCCATATAAGTTCCACAACCTTTTTATTTTCAGTTATTTTATTTTATTTGCAATTGTAGTTATTTGGGTTAGTTGACTAGCAACTAATTCCGCCCACTCCTTCAAACCCGAGATTTTACTTGCTTTTATAAAAATATAAAAAATACAAAAAGAATCTTCCCTCACCCTTAGACCTATTAGAGTAGTTTTTCAATCCTAACGACACTATTCCCCTAGAGAACGATCAATCCCCCGGTACTTGCCACTACACTATACTACATCGATCAGGTACACTGCCTGGTGGGGATTGCAAGCCTCTTGAGATCCCTCAAGAGGTAAAACCTGTTGTAAGGTCGCAAAACCACGCATCAAGTTTTTGGCGCCGTTGCCGGGGAATAGTTATTGTTTAGGTTGAATTTTTATTTTATTAGGTCTACTCACTAGATTCCTTTCTAATGAGATTTTTATTTTATTTTTCTAGGTTTTCTTTAGTCTATCTTTTTTCTTCGTTTCTTTGTTCGTAACCATTACCATCCGACATCATGGAAGGTGGTAATATCCTCGATCCCAACAACCCACCACCACAACAACACCCACCTCCTAGAGCCCGTACCTTAGGAGACTACTCCCGTCCTAGCCACCATGGCTATCGAAACACCATTGAGCTCACTCAAGGAGCCAATGTCACTCCCTTGCGATCCGACACCATCCGGTTGGTGCAAAGCGGATGCGTATTCCATGGACTTCGTTCCGAAGATCCTAATCAACATCTCAAGGACTTTCTCAAAATCGTTGATTCCATAGACCTTGATGTTGCCACTCGAGAGACGACCCGACTGCGTCTCTTTCAATTCTCTCTGCGGGACCAAGCTAGTCAATGGCTAGAGCGCCTACCCGCAGGATCCATCACCTCTTGGGATAATCTCACCACTCGTTTCCTCGCTCAGTTTTTCCCACCAGGAAGAACTACCAAGTTAAGGAAGGATATCTTAATGTTCGAACAACGTCGAGGCGAAACCCTATACGGGGCATGGATTCGATTCAAGGACTTACTCCAAAAAGTCCCTCATCATGGCATAGATCTCTGGCTTCAAATTCAAATCTTCTATGACCATGTTGACTACCACACCAAGCGTGCCATCGATCGAGCCGCCGGAGGCAGATTGCGTGATAGAAACGCCGAGGAATCATGGGAGATCATTGATGAGCTCGCATCCGACGATGATGAATTGTGGCAAATTTCCCACGACGTACACTCAGCGGTCAACACACATTCATCGCCCGATAAAGCCAACCAAATCACCGAGGAAAGCGTTAGTGAACTTGAGAAGAGGGTTGCATATCTTATGGAAAAAACAAAGAGACCCTTAAGTCCACAAAAAGCAACAGTTAACTCGGTCTCAAGCGTTAAGCAAATACCATTGTCCAAATCACCCCTTAGGGAAAATACTACACCCTTCTATAAGCTTGCTCAACCCAACTCACCACCTCAGGAACTTAGTCCAACATTCAAAGCTCGAATGGGTGAATACATGTCACAACACTCCGAACGGTTGGCAAAATTTGAGGAAGCCGTCTACAAACAGAAGGAGGAGATGGAAGAGAAGATGGCGGAGATGATGGACCTTTTGAAAGAATACACAAATACAAAAGCTCCTGAAAAAGTGCTGGTGCGGAATGACGTTGAAGTTCCCAACACTAAATTTGTCAAAGCCATCTCCATCGTCCAAGAGGGAGAGAATGAAGAGAGGGGGAAGTTGATAACTATGGAAGTCAACAAAATCGACCTCGTCCCACTTAATGCTGGAAACGCCAATGCCTGTAATTGCGGTTCAGACAAAGGAAAGGAGACGCCCTCCAAGGAGCGCCAAATGATAGAACCGCCAAGGTCACAACAAGTGAGGCATCACTTGAGGCACAAAATAAACAAGGAGACCATAAATGATTGGGTGAGAAACTATCGACGTACTCATCTACCCAGCAAGGAGTCCAAGAAAATGAAGCCGGATGATGAATCCGACACATTACCCAGAGGGCAATTGTATGAGAGCCTCATAAGACAAAAGTTAGTGGAAAAGCAGGAATTCTACGGGGTCTTCGAAATACCATGCAGCATTGGAAAACTCAAGTATCTGGATGCGGTAGCTGACCAAGGTTCCGACGCAAATTTGATGCCTTTATCCGTTTATGTCCAGTTAACCGACGAACTGCCATCCATCACCCGTACTAAACTCTCCTTTGCAAAACATTCTTATGAGTACCCGTTAGGAATTGCAGAAGATGTGTTGGTCAACGTTGCCGGATTCCTGTATCCGGTCGACTTCATGATTATTGAAAGAAATGATATGAATATGCCAATAATCCTTGGGGCACCCTTTCTCGCTACCACTAGGGCACAAATCGATTACGAAAATAGTACCATCCAAATGAAGAAGGGGAAGAAAACAATAAACTTCCCAACGATCCCATGTCATATACGAGATGTTGCTCTACAAAAGAAGATGGAGGCGAACCCCAATATAATCCGTGGTAATGTTCGAGAGAAAATCCTTGCATGGGAGGCAAGGATTAAGAATTACAATGAAAATGAGATTAGAGAATGTAAGGGTGGAAATAACGATTATATTGAGGCTGATGAGCAGACCAATAACCCCGTTGAATTCACAAAAGGAGACTCAGTGCTCCTAAGGCATTCAGAAACAAAAGCACCTACCGATGAACCAAGTCCCTGGTGGTACGGACCATTCACAATTAAAAGTCTACATCAAGATGGGGTAGTAAGCTTGACCAGCAAGGGAGGAGGAGTGACCGCGAATGTCGAACGATTGAAACATTACCATCCTGATAACAAGGATTATATCTATCAGGGATACGTCATAATGCGAGATGATGGAGTCACGTAATGTACGGTGACTTTGAGTCTAGCTACAAGACTCGTTAATAAAGAAAAGCGCTTTTTGGGAGGCAACCCAAGCTTTATTTGCTTTGTGTGTTTATTTATTTGTTTGTTTGATTTTATTTGCTTCCGTATGTATGTTTAATTTTTATTATTATTAATTCATGTTCGAAACTAAATTGCGAAAATGCTTTATCTTGTTTTTAACTTCGTCTTAACTACATATAAAGGTATTTTGCAAAAGATAAGTGTAAGGGAAATCTAAATCGGTTTATTAGAACAAATGAACATGAATCATAAAAATAATAAATTAACATACATATTAGTAATTGTTTGAGTCAAATGCTTGTATCGAGTCATAATGATGTTTTGCAGGAATTCCAGGAAGTAAGGTATAGGTTTTTCCAGAAATTTTCCGGAAACTTAACATGAGAATTCTGTCAGATCATTTCTGACGGCGTCAGGCATTACAACCTGACGGCGTCAGGTTTTAATTTTCTGAAATTTTTGAAAGTTTTGTTTTTCTACCGGAATCATAAAAAGTTTTTATTAAATCTATAACTTATAAACTCCAGGAATCTGCAAAATAATCATTCTACAAGCATTATATCCTTATATAGATTTATCCCGCCGTTGTTATGCAGGTTTTCGTGTTTGTTTTCTCAGGTTTAACAGGTTATTTTGGACAAGGAGATGTATGTGGAATCAAGCTTTTGGCGATGCATTAGTCTTGGAGCTTCTACATTCTCTTGGAAGAAGATTTAACCATGTTACCTCTTTATCCACCAAACGAATCAGGGGAGTATTTGATTTCATTCTTTTACCTTGTTACTTTTACATCTTGTTATTTGAACATTGGGGACAATGTTCATCTTAAGTGTAAGGGGGGGGGGGGGTAAAGTACGATACTTTAGAGAATGCAATTACGCTTGATTTTTGTTTGCTTGATGGTAGATGTGTAATAAAACTGAGATAAATACCTGTTAGGGCAATTTTAGTGCCAAATTTAAAATTTTTTACAACATATAGGAGTGAAACTTTGGTCTTAATGAGCGTCTCACGGATAGGAGTTATATGACTAGCACAAAAAACCGTACCACTAAAAAATTTTCCACCCCCAAATATGTGAAGTTCGCCCCTAGAATTGGTAGGAAAAGCATTTATGCTATGATGTGTGTACCGGTAGCACTTAGATTCTAGAACTTGCGTTAGGACCATTCCGAGGCCACAAGTGAGACTACATTCGTGTAGTTAGATTTACTACATGATAAGAGGCATTAGGATTAACCCATTGTTTTACACCTGTGTTTTTGTTATAATTACGTTGGCTACATTGGTCAAGTAATTCTCCCCCACACCCTTTGCGTTGTACTCATTTTCAGTACACGATACCCCTAGTACACCCCTCAGAGCCTATCTTTTCGTTTCGACCTTTAAGCATTTTACTTAAAGGAAGAATTTGTTTACACCCCACTTAAATGTACACCCAAATCGCCTTAACCTACCTTGTATGCACTCATTTTTAGTGCATTATTGTGACAACATTTGTTTAAACCCCAAGTTAATTATCTAATTGATTACATGGTTGCTAAGTTGAGTCATATCCTTGTACATATTGTTTTGGGATGATTGGGACTCATGGGTAAAGTACTAGTGTAATGGAGTAATGGGGAAGAACAACATTATTACCCCCATATGTGCTAAATATTTTAAAAAAGTACTCCAAGTGTTTCGATTATCTTAATTCGAGTCATTAGAATAGTTAATTGTAAAGTTATGTAAAAGTTCAAGTGTAAGGGGGATACAACCCCCCTACGATGTATTATTTTGGATGGTAGGGCAAGAGTGTATGCACAAAAAAAAAAAAAAAAAAAAAAAAAAAAAAAAAGTAGAAAAAACATACGGACTACCATCCCGTTTCATTTTATGTTTATTTTATCTTTTTGTTATTTTTTTCCATTAGCTTAAGTCGAGTCTAGTCTTGGCTTAGCAACGCCATATTGTACATGTAATTAATCAAGATCTTTAACTCGCCACCAGTAAAATATCCTTTATCCAACAAAACCGTGTTTATCATATCCCTACACCTAACGTTATAACCCGTTTAAAAGCCCTCTTTGATAGTTTATCTTAGGTGCTTACGCCTAGTGGAGGAGGTTTTTGATCCTTTCCCAAGCCTATGGTAATCTATTTGCTATGACAGGTAGTGAGAGATATTATTCATTTTCATTTATGAGATACACTTTTATGACACCTGAGAGATGTGAGTATCTAAACACTACTTGTGAGGTGCTAGTCTGTAATCTCCGTGCTTATTATGATTAAAGTGGAACGACTATTTGTTGTAATTACTTTTATATTAGCGTTAAATGACCCTAACTTGTATTTTGATTAGAATAAAAACGCATTTGCTTGAGGACAAGCAAATCTCAAGTGTAAGGGTATTTGATGAAGCGAAAAGTGTACCGCTTTTAGGGGGTCATTTAAGCCCTAAATCGTATTTATTTGATCAAATATTGCCCTAAATCGTTCCTTTTGTCATTTTAGGTACTTTGGAGAAGAAATCTGGAAAAGGAAGCATTTTGGACGTTTTTGGAGCATAAAAGTGAAGAAAACGACAAAGTCTCAAAATCGGCTGGAAAAGTACCTGTGACGGCGTCAAGCACCATTGTGACGCCGTCAACCCCTGACGCGCCAGAGAGGATTTTGGATGATTAAAAGGGGACGGCGTCAAGAAGGCCATCAAGAAACCCTAACCGCGGCGAGGTGACGGCGTCAGCTCTATAACGTGACGCCGTCAGATCTGATTTTCTATATATATTCTCATAATTTTTAGTCATTAGTGTGCAACTTTGTGAGGAGAAACCCTAAGACGATTTTTCTGCTACTTTTAAGGGTTTTATACCCTTGGATCTCCCATGTTCAATTGAAGATAATTAATCAATTAATCATTCAATATGTCTATGTGTTGTTTGATTATATCTTGTTCTTGTCTTTTATTTAACATGCTAGGCTAGATTTATCTTGTGTTTGCTTAGATCTAATGAAACCTAACTATTGATTATTGGTTGTTGGGGTGTTATTAATTGTATTGGATGATTGTTTATCGATGTTAGGCTTAAAAAAACTTGCTAACCTCCTATACGGTAACTTGCTTGAACGTCTTAAGAAACATGAACCAATGCGTACTAAGGTTATTATGGTTGTATTTAATGCATGAGCGAATTCTAGTGATCCCATGTTAGGAGCTTCTTAGCCGGCTCGACATAGGAGTGAAGTAGGAGCTTATAGAGTTGGGGAAGTACGTACGCCACCCCACGATTGGTATTAAGGAATACACCCGTCATCCACGCAATTAATACACACTAATCAACCGGTAAAAGATAGTTAGGGAGTAAGGAAATCTAAGTAAACACATTTCTCTCCATATAAGTTCCACAACCTTTTTATTTTCAGTTATTTTATTTTATTTGCAATTGTAGTTATTTGGGTTAGTTGACTAGCAACTAATTCCGCCCACTCCTTCAAACCCGAGATTTTACTTGCTTTTATAAAAATATAAAAAATACAAAAAGAATCTTCCCTCACCCTTAGACCTATTAGAGTAGTTTTTCAATCCTAACGACACTATTCCCCTAGAGAACGATCAATCCCCCGGTACTTGCCACTACACTATACTACATCGGTCAGGTACACTGCCTGTTGGGGATTGCAAGCCTCTTGAGATCCCTCGAGAGGTAAAACCTGTTGTAAGGTCGCAAAACCACGCATCACAATAATCTACGAGAGCTTGTTTCATCCATAGTGCTTGTTGACTTGCCTTTCCAGCGCTTACATATTCGGCTTCTGTAGTAGAAATAGCAAGAGAGGTTTGCTTCTTTGAGAACCAAGATGTTAGACAACATCCCATGAACATGCAAATTCCACTAGTGCTTTTTCTATCCACGTAGTCTCCCGCATGATCCGAATCCGCATAGACGATGATTTCTATGCCGGATCCCTTAGGATTCCATAATCCTAAGTGTATAGTGCCTTTAATGTATCGGAAGATACGCTTAACCACTTCTAGGTGAGAGGTTTTGGGATCCTCTTGAAAACGGGCACAAAGGCAGACACTAAACATGATATCCGGTCTACTTGCTGTTAAGTATAGTAAACTACCTATTATTCCTCTATACTTAGTATTTTCTACGGACTCACCCTCTTCGTCTCTTGTGAGTTTAACTTCCGTAGACATCGGTGTTTTCATGGGCTTAGCGTCTTCTAATCCAAATTTCTTAAGCATTTCCTTAATGTACTTAGATTGATTAAAAAATATTCCATCTTCTAATTGTTTTATTTGTAATCCTAGGAAGAAATTAAGTTCACCCATCATACTCATCTCAAACTCATCATGCATGATTTTGGCGAATTCATCACACATATCTTGACAAGTCGATCCGAATATAATGTCGTCGACATATATTTGGACAATGATGAGATTTGGGCTTTTCTTTTTCGTGAAAAGAGTGTTATCTACCATTCCCATGGAATAATCATGTTTAATAAGAAATGCTTTTAATCGATCATACCAAGCCTTGGGAGCTTGTTTGAGTCCATATAAAACTTTCTTGAGTTTATAAACATAATCAGGTTTTGCGAAGTCAATGAATCCTGGAGGTTGTGCCACGCATACCTCCTCATTGATAAAACCGTTAAGGAATGCACTTTTCACGTCCATTTGAAATGACTTAAAATCTAGGGCGCATGCATAGGCAAGTAGTATTCTTATAGATTCCAATCTAGCTACGGGGGCATAAGTTTCGTCATAATCTATTCCTTCTTGTTGATTATATCCTTGGGCAACTAACCTAGCTTTGTTCCTAGTAACTATTCCATTTTCATCTAACTTATTTATATAAACCTACTTAGTTCCTATGATGGTCATGTTCATGGGATTTGGGACTAGTTTCCAAACGTCATTAGTCTTAAATTGATTTTGGTTCTTCTTGCATAGCCATAACCCAACTTTCATCTTTTAATGCGTCATTTATATTTTTAGGTTCTATAGTTGATAGGAAACAAAAGAAGTTATTTTTGTCTTGAGCTTGTGATCTAAGGGTTCTTTGATTTAGGTTTCCTATTATATTATCTAATGGGTGTGATTTAGATTCCTTAATATTTACTATTTCGTTTTCTCCTAGTGTTAAATCTTCATTATCATCACCTAAGGGCTTAGTTTTACTAACCTCAATAGCTTCTTCTTCAACTAGGTCATCATCTTCTAGGGGCAATGTCTTAGGTGGTGGTGGAGTTTCATCAAAAGTTACATTTAAGGACTCTTCTATTTTCATAGTGTGTTTATTAAGTATTATGTATGCTTTACTATTTTGCGAATACCCTAGAAAGATTCCTTCGTACGACTTAGGATCAAACTTAGTAAGGTAATCTTTTGTATTGAGAACAAAACATTTGCTCCCGAATACCCTAAAGTAATTTAGATTAGGTTTTCTACCTCTTAATAACTCATATGGGGTTTTTCCTAAAATTCGCCTAATTGAGACTCTATTTATTATATATGTTGATGTATCTACGGCATGGCACCAAAATTTTTGTGGGATAGATTGTTCATTTAGCATTGTTCTACTAATTTCTTGTAATGTTCGATTCTTTCTTTCTACTACCCCATTTGATTGTGGAGTGTGAGGAGCGGAGAAATTGTGAGATATCCCATTTAAATCACAATATTTTCCGAATTGCACTTCGTTATCAAATTCCCGACCATGGTCCGTCCTAATTGATACTATAGAACATCCTAATTTATTTTGAATCATTTTACTAAATATTTCAAACTTATTAAAGGCTTCAGTTTTATCACTTAAAAATCTAGTCCACGTGTATCGTGAATAGTCATCTATAATTACTAAGGTATAACGATTACCTCCGTAACTCCGCACAGCGGATGAACCAAAAAGGTCCATGTGTAATAATTCTAGGCATCTAGTAGTGGAGACTATATTCTTAGCTTTGTGACTAGCATGTGCTTGTTTTCCTATTTTACATGCATCGCAAAAGTGTTGGTCATATCTTAGGTTAGGCAAGTTTCTAACTAATTCTTTAGAGGCTAGGGATTGTATTTGTTGCATATTTGCGTGACCTAATCTTTTATGCCACAATGTAGAGTTTTCATCTAAGGTTGCTAGACATATTTTATCTTCCGGTTTATTTCCTAACTTCATAACATATACGCCACATTTCCTAATTCCTCTACCTATGACCTTTCCGTCCTTAACTATTTCGCTATCTTTACTTGTAAAAGTAACCCTACACTTATTATCACATATTTGTGCTATACTAAGCAAGTTA
Organism: Artemisia tridentata subsp. tridentata; assembly: GCA_021014915.2. Lineage (NCBI taxonomy): Eukaryota > Viridiplantae > Streptophyta > Magnoliopsida > Asterales > Asteraceae > Artemisia > Artemisia tridentata. The sequence continues at coordinate 428,390,592 of CP139507.1, read as the reverse complement.
TATGTTAAATTATCTACATGCTCAACATTTTTAATAGTTAGGGAGTCTTGAGAGATCGTACCTTTGCCAATGATTTTTCCACAAAAATCACTACCGAAAATAACATTACCTCCGTTGTATGCCTTGTAGGAGGAGAATAGCTTCCGGTTTCCCGTTATGTGCTTCGAGCATCCACTATCCTTAATCCATTCGTCGGGCTCCAAATTTATCCCTAGACATATTGCATCGGTGGCTTGAGCTACAAGGCACTTTTCGTCTTTTGCTTTGTCCGCTTCATCTTTGTCGCTATCGCTCCATGTTCCACTAACAAATGCGCTTTCGTAATCATAACCCGGTGGCTTTGGACATTCGCTAATGAGATGGTTTTGGATTCCACATCTAAAGCACTTTCTTTTCCCGTAGTTATCATTTCTATTTCTTTGAAGCGATCTTCTTTCATCTCGCGGTTGTCTCGTGAATCTTCCTCGTCTCTTGAAGAATTTCTTGAATTCTCTTACGGCCATTGCATATTCTTCGTCTTCACTATCGTCACATGAATCATCGTCATCACTAAGTTCCTTTTTGGCTTTTAGCGCGAGAGACTTGATTTGATCTTTCTTGCTCTTAACCGTTTCCGAGTCCCTCTTTATAATTTCTTCATGAACCTTCAAGTTGCCAATAAGTTCATCAAGTGATAACGTCATCAAGTTCTTTGACTCTTCAATCGCCGTGACCTTCGCGCGCCATTTCGGATGTAATGCCCTAAGAAATTTCCTTACACAATTTTTGCTAGAAAAAGTCTCATCAAGTACTTTTAAACTTGTGATGATTGTGTTAAATTTAGCAAATGCATTATCAATAGATTCCTCTTCAGGAATTGTAAATTGTTCATATTGTTGAACAAGAAGATCTATTTTATTATCTTTGACTTGACTATTACCTTGGTGAGTGATTAGTAAAGAATCCCAAATCTCTTTTGCGGTTTGACACATAAAAATTCTTTCATATTCTTTGCGTGGTAACGCATTATAAATTACCATTTTAGCTTCATTATTTTTTGCTAGTTTCTTTTTTAAATCATCATTTTGTTTTTCAAAAGGTACAATTTCATCTATTTTAGTTAGGGGATTATATTGAATAGGGGGAAAATCACCATAGGTAATAATATGCCAAAGATCAAGATCTTTTGATTTCACATAAGTTTCGAACCTATTTTTCCAATAAAGAAAACCATTACTTTCAAATAGTGGTGGTCTTTGCATGGATTGCCCTTCTAAATATTTTTTAGATTCCATAGATCGTTTCAAGTTTTAAAATACAGTTTATTTTAAAAATCTTGTTTAACCTGGCTCTGATACTAATTGTGAAAAACTAGAAGGGGGGGGGGGGTTGAATAGTTTTATGTTTTTTTAATTTTTATTGTGAAAACTTTGTTTACTTTTTAAAACTTAGATTCGAATTTATGTGATCTCAACTCTTGAACAATATGAACAATATATATATAAGTAAATATAAATAAGCAATGCAAGTAATGTAATAAAATGAAATGAAAGATAGAGATGGAAAGATCTAACCGAGAGACAAGAGATTTATAGTTGTTCGGCTACAAGGACACCTTCCTTGCCCTACTCCACTCCCCGAGCACCTAACTCGAGAGTTTTCTTCACTATGTCAACAAGCTCCCTTATGGCGGAGAAAACCTTACACAACTTTAGCTTACACCGGCTTAACGACACAAAGCTAGATGTCGGGTTCTAATCGTAGCTAGAACCAATCTCACAACTTATACACGACTTAATCACACCTTCTTCTTCATGACTTCTTCACGACTTCTCCACGACTTCTTCACAACTTATTTACTATGACTTCACACCTTCTTCACAACCTAACACAACCTATGTACACTTCTACTTCTTCACACCTTTACTTCTAACACACCTTAACTACACAACTTCACTATTAACACTCTAATCTATCCCAAACAATTATTCACACAACTATCTAACAACAATACACAACTTATATACAAATGTATGATGACACAAACAACTTAGGTATCTAAGTTGCAATACTTCTTCTCTAGTTGTTGAAGGAGTATTCTTCTCTTGCACTTGAATGGAGGAAGCTTGGATCACTTGGAAACCAAAGCTTAAGAAGATATGATCAAAGGTTTTTAGAAAGAATTTACAAGGATTAGAAAGAGTTTAGAACAGAAAGTTTTAGTGTGCAAAAGGTGAGTAAAAATCCAGGGGAAGGCTGGTATTTATAGGCAGAAAACTGGACAGCTGGAAGCTAGAGGAGCGTGGCCGGCCCCCTTAAATAGGGGGGCGGTCCCCTTAATTTTAAGGGGGCCGCCCAAGCCAACCGTTGCCCAGTTTTGTCTTTTTGTGGGGAAGGTTTTTCTGGAACATTTTTACTGATTTTGGTTAAAAATTTGAATTCATAAATTTATAATGAATTAAACCTTTTTATTTATTACCAAAAATGTTTTTCTAAAAGATATAAAATGTTTTTGACATTTTATAAAAAATCTAGTTATTAAGAAAATGTTCCTTTGATCATATAATGCATTAAGCATTAGTTCATTCATACCTTAAGTGATTTTAGTTGTAGAAGTGAATATTTACAACTAAGTACTTGTTTATTTTATAAGTTTATGTTTTAATGAGTTTACATTTTGTGATCATCAAAACATAGAGATATGAATAAATATTGATAATGTTTTTAGGCATTATTTATGTCAACACTCAGCATCATCTCGTGCATTAGAACAGAGAAATACATAAAGAAGGGTTGTTATGCATTCTTGGCTCATATCACAGAAAAGAATTCGAATGAGAAACGACTTGAAGATGTATCAACAGTTAAAGATTTTCCAGAAGTCTTTCCTGAAGACTTACCAGGACTTCCACCTACTCGCCAAGTTGAATTTCATATTGACTTAGTGCCGGGAGCTGCACCAGTTGCGCGAGCAGCTTATCGACTTGCACCTTCAGAAATGCAAGAGTTGTCGAACCAAGTACAAGAACTCTTGGACAAAGGTTTCATTAGACCAAGTTCCTCGCCTTGGGGAGCGCCGATTTTGTTTGTGAAGAAGAAAGATGGATCTTTCAGAATGTGCATCGACTATCGAGAGCTAAACAAGTTAACAGTGAAGAATTGTTATCCACTTCCCAGGATCGACGATTTGTTTGATCAATTGCAAGGTTCCAGTTATTACTCCAAGATCGACTTGAGATCGGGTTACTATCAGCTTAGAGTTCGGGAGGAGGATATCCCGAAGACAGCATTCAAAACACGCTATGGCCATTATGAATTTCAGGTAATGCCGTTCGGACTAACCAACGCACCAGCTGTGTTCATGGATCTCATGAACAGGGTGTGCAAACCATACCTGGATAAGTTTGTGATCATATTCATTAACGATATCTTGATTTACTCAAGGAGTGAAGAAAAGCACCGAGAACACCTCAGAACAATCTTAGAACTGCTCAAGAAATAGAAACTGTACGCTAAATTCTCAAAGTGTGATTTTTGGATCCGCAGAGTACAATTTCTTGGTCACGTTATTGATAGTCAGGGACTACAGGTTGATCCAACAAAGATTGAGGCAGTTAAAGATTGGGCAACACCAAAAACTCCTACAGAAATTCATCAATTCTTAGGACTTGCCGGATATTACAGATGGTTCATTGAAGGGTTTTCCAAGATAGCTAAGTCACTGACCAAGTTGACACAAAAGAACCAGAAGTACGATTAGGGAGAAAAGCAAGAGACCGCTTTTCAGTTACTGAAACAGAAACTTTGCAGGCGCCAATTTTGCCATTGCCAGAAGGGATTGAAAACTTCGTGGTATATTGCGATGCTTCACACAAAGGACTTGGAGCAGTGCTAATGCAAAACGAGAAGGTGATAGCTTATGCATCTCGTCAGCTTAAGAAGCATGAGAAGAATTACACTACTCACGACTTAGAGTTGGGTGCCGTGGTTTTCGCACTCAAGATTTGGAGGCATTATCTTTACGGAACAAAGTATGTAGTATTTACAGACCACAAAAGATTACAGTACATTCTTGATCAGAAGGAACTTAACATGAGGCAACGTCGTTGGTTGGAACTACTTAGTGATTACGACTGTGAAATCAGATATCACCCAGGGAAAGCCAATGTTGTGGCAGATGCACTCAGTCGAAAAGAGAGACTCAAGCCTTTGAGAGTCAGATCATTGGGAATGACTATCATTTCACCACTGCCATCAAAGATCCTCGAGGCCCAAGTCGAGGCACTCAAGGAAGAAAACCTACCAAGTGAAACACTCAAAGGAATGCAAGATAATGCAAACGATTTAGTAAGGAGATCAGATGGAATATTATGCTTCAAGGATAGAAGCTGGATACCTCTCTATGGTGGAATACGAGAGTTGATTATGCACGAATCGCACAAGTCGAAGTACTCCATTCATCCAGGTTCTGATAAGATGTATCAGGATCTCAAAAAGCTTTATTGGTGGCCGAATATGAAAGCAGAGATAGCTACGTATGTCAGTAAATGCCTTACTTGTGCTAAAGTGAAAGCCGAGTACCAGAAGCCATCAGGATTACTTCAGCAACCGGAAATTCCACAGTGGAAATGGGAACGCATTACAATGGACTTTGTCACTAAACTTCCCAAAACATCAGGAGGTTACGATGCTATTTGGGTAATATTTGATCGTCTCACCAAGTCAGCCCATTTCATTCCAATCAAAGAGACTTATACTATTGATCAGCTCACCAGACTTTACGTCAAGGAAATAGTTTCAAGGCACGGTGCACCAATTTCCATCATTTCCGACAGAGAGTCGCTTTACTTCAAACTTTTGGGAGTCATTGCAAGATTCATTTGGGACTAAATTAGACATGAGTACCGCCTATCATCCTCAGACCGATGGTCAGAGCGAGAGAACGATTCAGACATTGGAAGACATGCTCAAGGCATGTGTCATTGACTTTGGAAATGGCTGGGCTAACCATTTGCCATTGATCGAGTTCTCTTACAATAACAGTTATCACTCGAGCATAAAAGCCGCACCATTCGAGGCACTCTATGGTCGTAAGTGCAGGTCCCCAGTTTGTTGGGCCGAAGTTGGTGATGTACAACTAACTGGTCCAGAGTTGGTCAGAGAAACAACGGAAAAGATAATTCAGATTAGAGAAAGACTCCAAACAGCCAGAAGCCGACAGAAAAGTTACGCCGATGTTCGACGCAAACCATTAGAATTTCAGGTTGGAGACAAAGTCATGTTGAAGGTCTCGCCTTGGAAGGGCGTGATATGATTCGGGAAACGCGGGAAGTTGAACCCGAGATACATTGGGCCGTTCAAGATTCTGGAAAGGATCGGTCCGATAGCGTACAGACTGGAGCTTCTGTCAGAGCTCAGCAGTGTACATAACACGTTTCATGTCTCAAACCTCAAGAAATGTCTTTCAGACGAAACGCTTGTGATTCCATTGGAAGAAATTCAGCTCGATGATAAGCTTAACTTTGTGGAGGAACCAGCAGAAATTATGGACCGGGAGGTCAAACAGTTGAAGCAAAGTCGAATTCCGATCGTCAAAGTTCGCTGGAATTCTCGCAGAGGTCCTGAGTTTACTTGGGAACGGGAAGACCAGATGCGACTCAAATACCCACATCTTTTCACCGAGACCACTCCAGAGACCAACATCAGCTGAATTCAGGTATTAAATTCCTTTCAGGGTGGTCGACTATCACAACTCGCAATTTCAGGTCACTTTCCAAACCCCGACAATTTACTATTCATGAGTTACTATTCATCATTCACTATTCACCAATCACTGTTCATCATTTCACTATTCATCATTTTTGAAGTCAGTTTGAGACTTTGAGAAGTCGTCAAAAATTTTACTATTCATGTGATACTATTCATTCTCGGAGGGAAATCACTATTCATGGGCATCATTCATCATGTTGTAAACTTTGTTTACGAGTACTCAAATGCGCGTAACCAGTTAGGTTTAGCTGCGTATTCATGCATCATCAGTAAAGACACATCATACAGACTAGAGTAGTCTACATATCATCAGTAACATCATTATCATATCAGTTCATGCATGGGTTTGTGTGATTTTCATTAACGTATGCTTAATTGTTTAATTAACGTTACCACTCAGTCATTTCTACTAACATTATACCCAATACTCCCGACTATGATCCTAACACATTTTCATACTAATTATAATGATATAGAGATTATATTATTACTTTACCCGGTGTTTTTAAACCAATCGCTATATTTTTCGTTTGACGCTTATAACTCCGTCGGTTTACGAAATTTCAATCCGATAATCATTCTAACACCCGATTCTTGCAAGGAATATGATTTTACAATTTTTACAACTTCTTCGTATTTTATTTCACCTCGTCATGATTTATTTCTAGTTAACTCGGTACCCGATAACACCTAATGTATACCTTAAACTAGCTAAACTCTAATTAAATGGAGACACTTGCATTAATTAACATCAAATCTTCTTCCATATACCCACATGTGACGCCCCCCCCCCCCCTAAACCCCCTAATTCTCACTTCACTTGATTACTAGTACCCTTCATTTAATGTTCATGTCTTTATGTTTCTTGATTTAATTAGCTAAACACATACAACACATAATTCAACTAGCAAAAAGCTCTATATTCTCTCTTCTTTCTTCCTTCTTGTTCGGCCAAGACCAAGAACCCAAGAACAATCCATAAATTTTTGAAGTTCAAGTATAAATCAAGCTCCATTTACCTTCCTTGTTAAGGTTTTGTGGTTAAACCTCAAAGTTTCTTACACATTTCTCATCAAACTCATCAAATATTCAAGTAAGTTTCAAGAACACATTTTGATCATCTTATACTTTCATTTGATTCATATGTTTATATATTTTCAAGTTATATTAGTTAATCATGCAACATATTTATGTTTTAGATACCACTTTGCACATAAACTATCTTTAACACTAGATCTATAAGTTTCACTAGTGATCTCATGAAATCCACCAAGGTTGGTGATGTTTAGGACCCCATGACACCCTAAGAAGGTGTATGGTAGGATTTGTGGAGTTGATTTGAAGTGGTATGATCAAGTTTAGAACCAAGAAAATGAGTTTTAACAAGTATATATAAGGGTCTGTCCAAAAACGTGTAAACTGGAAAACTCAGAAACTTTTGAACTATTTTGGCCTTCATATTCAGAAAGTTCTTTCAAAAACGAAACCGTGGCCGCAAGAATCACTAAAAACCGACTTATAACGAAGGAGATATGATTTTTCAAAGTTAGACGACGAAAACTAATTTTCTGAAAATTTAGTTGCTGATCGCCGAGATTCAAAGGACAAAACGAGGCGTTAGACGTGATCTAGATGACCCGACCTACTGAGATTATGTTAGTTCATGTTTATACGAAGCCGTGGATATAAAGAACGTAGAAAACAAGCTTATAACGACCGAGATATACACGTTTGAAGCCCGACGTACCATGTTTATTTTGACAGCCCACTAATAGAAAGTGTTTTAAGTATAAAAACTAGTGTTTTTGCGAAACATAACATTGATAGCCGATTTTCTAATTGATCGAGGCGTGTATAATGAAAAGTTAAATGAAACGAAATTAATACATTGTTACAAGGTTTTCAAAAACGTCGAGTTTGATCACTAACACTTAACGTACAATATTTCGCGACTAGTTTTACGAGGCTATTTTGGACATATTTTCACAAGTTAAGGAAAATATTAAATTGCGATGAAAACGCTATACTTTGCCGATAGAACACCAAACGAGGATCGTGGAGTACCGTTTCAACATATTTATACGAAAAGTAGTTTATAACTTAACGAGACGTCAAAAGTGTATTTTTCGTCGATAAACGTTATTTTCAAAACTAACAAGTGGTATCGTTAACATACATATTTGCATGTGTTGCATTGTATCATTGCTTACATTGGATCACATCATTCATAATAGGTCGCGGTTAGAGACCGAACTTTATTTCATCATATCCATCATTGTCATTGTTGCTATATCATATCAGGTGAGTTTTCATAGCCCCGTTTTCAATTGTTTATTTGATTTCTAAACTCTCGGGGGAGAAAACATTGCACCATTTTTATGTGGACCAAAGTATCCAAACTCATTACATTGCTTAAGTTACATAATTGCCTAGATTAAAGTCCCCTTTATTATCATGAACCGTTAATTGCGAGCAAGCGAGAGTGAGTGAATAGATCTATTGAGGGTGACTTCTCCGTTCGGGTTGGTAGCGCCAACTTGTCAAACGAACGCATTTCATTTCTGTCATATTAGAGTGATTGGCAAACACTCAGTTGGGGCATTTCATTCAGTCTAGCTTCGGGTCATGAGCTTAAGAGCTAATGTATCATTTTTATGTGGCATGGTTTTGTCATACACTTTATACTTGTGGTATCCGTACAACATTTCATTTACATAAACCTATGATCTCACCAACATTTTGGTCGACCATTTTTAACAATGTATTTTCAGGTAATTAACGTATCGCATGTTGGCTTGCATAAGGACATATCATGGAGTCGCGGAGTCGACGCGTCTCACTTTATATTTTATGCACTTATCCATCGTTTGAATTGTATGGACTTGTTTTTTGAAAACTTTTTTCACCTTTTGGGACCTAGCTTTGCAACTCTGAATGTTTTTAAATAATCAAACGATGTATTTTCTAAACGACACTTTAGGTCGTTCAATATAACTGCAACTTTGGTGCTATGACCAGTCGCGCCCCTGAATGCTTCATTCGCTGCAAGTCACGAAATTTGGGGGTGTGACACTCCATCCTCCGTTCGGTATGACCATCCGGAGGTGGTTCATCTACTGTCCATCCGGCGTTGGTTCATCTACTGTCCATCCGGAGTTTGTTCATCTACTGTCCATTCGGAGTTTGTTCATCTACTGTCCATCCGGAGTTTGTTCATCTACTGTCCATCCGGAGTTTGTTCATCTACTGTCCATCCGGCGTTGGCTCATCTACTGTCCATCCGGAGTTTGTTCATCTACTCTCCATCCGGAGGTGGTTCATCTACCATCCATCCGGCGTTGTTCATCTGTCCATCCGGCGTTAGTTCATCTACCGTCCATCCGGAGGTGGTTCATCTACCATCCATCCGGCGTTGTTCATCTGTCCATCCGGCGTTGGTTCATCTACCGTCCATCCGGAGGTGGTTCACCTACCATCCATCCGGTGTGGTTCATCTACTGTCCATCCGAAGGGGGCATTGTCTCGATTCATTTGGTATGTATTGTCCGATATTATACTGAGGCGCGCACATAGGTATTCGAAAGAAGCATTCCATCATTCGCTTCGGTTATGATTATTCGGCATGTGAAGGGAACCTTGCATCATTCGAAGAAGGGTTATTCGGTGTGACGTCCTTCGGTAACCATCAATGGAAGATATGATTTCCCTTGGTAGCTATTTCGATGGCATGACTAACAAGCTACTGCGTCGAGATGTTTGGACAAATAGTGTGTCATGCGGATGCAGTGTGTTCACCCCAACTTTGTAAGTACTTCAATGTTATTTCCTTGCTGCCTGTGTTGGCACGATAGGTTAATTGCCATGCTACTTTGATGAGGTGACATCATTATGTCTTAACATCAACTAAATGCTCAAAGGAAAAGAAAATGGATGACGTACAAATAATAAAGCCTATGATACTAGATAATCTCTACAAATAATTGGAGAATGATTGAAGTTCGCCGTACAAAAAAGATAGCCTATGATACTAGATAATCTCTACAAATATATGCGTGACAGTTGGCACAACACCTTTTGGGTAAAGCAATATGGCCATGACCTACCTCACGTGATTTACTTTGTCAAGTAGTAGTAATTGGGGTCTACCTAAGTCATAAAATAAAGAATTTGTCTATTTTGACACTTTTGGAAATAACATTAAATTGATGGAATATTACTTTTTTTTTTTTACCTCCGGACCACTAATCGTCCGGTTAATAAATCTATGTCTATACTTGAATGAAGAACAATTTTAATTATCTCTACATATCATACTTCAAATGCCAACATCCCGAACCACTCTTTCAGCCAATCCCGCCTTACATAAATAATCGAATCATATTGCACTTAGACAATCTTCATCTCTGAATTTCTGCACGGGTGAACTTTTGGGCTTTGAGTTTCTAGCAAACATGGCCTGTGAAAACAGGTGAGTTGTGGCTAATACTTTCGTTCATCTACCGAATAGCACCTGGCACCTGGAACTTTCATCCGTCATTGTTCTTGTTTAATTATTTTCTTGTGGGTTGAACAATTCTTCAAAATGTCCTTCGGTCTTGATGTTGTCAAGCCCTCCGAAAATCTGCTAAGAAAGTGAACGCGTTAGTCTCGCCCCGGGTGTGACCCCAGGACCAAACTCCGGGGTGAGAGTAAGTATCGGAAGGTAAGATAACAGATATATTAATGAGTTAAGTACTATGTGTGAAAGATAAATTACCCTTACTGTAGAAATTGCTCCTTTATATAGGAGACCCATTTTTGTCTCCATCGGATACGTCCAAGCGTGATGGTGACCTTTTTGGGCGGCAACTGGGACTTTGCCCTGTTTGGGTCTTTTCCCTGATCTGCCATGGCTCCTGTAACTCTGTCACATACCACTAATACTAAGGTTGACTTTCTGATCTAGAGATAGCCGTTGGACTGAACGGCCCATGTGGGTCGTTCGGAAGTGGGAGTTCGTTCGGATCAAACTTTCCGGAGACATACGTTCCAAGTTCGATCTATTTTGGGATTAATCATTTATCCGGATGACCTGTCCGGTTCGTTCGGTTCATTCGGTTAGGGCCAGTCGGCCATATACGCCAACATGTCCCCCCCAGTATCATAGTATCGTGTAGCGATGGTGTGATACTTTGATATTTTGTCTTTCGGCTTGCCGATGTGATTAATCCGCTGGGGCTTGTTTATCACAATTCATGCATAAGATGCCAAAAGTCATTATTGCGCTTGTTTATTGGAGCGCCGCCGTTTTTACTGTGCTATTGAGATTGTGACACGTGGGAGCGTGCGTCATCGTGTGGATTAGGAGAGGCCACGTCAGCGTCTGACACGACGCGACATTTCGCGCCCTTTCTTCTTTGCCTATAAATAGCCTCATTCGCGTCATTTTAACCATCATAACTTTTCACATACCTCTGACACATCTTTCGTCCGTCCTTTTCGAATGTTTTTTCCGATTGTCCATTGCGCCGTTCGTCCAAACCAAGAGGTACGTTTCACCCTATCATTGTCTTATTATCTTTGTTGTCCGGCTATACCCTATTTCTCCTTCGGTCAAGCGATGTCCCACCGGTCTGTTTCACCTCGGGAAGATGACTTTCCGGAATCTGAGGGTTTTGTTCCGAAATTCGATATGCAAAAGTATACCAGCCGAATGGTTGAGACATATATGACGTTGATGCTAATGGAAAACGGTGTTTCGGAGGACTTAATCTAAGGCTCCCTCCGGCTGACATGACTATGGATCGATTACCCTCTGACGCCATAGGTCTGTATTTGGAGTATTTTGCCGAAGGTGGCATCACCGTGCCTTTCTCGGCGTTCTTGTTGGATGTTATCAAATATTACCAAGTTCATATTTCCCAAATGGTACCGTTGGGTTTACACCGGGCTACTCTGTTTGAGGTATATAGTAGGAGCTTGCATATCGTTCCCACGACCCCCCTTTTCTGAGCGTTTTACAAATTAAGCAAACAGGGTCACTGGTTTTCATTCGAAAAAAGGGGTGGGAGGGAAAGAAGAGTTTGTTTCAACGAGATCCTGACTGGCTTAAAAGGATGGAAGAATAAATTCTTTTTTATAGATAGAAGAGCTATCCCCTTTGCGATGCCGTGGCGACATCATTATTCGGATATTTTTGATCCCTTTCCGAAGGGTGAATTCTCTGTTGAAGATGCCGATAGGCTTGCCGAGCATGTGATTGTTCTTATCCAGATTCCACGAGGGTTTCTTTATGCACTCGGGTTAACATCTCATTGGGAGTATCCGGGTTTCTGGGCGGCGCTTAAGGAAGCCGAGGGAAAGGGTATAGCCCTTGTTTTCATTATTTGTTATTTAACGTATACGTATATTTTCTTCTGAGTGATATATATACTTTTGACTTGTTTGTTTGTAGCTTTGACGATGTTGGAATATCTACGCAAGCCTGAGCGCCGGAGGGGAGCTGCTATGGCCAAAGGAGATCCCCTCTGTGAAGGCGAAACTCTTCCGTTGCACGTGACAGAGCCCGCTCGATCTAATGTAGAGATTTCGGATAAGACAGCTGCAATGAAGGCGGTCGAAGTGCCGAGTGAAAAAGTTTTAGAGGCGAAAAGAAGAAAACAAGAAGCTGCTGCACGCTTGGGTCAGAAATCGAAAGGAGTGGGATCCGGGGGAAGCAAGGGAGCCCAAGTTTTGGGCAAACGCTCTGCCGGAGAAGGTGCTACCTCCCGTCCATCCAAGAAAAACAACACTGCTACTGATACGCCTATCATTGAGTTGGATTCTTCTGGTCACATCTCGGCTCCCCGACCCCTCCGTTCTTTTCCTCCGGACGTGTCCGTTAGGCAGCCTGAAGGGGAAGAAGGGGCGAGCAGCCAATTTGTAGCTGGCCAGGATGGTAAGTTGTGTATCTTTCTCCTTTCACTTCTCCTCTCTTTTTTTTTGTTGGTTTTTTTTATGCGCTTCGGCTGCTATCTTTTTTGACAGGGAGTCCTTTGGTTTCTCACGGACGGGGAAAAGATAAAAGACATATGGAGGGTTTCGATGAGATGGGTGAATATGAGTTTACTTCAGGGGAGATTTTTGTGCCTAAATGGTCCGTGACGACAGATGCTCGTCTGACCGGTTCTTCTGTTTGTCGCGAGATGATGGCTCATCTGTCGACTCCCCATGAGGAGCAGTATTTGGAGGGTTTAAATGATGAAGATGCCTGCAATCGTGCCTGGATGTTGCTTGGAAAGAGTGTCGTAGCCCAATCTGATATCCTACTTCGGTTTGAAACTTTACTTGATCAATTCCACAACCTTAGTGCAGTGCATCAAGAGTGTGCCGGACGGGATCCGGAGGAACTAGAGAAGCTGAAAACTGAGCATGCCGGTTGTGGTGTTACTGTGCAAAGTTTGACTGATCGGATTTCTGAGCTGGTGAAAGAGAAAGAAGAGCAAGCCCAGCGAGTTAAGTCTCTAGAGGCCGAGCTGGCTAAAACAAAAGACTTATTGGCTGATGAGGAAAAGGACAATCGGGAACTCAGGAAAGAGAGGGAGGATCTGGCGATCCGAATGGGCAATACTGAGATTGAACGTTTCAGAGTGGTCAAGGAATTCTTGCCAGAAATGGTCCTGATGAGGCGAAAAGTGTACCGCTTTTAAGGGGTCATTTAAGCCCGAAATCGTATTTATTTGATCAAATATTGCCCTAAATCGTTCCTTTTGTCATTTTAGGTACTTTTGAGGAGAAATCTGGAAAAGGAGGCATTTTGGACGTTTTTGGAGCATTAAAATGAAGAAAACGGCAAAGTCTCAAGAATCGGCTAAAAGTTACTCTTGACGGCGTCACAATTAACATGGGACGGCGTCATGCCTTGGCAAGAAAAGTTGGATGTGAAATTTACTCATGACGGGCCAGTGAGTTTGCATGAGAATTCTGACGGCGTCACGCTTTAACTAAATCAAGGGCGTCACGGCTTAAATCATAAGGGGACGGCGTCACGTTCATGATCCGACGGCGTCAAGCCTTGATAAGCCAGAATGGATTTTTGAAGAGCTAAAGAGGGACGGCGTCAAGATGGTCATCCGGGAACCCTAAAAGCGGCGAGGTGACGGCGTCACAATGCATAAGGTGACGCCGTCAGATGTCAAAGTCTATATATAGTTTTCTAATTTTTTGTCATAAGGGAGAGCTTAGTGTGTGGAATTTTGGGATAAAACCCTAAGACGATTTTAGCTACTTTTTCAGGGCTTTTTGCCTTGAGATCTTCCATGTTTCATTGAAAGATAAGTTATCCATTAATCATTCAATATGTCTATGTGTTGTTTGATTCTATCTTATGCTTGTCTTTTGTTTAACATGTTAGGCTAATTTTATCTTGTGTTTGCTTAGATCTAATGAAACCTAGCTATTGATTATTGGTTGTTGGTGTGTTGTTAGTTGTATTGGATGATTGTTTATCTATGTTAGGCTTAAGAAAACTGGCTAACTTCCTATTCGGTAACTTGCTTGAACGTCTTAAGAAACATGAACCAAACGCGTACTAAAGGTTTTTATGGTTGTATTTAATGCACAAGCGAATTCTAGTGATCCCATGTTAGGAGCTTCCTAGCCGGCTCGACATAGGAGTGAAGTAGGAGCTTGTAGAGTTTGGGGAAGTAAGTACGCCACCCCACGAATGGTATTAAGGAATACACCCGTCATCCACGCGACTAATACACACTAATTAACCGGTAAAAGATAGTTAGGGAGTAAGGAAATCTAAGTAAACACATTTCTCTACACATAAGTTTCTCACCACTTTTCATTTTTGTTATTTTATTTTATTTGCATTTGTAGTAATTTGGGTTAGTTGACTAGCAACTAATTCCGCCCACTCCTTCAAAACCCGAGATTTTACTTGCTTTTATAAAATATAAAAACATAAAAAAGAATCTTCCTCAACCCTTAGACCTAATTAGAGTAGCCTTTCACACCTAACGAACACTATTCCCTGTGGAGAACGATCAATCCCCCGTACTTACCACTACACTATACTACATCGGTCAGGTACACTGCCTGGTGGGGTTGTAAGCCTCTTGAGATCCCTCGAGAGGTAAAACCTGTTGTAAGGTTGCAAAACCCACGCATCAAGTTTTTGGCGCCGTTGCCGGGGAATAGTTATTGTTTAGGTTGAATTTTTATTTCTATTAGGTCTACTCACTAGATTCCTTTCTAGTGAGATTTTTTTATTTTATTTTTCTAGGTTTTCTTTAGTCTATCTTTTTCTTTGTGCCCTTTGTTTGTAAAACCATTTTCATTTGTCACTATGGCGGATGAAATTCCATTTAGATCATTGACAATAGATGAACAATTATACTTCACCAAGAGATTTGTTTCCTATCATTCCTATGAATTGTTTCGTGATCTTTGTGATATCCAAATAAAGTTGGGGGTAAGGTTAGATGGGTTTAATGAATTCTATGCATGTGATACTTCTCTTAGACAATCATTATCTGGATCAATTCCTTTTAGTAAGACCCTTTGGATGAATTTTGAGGAAAGCTTCCTAACCATGACCCATAAGTGGAACGAATTGATGGATTCGTATGAGCAAAAAGACCTAGTTTCTAAGGACATGGACTTAGAGTCAAACCAAGATTCTGAGATGGTTAGAGTTGAGCCACCTAGCTGCATGTCATGGTTAGGCACTACCATAATACAGGGTGAACACTTAGGTGATCTTGATGTGATGGAGGATCTAGCCGAGCATGATCACATTGATCAAAAAGACCTAGGTTTTATGATCGATGATGATGAATCTCAAGAAACACATGATGAATCTTTTGGGCAATTTGAATATAGCAGTCAGAATATTGAGGATGATCCTTATGATTCGGACATTGAAGTTGAGATGCCTAGAGAAGTACTTGAGATACTTGGTAAAATGTTAGGGTTAGATCATACTAAAACACATGATGAGGATATAGGTGATCTTGACATAAGGAATGATGAGGTAAGTAACATAAGCCCACCAAGTACCCCACAAGTCCTACCATCATTTGAGGCACACACACACGCCCGTGACTTACCCGGAAGAAGTTGAGGAGACTATAGGAACCCCAATAGAGGTAGAGCCCTTGGACCAAACACAACTAGAAGAAATAGGTTTGAATGCTTTTAGTGATCACAACCTTTCTTTTAGTCCTATGGAAGTTCCTAGTTTTGATGAGCCGGAGCCTCAACCAAAACCGTTACCTAATCTTCCATCCTTGGATGAAAATTTAGGAATTGAATTAGGTCCCGATCCACCCATCAAAACATATAGTCCGGGTAGTCTTAAGTTTAAGGTAGTGGACATTAAGCCTTGTAGTGAGGAAGACAATATAGGAGTGAAAAATGACCTTACATGTCTACATCACCCATTCATGATTGACCACAAGAAACATTATGGGTTTAAACCGGGTCTATTGGGTCAAGATAGATTCCCAATTAGGAGTCTCTCGAAGTTGTTAGAAAATGATCCCTTTTTAGGAGAACACTTTAATTCACCCATTGATCAAAGTGAACTAGGTAAGGTTATGATGAAAGGAGCACACCCCTTTGAGTATATAATTCATCCACCACTCTTTCTTCACGTGGCATACTCCTACCAAGCTGGTGTGTGTCGCTACTATCACCCGCACTTAACCCTAAGTGTAGGGAAAACCTCCCCTATTTCCGTTAAATAAGGGTAGAGTCAGGCTCATGACTCGAACAAAAACAAGCGCTTCTTGGGAGGCAACCCAAGCTTTATTTGTTTTATTTGCTTTGTGTGTTTATTTGTTTGTTTGATTGTTTTTATTTGTTTCCGTAGGTGTGTTTAATTTTTATTCTTATTGATTCATGTTCAAAACTAATTGTGAAAATGCTTTATTTTGTTTTTAACTTCGTCTTAACTACATATAAAGGTATTTTGCAAAAGATAAGTGTAAGGGAAATCTAAATCGGTTTATTAGAACACAAATGAACATGAATCATAATAATAATAAGTTAGCATACATATTCGTATTTGTTTGAGTCAAATGCTTGTATCGAGTCATAATGATGTTTTGCAGAATTTCCAGGAAGTAAGGTAAAGGTTTTTCAAGAAATTTTCCGGAAACTTAAAATGAAAATCTTTGTCAGGTCATTTCTGACGGCGTCAGGGGTTATAACCTGACGGCGTCAGATTTAATTTCCAGAAATTTTTGAAAATTTTGTTTTCATAAAAAGTTTTTATTAAAATCTCCAACTTATAATCTCCAGGAATCTGCAAAGTTATCATTCCACAAGCATTATATCCTTATATATAGATTTTATCCCGCCGATGTTATGCAGGTTTTCGTGTTTGTTTTCTCAGGTTCAACAGGTTATTTTGGACAATGAAATGTTTTGAATCAAGCTTATGGCGATGCATTAGTCATGGAGCTTCAACATTCTCTTTGGAGGAAGATTTAACCGTGTAATTTCATTATCCAACGAGCGAATCAGGGGAGTATTTGATTTCATTCTTTTACTTTATGCTTTTACATTTGTCATTTGAACATTGGGGACAATGTTCATCTTAAGTGTAAGGGGAGGGTAAAAGTACGATTTTTGAGAATACAATTGCGCTTGATTTTTGTTTGTTTGATGGTAGATGTGTAATAAAACTGAGAGAAATACTTGTTAAGGTAATTTTAGTGCCAAATTTAAAATTTTTTACAACATATAGGAGTGAAACTTTGATCCTAATAAGCGTCTCATGGATAGGAGTTATATGACTAGCACAAAAACCGTACCACTAAAAAATTTTCCACCCCCAAATATGTGAGGTTCGCCCCTAGAATTGGTAGGAAAAGCATTTATGCTATGATGTGTGTACCGGTAGCACTTAGATTCTAGAACTTGCGTTAGGACCATTCCAAGGCCACAAGTGAGACTACATTCGTGTAGTTAGATTTACTACATGATAAGAGGCATTAGGATTAACCCATTGTTTTACACCTGTGTTTTTGTTATAATTACATTGGCTACATTGGTCAAGTAATTCTCCCACACCCTTTGCGTTGTACTCATTTTTAGTACACGATACCCCTAGTACACCCCTCAGAGCCTATCTTTTCGTTTCGACCTTTAAGCATTTTACTTAAAGGAAGAATTTGTTACACCCCACTTAAATGTACACCCAAATCGCCTTAGCCTACCTTGTATGCACTCATCTTTAGTGCATTATTGTTACAACATTTGTTTAAACCCAAGTTAATTATCTAGTTGATTACATGGTTGCTAAGTCGAGTCATATCCTTGTACATATTGTTTTAGGACGATTGGGACTCGTGGGTAAAGTACTAGTGTAATGGAGTAATGGGGAAGAACATCATTTATTACCCCCATATGTGCTAAATGTTTTAAAAGTACTCCAAGTTTTTCAATTATCTTAATTCGAGTCATTAGAATAGTTATTTGTAAAGTTATGTAAAAGTTCAAGTGTAAGGGGATGCAACGCCCCTATGATGTATTATTTTGGATGGTAGGGTAAAAGTGTATGCAAAAAAAAAAAAAAAAAAAAAAAAAAAAAAAAAAAAAAAATAAAAAAAAATACAAAAAAAAAAAAAAAAAAAAAAATCAAGAAAAATACAAAAAAAAAAAAAAAAAAAAAAAAAAAAAAGAAAAATAGAAAAAACATACGGACTACCATCCCGTTTCATTTTATGTTTATTTTATGTTTATGTTTTGTTATTTTCTTTCATTAGCTTAAGATCGAGTCTAGTCTTGGCTTAGCAACGTTGTATAGTACATGTAATTGATCAAGATCTTTAACTCGCCACCAGTAAAATATCCTTTATCCAACAAAACCGTGTTTTCCTTTTCCCTACACCTAACGTTATAACCCATTTAAAAGCCCTCTTTGATAGTTTATCTTAGGTGCTTACGCCTAGTGGAGGAGGTTTTCGATCCTTTCCCAAGCCTATGGTAATCTATTTGCTATGACAGGTAGTGAGAGATATTTTCCGTTTTCATTTATGAGATTTATTTTGATGACACTTGAGAGATGTGAGTATCTAAACACTACTTGTGAGGTGCTAGTATGTAATCTCCGTGCTTATTATGATTGAAGTGGAACGAATATTTGTTGTAATTACTTTTATGTTTGCATTAAATGACCCCTAACTTGTATTTTGATTAGAATAAAAGCGCATTTGCTTGAGGACAAGCAAATCTCAAGTGTAAGGGTATTTGATGAGGCGAAAAGTGTACCGCTTTTAAGGGGTCATTTAAGCCCGAAATCGTATTTATTTGATCAAATATTGCCCTAAATCGTTCCTTTTGTCATTTTAGGTACTTTTGAGGAGAAATCTGGAAAAGGAGGCATTTTGGACGTTTTTGGAGCATTAAAATGAAGAAAACGGCAAAGTCTCAAGAATCGGCTAAAAGTTACTCTTGACGGCGTCACAATTAACATGGGACGGCGTCATGCCTTGGCAAGAAAAGTTGGATGTGAAATTTACTCATGACGGGCCAGTGAGTTTGCATGAGAATTCTGACGGCGTCACGCTTTAACTAAATCAAGGGCGTCACGGCTTAAATCATAAGGGGACGGCGTCACGTTCATGATCCGACGGCGTCAAGCCTTGATAAGCCAGAATGGATTTTTGAAGAGCTAAAGAGGGACGGCGTCAAGATGGTCATCCGGGAACCCTAAAAGCGGCGAGGTGACGGCGTCACAATGCATAAGGTGACGCCGTCAGATGTCAAAGTCTATATATAGTTTTCTAATTTTTTGTCATAAGGGAGAGCTTAGTGTGTGGAATTTTGGGATAAAACCCTAAGACGATTTTAGCTACTTTTTCAGGGCTTTTTGCCTTGAGATCTTCCATGTTTCATTGAAAGATAAGTTATCCATTAATCATTCAATATGTCTATGTGTTGTTTGATTCTATCTTATGCTTGTCTTTTGTTTAACATGTTAGGCTAATTTTATCTTGTGTTTGCTTAGATCTAATGAAACCTAGCTATTGATTATTGGTTGTTGGTGTGTTGTTAGTTGTATTGGATGATTGTTTATCTATGTTAGGCTTAAGAAAACTGGCTAACTTCCTATTCGGTAACTTGCTTGAACGTCTTAAGAAACATGAACCAAACGCGTACTAAAGGTTTTTATGGTTGTATTTAATGCACAAGCGAATTCTAGTGATCCCATGTTAGGAGCTTCCTAGCCGGCTCGACATAGGAGTGAAGTAGGAGCTTGTAGAGTTTGGGGAAGTAAGTACGCCACCCCACGAATGGTATTAAGGAATACACCCGTCATCCACGCGACTAATACACACTAATTAACCGGTAAAAGATAGTTAGGGAGTAAGGAAATCTAAGTAAACACATTTCTCTACACATAAGTTTCTCACCACTTTTCATTTTTGTTATTTTATTTTATTTGCATTTGTAGTAATTTGGGTTAGTTGACTAGCAACTAATTCCGCCCACTCCTTCAAAACCCGAGATTTTACTTGCTTTTATAAAATATAAAAACATAAAAAAGAATCTTCCTCAACCCTTAGACCTAATTAGAGTAGCCTTTCACACCTAACGAACACTATTCCCTGTGGAGAACGATCAATCCCCCGTACTTACCACTACACTATACTACATCGGTCAGGTACACTGCCTGGTGGGGTTGTAAGCCTCTTGAGATCCCTCGAGAGGTAAAACCTGTTGTAAGGTTGCAAAACCCACGCATCAGGTCCGCTGCCTTCTCAGCAGCCACGAGTATAAACAGTCTTTGGCTATTCCATTTAATCTTTCGTCTATGTCTGGGTTTATAGATGGGGTTGCCGTTGATCGTACTCCGGAACAGACGGCCGAGATTCTGGCTGACTTTGAGAATGTGGATTTGGATGCTGAGAAAAAATACAAGTCTTTGTTCGATCAACTCTTCCGAGATCTTGGAGCTCTATCCGGATCCTGCTCCTGTCGAACCGACCGAACCGTTGACAGCTGATGACTCTGCTACTCCGAATGTTATATCTGACGTTATCGATGCTGATGTTGGTGGTGGGAGCGGTGTGGCCGGGGGAACTGTGGTTGTGGATAACGTTGCCGAAGAGAATGAAGACAAGGCTGTTGATGAAAATGAAGATAATGTTGTTGATGAAAATGTTGAGTCTTAGATCAGTTTGTTGTGGGGTCCGGACTGCCTCCATTTTGACTATGGGCAAAGGCTGTTCCGGATACCTTGTGAAGCTTGCTTTTAGTCCTTTTATCGCTTGGAAACAATGTTTATCGTTTATTGTGCGCCGCATGTGGCTGCCTTGGATTATTGTAATTGATATGTAACTATTTTCCACCGAATGACTGTGACTTGTCTTGATCGGATGGTTGTTATTCCGGTCCTTTTGTTAATGATTAATCACTTAACTTTTGTTATATCCATCTTGTTTCGTATGTATTTATTTATTTTTATTATTTTTTTTACATGTATATATACCTTGCGGATTGTGTCTCGTGATTACTTCGCTGTTTGCCGTATCGCTTGGTCGAGCGTGCTTCGGCCTTCCCCTTGATATTCTAGGTTTGAATGTTGCCGTTGAATCTTTCGGCATTTTCGAGATCAAATGTCACCGTTAGGGATGAATATGCTTCGATTTGTACCAATATGATTTCAGGATTGATTGTTGCCGCTAGGGGCGAATACTCCTCGGCACGTTCCTTTACGCTTTAAGGGTTAATTATTACCATTAGGGGCGAATACGCCTCGGCATGTTCCTTTACATTTTTAGGATTAAATGTTGCTGTTAGGGGCGAATACGCCTCGACACGTTCCTTTACGCTTTAAGGATTAATTGCTGCCGTTAGGGGGCGAATACGCCTCGGAACGTTCCTTTACGCTTTAAGGGTTAATTATTGCTGTTAGGGGCAAATACGCCTCTGCATATTTCTTTACGTTTTTAGGATTAAATGTTGCCGTTAGGGGAGAATACGCCTCGGCACATTCTTTTACGCTTTAAGGATTAATTGCTGCCGTTAGGGACGGATACGCCTCGGCACGTTCCTTTACATTTTTAGGATTAATTGCTGCCGTTAGGGGCGAATACGCCTCGGCTTGATTTTGGCTACATGGGCCGAGCGGAGGTAGCTAATCTCCGCCGGAGCCATGCGAATGCCTTGTCTTCGTTTGCAATAACATGTGGGAAAATTTTCTCCTCTCCAATCCGGAGGAGAATATATAATATTTCATAATTAACTTGTTCACAATGGCTTATAGCCTTACATGCTTGTTTCTACAGAAAACATTTCCTTAAATTAATCGCGTGCCATTTCCGGGGCACCTCTTCCTCATCCATAGTCTCTAGCTTGTACGAGCCACACTGATACGCTTCGGTTATCCGATATGGGCCTTCCCATTTTGGGCCTAACTTGCCCTGGTCCTCCACTCGGCTAGCTTCATTCTTCCGATACACGAAATCTCCTGGTTTGAATGACATTGGTCTGACCCTTTGGTTGTAATATTTCTCCATCTGGGTTTTATGCCGAGCCTCCCTTATCGCCGCCTCCTCCCTTCTTTCCTGTAGCAAATCCAGGTTTAGACGCATTTCCCGTTCGTTCAGTTCTTCTATTCGGCGTGTATCTTCTTCATCAATCCCTTCCCGAATCACCATCGTCCGGTGAGTTGGCATGCCGATTTCCGCAGGTATGACCGCCTCGCTTCCATAGGTCAAACTGAAAGGGGTTTCCCCGTTGCTCTGCTTGAGGGATGTCCGATGGGCCCACAAAACGTTCGGCAGCTCATCCACCCAGCCTTCTCTAGTTCAGCCCAGTCTTGTCTTTATCCCTTCCAGCAGGCTTTTGTTGGCTTTTTCGACCAAACCGTTTGCTTGTGGGTGTGCCACGGCCGTGTTGATCTGCCGGATTTTTAATTTTTCACACCAATTTTTGAAAGGATTATCAACGAGCTATTTCCCGTTGTCTGTGACTATGACACTCGGCAGGCCGAATCGACAGACTATGTTATCCCAGACAAATTTTATCACATCCTTTCCCGTGACTCTTGCTAACGGCTTTGCTTCAATCCATTTTGTGAAGTAGTCAATAGCCACTATAACAAACTTTATTCTTCCTGCGGCTTGTGGTAATGGACCCAAGATGTCCATCCCCCACTGATAGAACGGCCAAGGAGCCATGATCGGTGTTAAGGTTGTCTTTGGGAGTTTTGGCACTGGCGCATGTATCTGGCATGAATCACACTTCTGAATCTCGTTACGAGCATCTCGGTGCATGGTGGGCCAATAATACCCTTGCCGCATGGATTTTTCTACTACTGATCTTGGCCCTGAGTGCATACCACAGGCCCCCATGTGAATTTCCCGGATGACATAATTTGCTTGTAGTGGTCCGACACACCGTGACATGGGAACCAGGTAAGCCTTCTTGTAGAGCACTCCGTCTTCCATCACATACTGACTTATCTTCATTCTTAAAGCACGAGCTTCGTTCTGGTCCTCCGGCCATATTCCTTCCTCCAGACATCGGACGATGGGCGTCATCCAGTTCTCCCCCTCTTCCGCGACTATATCGTTGATTTCTTTCCCTTCGGTAGACCTTTCCCTCAATACTTCCACTAATACTTCCTTGGTCAAATGATCGAAGGCTACCGTAGCCAATTTGCTCAATACATCGGCCTTCTGGTTTTGACCTCTAGGGATGTTCCGAATGGAGAAATGTTGGAACTTAGCGATGCATTCTTTTGCTTTAGCCAAATACCGGATCATACTTTCATTACTCGCCACATAATCCCCATTTATTTGATTCGATACTAGCTTAGAATCTACTCGCACTTCAATACATTGCACATGCATCTTTTCGGCCATACGAAGTCCGGCTAGGAGGGCTTCGTACTCTGCTTCGTTGTTGGTGCTGTCAAAATCTAGCCGAAGGGCGTAGGTATATTCTACGCCGTCCGGACTTACTAGCACGAGTCCTGCTCCGGAGCCTTTGCTGTTGGATGCTCCATCAGTGAACAGTAACCACTTACCTACCTTATCCTTTTTAACTTTCACGGCCGGCTGGTTGAAGTATCGGTCTGAACTTTCTCCGATGGGAGTTTCCGAGAGAAAATCTGCTAAAACTTGGCCTTTTATTGCATTCCGTGGCTCATAGGTGATGTTGTACGCGCCCAGTTCTACAGAATATTTAGCCAGCTTACCCGAAGCTTCGGCCTTGTTGAGTATTTGCTTGATTGGCTGATCGGTGATGACTTTGATTGGATGTGCTTCGAAATATCTCCGTAGTCTTCTCGACATGTGTAGCAACGACAATGCCAGCTTTTCCATCGGCGCATAGTTCTTTTCGGCTTCATTGAGCGTCCGACTCACGTAGTGTACCGAATGTTGTTTTCCTTTCCTCTCTGTCAAAAGAACCACACTGACGGCTTCTTGAGAAGCAGCTAGATAGACATAGAGCGTTTCCTTAGGTATTGGCGTGATCAAGGATGGAAGATCCGATATCAGTTTCTTCATCTCCTGAAACGCGTTCTCCGCATCTTCCGTCCAACGATATTGTTCTTTATTCTCCTTAGTTATATTTTTTAGAGTTTCGAAGAATGGTAACGACCTTTCGGCCGACCGAGCCAAGAATCGATTTAAGGCTGCCAACTTACCGCTGAGACTCTGCATTTCTTTCAGAGTTCGAGGAGATTGCATGTCCATTAGGGCTTTCGTCTTCTTTGGATTGGCTCTGATCCCCTCGGAAGTTATCATATACCCCAAGAACTTCCCTTCTTCCATCCCGAATGAGCATTTTTTGGGGTTCAACTTCATGTTAATCCTTCTCAAGTTATCAAATGTTTCGGCAATATCACCCAACATCTCATTTTCCTCTTTGCTCTTGATGACCATGTCGTCCACATATGCTTCTAAGTTCCGTCCTATCTGTGACTGGAAGGCTGTGTCCACCATGCGTTGGTACGTTGCTCCAGCATTCTTCAGTCCGAAAGGCATTTTGGTATAGCAGTACGTTCCTTGATCTGTGTAAAAATCTGTTTTTTCCTCATCTTCCTTCGACATTTGGACCTGATGATACCCCTTATATGCATCTAGGAAGCACTTATATTTGAATCCCATAACTGACTCTATCTTCAAGTCGATCTCCGGTAGGGGATAATAATCCTTTGGACAAGCTGAATTGATGTTCTTGAAGTCAATGCACATGCGCCAGCTTCCATCACACTTTTTGACAAGGACAGGGTTAGATATCCATGTCGGATACTTAACCGGACGGACGATTCCTGCCTTTACCCATTCTTCCACCTCCTTCGTTACGGCCAAACTCCGGTCGGGGGCCAGCACTCTGCGTTTTTGGCACACCGGTTCCACCGACGGATTGGCGTTCAGCGTATGCTCGATGATGCGTCTCGGAACTCCCGTCATGTCCGCCGGTGTCCAGGCGAAAACATCCATGTTTTTCTTGAGAAGTGATCTAAGCTTCCTTTTTCACTCAGGTGACAAGCTTCCTCCGATGGTCACAAGCTGTTCCGGGTTTACCATAACTTCCTCCGGAACGTTTGCTTCCGTCACTCCTTCTGCCGATCCTTCGTCCTGCTCATGAGAAGCTCTTTGAGTTTCTTCCAACCTTCTGCATTCCGAAATAACTATTGGCCGAGCCTTCAAAGTAGCTATTCCCCTGGGAGTTGGGAATTTCATCATAGCATGTATGGTCGAAGGGATTGCTCTTAGCATTTTCAATCCGGTCCTTCCCAGAATTACGTTATACGGCGAAGGTGCGCGTATGACGGTAAACTTCATGGTCATTCTCCTATACAGTCCTCTTTCTCCGAATGACACGTCCAGTTCTATTTTCCCCAAAGGTTTAGTCACCTGTCCAGCGAACCCTAACAGATCCGTCTGAGTTTGCTTTAGTCGAGACTTTATCTTCCGGCTTAAGTTATCAAAGCAGTGTTCGAACATGACCTCCACCGACGCTCCCTCATCCACGAATACTCTCCTCACCAAGTACCCTTCCATTATGGCTTCGATAATGAGAGGTTCGTCGGATACATCTCCGATAGGTATGGGAGAGAAAGTAATGGGGATATTCATCCACCCTTCTTCATGTTCTCTAGACTTGCGTTTCTTCTGTTGCGTCCTTACACTGATCATGTTGATTATTTTGTCTTTGGCCGGGAGATCTCTCTTCGGCACACCTTTCCCTTTT
This sequence comes from Artemisia tridentata subsp. tridentata, assembly GCA_021014915.2. NCBI lineage: Eukaryota > Viridiplantae > Streptophyta > Magnoliopsida > Asterales > Asteraceae > Artemisia > Artemisia tridentata. The sequence goes on along the minus strand of CP139507.1, from coordinate 428,364,654 downwards.
TGACGCACATCTTTGACCAAATGATTCAACTTCTTGGATTCTAAGGCCAGTTCTAGCTGCCTTTTCAATTGATAACAATCATTCGTGTAATGCACCTTTTCTCCATGATAGTTGCAGTATCTATCCTGATTCTCTCTCTTTGGAGGATCCCGCATCGGCCTTGGAGGAGGCAAGCGTAGCTGTTGTTCGGTGGCTAGGATTTCTTTCGGCCGTTTTGTGAGTGAGTTAAGTGTTAAACGAGGAGCATTGTGATTCTGATAGTCATTACGTGCCGGGAGATATGGTGCCGGGCGGTCTCTATGCCGATACTGGATCTGTCGATCTTTGTGGTGGTACCCAGACCATCCTTCGTTCCTGTTATCATTCCCTGACCCTTTGTATCCTCGGTCATCCTTCCGAAAGGGTCCAGTTGACACTTTCCTATATCGGTCATAGCTCTCTCCTCGTGGCAGTTCGGTACTGACGAACGCCTCTTCTGATCTCACAAAGTCATCCACACGGATCATCATCTCATCAACGGTTCTAGGAATTTTATCAGCAAACCTCTTGGCCAACTCCGGGCATTTGCAGCCATTCATGAATGAGGAAATCCTCATAATTTCTGGGGCTCCTTGTATGAATCCTGTTTCCGTAGTCCACCTCTCTTTGAATTCCGGCAAAGTCTCATTGGCCTTCCTCACAATCTTCATTATCTCCGTAGGGTCCTTGGTGCATGCTTTGTGTAAGGAGAAACGAGTTTCAAACTGAGCCCTTAGATCCGCCCATTCGTCTATGCTACCTGGAGGAAGGCGGTCGAACCATCCCCTCGCTCTTCCGTCCAATGTCTGCTGGAACATCCTGCACCATACAGGCATCGGCCATTCTCCTTGACCTGCTGCTCCGGTGAACCGGTTGAGGTGATCTTGAGGATCCGTCGATCCATCGTACAACTTGATGTGTGAGGGCATCTTGTGTTCTGGTGCTGAGAACTCAATCAACCGCCGTGTGAAGGGCGACTTTCTGACTTCTTTGAAGGGTTTCGCCAAGTCTTCATCCGTCACCTTGTCTCCCGTTACTATTCCTTTCTTTCCTCCCACCGTTTCGGCCCTTTCCGGACCGTCCTCATCACCGAAGTCTAAGCGTATCGGCTGTACAGTGCTTTGCCTGTTGTGTTCTTTGACCATGGATTTGAGAGCAGAGATATACTCTCCTATTTGTCCTAGGGTAACTGTAGGGGGTTCGGCGTTCCCACCTCCAGCACGGTTGACGGGAGGAGTTTCGACACTCCTTCCTCCCGATCCCTCTGGACGTTCGGAACCTGACATTCTATAGCCTTAGTAGATTGAATGTCGGGTCCCACGGATGGCGCCAATGTTTAAGTATTTTCTTGTGGGTAGAACAATTCTTCAAAATGTCCTTCGGTCTTGATGTTGTCAAGCCCTCTGGAAATCTGCTAAGAAAGTGAACGCGTTAGTCTCGCCCCGGGTGTGACCCCAGGACCAAACTCCGGCGTGAGAGTAAGTATCGGAAGGTGAGATAACAGATATATTAATGAGTTAAGTACTGTGTGTGAAAGATAAATTACCCTTACTGTAGAAATTGCTCCTTTATATAGGAGACCCATTTTTGTCTCCATCGGATACGTCCAAGCGTGATGGTGACCTTTTTGGGCGGGAACTGGGACTTTGCCCTGTTTGGGTCTTTTCCCTGATCTGCCATGGCTCCTGCAACTCTGTCACATACCACTAATACTAAGGTTGACTTTCTGATCTAGAGATAGCCGTTGGACCGAACGGCCCATGTGGGTCGTTCGGAAGTGGGAGTTCGTTCGGATCAAACCTTCCGGAGACATACGTTCCAAGTTTGATCTATTTTGGGATTAATCATTTATCCGGACGACCTGTCCGGTTCGTTCGGTTCATTCGGTTAGGGCCAGTCGGCCATATACGCCGACAGTTCTGATAACAATCATATTGACGTTTTAGTTCATCTACCTAACTCCGTTCTTTTCACCTTTGTGTTACTGCTTCCGAACTCCGGCCTCTCGGAGTGTTATAATGCTTGAATAATCTTCTCTAATCAGTTTTCGAATGTCAATTTCCGGACATCAATATTTGGCCGTTCGGTAAAATTAATCGTCGAATATTTGTGAATATGTGAGTTGTGGCTAATACTTTCTCACATTCTCCGAAGGTTCGTCTGGATGACTCTATGCGCATTAATACTTTCTTATGCCCCGGTTTCCGATCGTCAATTTCTGGCTCTTGGCTATTTGAACTGCTCTTCGGCTGTTTGAACTCCATTCGGTCATCTAAACTACATTAAACGGCCATAACAACTACTGTTCGAGCTTTAACCCTCGATTCTCTACTTCTGGTCCATTTTTTTAAATTTTGTTTCCTGAGCTCCGGTCACCAAAAAATCAAACAAGACAGTAACAGCCAACAATCAGACTACGATCCCATCCAACAACAACCAACAAATATCAATGATTTCAAGCTACAACAACTTAACCAGTCACTGTTCGGTGGTTGCTTCTTTTTTAAGCAGGATTTTGGATTCTGCGCCTCGGGTAGGAAAGGGTTCGTCCGGCAACATCAAACATACCTAAGAGACATCGTTCTTTTTTCTTCCAAGGCCAGCAGCCGCCGCAGGAACCCACGACTAAAGTATGTCATAAATGATCAAATGGGGTAAGCGCATCGGTGTCATGTTGACCGGCCCTATTTCGTTCGGTGATCGTCTGGACGACGTGTGTATGGCCTCCCGTCTTTTGCTTTTATACCAAATCTTCTTTCATATTTCACCACAGACTTCGTTCGGAGTGGGGTTCACTGGTTTTATTTTGGAGATGCTATAGCAAACCAACAGGCCTCGTCCGGAGCCCACACACAAACCTACCTAGTGGTTTTTATTTATATGTCAAGGACTTGACAGTTGAAACATAATGGTTTCCACTGGAGATTTCTTTCAGGGTTTTGGGTTGTTCGATCGAAGTTTGTTCGGACGTGGTATCGATCGGAGCTGGGAGGGTTATCTTGATCGGAGGTGAGTTGTCTCTCAGGGTCTCATTCGGAGAATGATTTGTTTGGCTTGTTTGAGTGGCATAATCCCGTCAGTTTCCGGTGACTCCGTGATAAAGGGTTATTGGAAGGGAAGAATCTGTTTTGCGTGTGTGTTTTGAAAAAGACAAATTAAATAGACTCAAAGAGAAAAGACTACTTTTTTGTCATATGAAGAAAGTCTTCGCATGTGTTCACATTTACATTGCCACTAACTTTCATGTAAAAGTAAACTTTTTAGGTAAAGGTTACCAATTTGCCATCCAACTAATTATTATTGGTTAAAAACCAGCCGAAAATTATGGACAAAACTGAATTCAACTTGTATCATTATGTTTGGCACAATGTGGGGGATCAACCGTACACATACTCCAAAGGTTCGATCGGAGGTTGGCCATTGTCACTCGGTCACTTGGGTTCCCTCCGGTCTCGTAACCTCCGCTATACGGTCATAACTACTTCTTCATTCGTCTGTTCGGAAATAAACACTGGTACACTGATTTGAACTCACATTGATTCGTGTTGCGAGGCATCTTATAAGTTGTAGTGGTCCTAGCTGAAGTTGTTCTTAATTCTCTTGGACTTTATATAAAGGCACTTGTACATATAACTTTGTTACTTGTAATCGGCTGTTCTCCTTATTTGCACCATTTCTCTCCAAATACTTCTCAACAATTTGTTGTCTTTCTTCCATTATGATACGTTATGTGTGCAATGATCACTAAAAGGAGTATTTGTCTACTCATGGGAATATAGCATTGGTGAGAACCGAAAAGGAGTTTAACCCATATGCTTTCATAAAATCTTGGCCCCCAAGTATCCTTAGTGCTTAAATTGCCACTAGTGATTAGTCACAAGCCAATTTTGCATCATCAAAAAGCAGTGCACTTGAGAGTCCGATTGCGAGTTGCATAGGCGGCTCTTGGGTGGGCCGGGAGGCCAACTGGCCAGGGCCCGTTTTATGCGAGGGCCCATTTAAAAAAAAAAAAAAATCCTATATATATATATTATATGTATTTTTTTAAATAGGTATTAAACATTTAAACTTGGGCCCAATTAAATTCCAATCTTATAACTAAACCTATAACCCATAATAAATTTATAAGCCCAATAAAGGGTCTAAGGGGCACATTTTTTAACGGCCCGGACAGGGCCCGTAAATCCTCAGAGAGTCCGATTGCGAGTTGCTGGTTTAGTTTTGCGAATTAAAATGAAGCTGGGTTTGAAATAATTGCTAGGAATATCATGTTTATAAAAAGATGAGCAGCTACATTTATCTTTACAACAAAAAGATATTATGATGTAGGATACTATATATATATCAAAAGAAGTACTTGTGTTTTTTAGAATATTTTGAACGTTGGTGAGTTTTTAACCAAAGTCGGTGACTTTTTAATCAAAGATTATTTTAAAAGTCGGGGACTTTTTAACCGAAGATTATTTTAAAAAGCATTGGCCGTGAAATATTTACTAAATATATGAAGGTATGACACCTTCATCGGTTATGTTACGGTTCGGCCATGACCCGAATGTTGTATTAATACAAGTGAAATATTTTGTTTGTCATATTTAATGGGAGAAAGCAAAAAAGCTTTCAAGTTTTTATTTTCCAGGACTAGCAAGCATAAGGTGATGATTTCGTAAAGCGTGGTCAATGAGGGCGATAAACATCATATGTTTGATATTTAAACACGCATGGGTAACAATTGTTATTAATCGTTTAATACTTTGCTTTATTTAATTTCAACGATACTAATAAGCATTAGTACCGTTAAACTCGGGGGATAATTGGGGTATGATACCCCCATCGGTTATGTTACGGCTCGGTTTTAACCCAATTTTTCTATTGATACATGAAAATATTTTGTTTGACACATCTAACGGGAAAAGGCAAAAGATCTTTCATGTCTTATTGTGCAGGAATAGCTGTATGAGGTTTCACATGCGTAACAATTGCAAGCCTGAACATAATACTCGTGTGACTCCCCCGGTTGGCTGGCCACCGCCGAGGATTTGTGTAGTCAATGTTCAAAGGAAGTGCTATTCACTTCAGAAGGCCCCTAGGTGCTATTCACCAGCGAAGGGTAAAATGCCCGAATGCTAATCACTTCGGGAGGCCCAGGTGCTATTCACCGAACGGCAATATGCCCGAGTGCTAATCACTTCGGAAGGCCCAGGTGCTATTCACTGAACGGCAATATGCCCGAGTGCTAATCACTTCGGAAGGCCCAGGTGCTATTCACCGAACGACAATATGCCCGAGTGCTAATCACTTCGGAAGGCCCAGGTGCTATTCACCGAACGGCAGTATGCCCGAGTGCCCATCCCCTCGGAAGACCCAGGTGCTATTCACCAAGCGGTTTGGATCCACACGTTATTTGGGCGAGCACCCTCTCTAATAAGCTCAGTGATGAGGATGCCGTTGGTGCTCCTATCACAAAAGAAGTCTAACACAAACTAATCTAAAAAGTTAGCGTCTCAAAACATAGAAGCTTGTACTTCCGAAGCTATGTAAATAGCAAGGGTAATAAAAAACAAGTGTTTGACATACGTTTGTGATTAAGATGTAAATGATATATAACGACACTTCACAAAGAATAATGACTACGATGGAAAAGCTATGTTTTATTTGTGCAGGGAACAAAGGGATGACGGAAAAGACATGTCTCGCTTTCGGATCCAACAATGTTTAAGTATAGCATCATTGACTGAAGGTCAACAATACTATACTGGGGGGACATGTTGACGTATGTGGTCCAATAGACCCAACTCGCCGTATGAAGCACCGGCTTATGGGCCACTTAGTAAACCATTCTAAGATGGTCACTCGACGAAAGGCCATGCAAATATTATTTAAGTATTACATCATTAGTCTTTTACTAATAATGCAATACTGGGGGGACATGTTGACGTATGTGGTCTGAGAGACCTAATCCGTCAAGGCACAGGATGGACGACACAGGATGGACGACACGGGAAGGACGACACAGGATGGACGACATAGGATGGACGATACAGGAAGGACAACATGGACGGACGACATGGACGAACGTCATGAACGAATGACACATTGCACCTGCCACCCAGGTTTTAAGGGATATGTTCCCTATTGATGTGACCACACGCGTGCACCTGCCACCCAGGTTTTAAGGGGACATGTTCCCTATGATGACATCATCTACAGTAGCTCAGGTACTATATATACACCACCCTTTGTGGTTGTATGCACACACTACACCTCTTACCTCTCTCTACTTTCTCTCTCTAGAATTACTCTCAACTAGATGGTTCATCCCTCCATACTTAGAGGAGATCATTGACTTGACTGTCGGAGGGTGATCCCGGGGCTCCGGCCTCGGGACTCCTTCTAACGGGTTCTTTTATGATTGCAGCACACTTCAAATGGCACGTGGGAGCCGTCCAGCTTTGCCTAGCGGAATTATGCTTCAACACTAGACAAACTTTAAGGACTTATCGTTTTCTTTTGCATATATGCATATATCACATGGCTTTGAGATAAGATTAATTAGGTTATAGTCGTATGACAAGATATATCATGCTTGTGATTATCCATATTAAATCAGCAGAAGACTATGAAAATCGTACTATTATGTATAATTGGATGAGTCGTGTATTCAAATTTATGTATAATTTGACGATGTTAGTAATCTGCATGAAGTTTATACATATTCACCATAACCCTGAAACTTATGAAAAATGTGAAGATGGAATTCAGGTCTAACTATAAGTGAAAAGGTTTATACTTTGAATTTATATCTGCTGCTCCAATTTATTTAAAATTTCATGGCTTGAAACAATCTCTGCATTACCATTAGCTATATTTTCTAAGACCTTCAATAATGAACTAATGAAGTAGCAGTCGGTCCATGGAACTTGTTATGTATAGCGTCACAGTGACGTGTTTAATGCAGATCTGAGGCTATAACTTGTGATTTGTGAAGACTATGTAAGAGGGGTACTCATGTACTAGTAGAGTTGACATCTATTCGTTTGTACTGTAATTTGATTCTTAAATAATGCAATACATAGCAAGTTTTTGAAGTAATAGTTGATTAATATTTAAGTGGGTTATGTTTGACAAAAATATTGCCCAACCAAAAGGCTTGCATTGTAATTTTGGGGTTCTTTAGTTCTTATGTGTAGGGGAATTCGGAGTTTAATGTTCAAGCAAACCAAGTCGCAATCTTGCATTTACTTATGTAAATTTTTAAGGCCAAATTGATGTACCTACATACAAGATTATTTCAGATAGTATTTCTTTCAAGGAAGAAAACAAAGTGGCCGCCTTTTATTTCTCAGTTTTGTAACAAGAAACAAATGTGTAATAAGCTATTTTCGAGTCTTTCAGCAGTCCATTACAAGTTCCAATCTCATTCAACACTTATTATAACCCTATTAATATTTCATTGTGATTGCCACTATCAAAGCAAAGAGTACGCCTACTGCTGCAAGCATATAGTATATCCACGGTTGATCGTTAACGTTAATATTGTTGCGATTAACGTTAACAAAGTTGGGATTAACATTAATGGAATTGGGGTTAGTGTTAACAGAATTGCGGTTAACGTAGTTGGCTTTACTCTCCGGAACCTCATTAATTTCGAGTTCAGAACGCCTGTGTTCATAGAGCAATATTTCAGAAAGACAATAATTAGAAATACAAATGACAAAATGAACCAAAAACAGAAGAAAGAATTCAAAAAAAAAATAAAAATAAAAAAATGAACTTGTTCAGACAAGGGGAAACACAGGCGAAAAGCAACAAAAGTTTGTAGTATGAATGTCAAAAAATAAATGAAATGAGAAGCCGAAGCACATTTGGGATTTTGAAGGAAGTAAGGAAAATAGGAAATGGTTGAAACTTGCATGCATACTTGACGATAATTACCCTCCAGAGTGGGAGACAGGGGTCGTAATGAAGTTGCCATCCTTATAAGTGTGAATATACTGTTGTGGCATAGCATGTTCCGCCTGCAACAATACCATTGCACAAATATTGTGACCATTTAGACACATATTTAGACTAATTTATTGATAAACAAGTCAATGCTCAATAGGGTTATACTTTGCCTTTCTAAGTTCTAATGGTCAAGTAGTCAAACATCCAAAGTGCATTATGGATGCGTAAAACCTCCTAAATCGTTTAACTTCAAATAATAGACTTGTCTCGATTTGACCTGTTATAGTGTGGATTCATTTCTTAACAGTACCAGTTAGGCGGTTAGGCCATTACCCCAACCCCCCCCCCCCCCCCCCCATTTTGACCAATAACCGCGGCACATTATCCAGTTCTAAGATCTAGTAATCGGAATGAGATGGAGAAGAAAGATTTGAGCGTAACACAGATGCATACCATATCAGCATCAGGATCTTCAGCAGGTACCATGACATTAACTTCACTCGCCTTTGCAGTTGTTATAGAAGATTCAAGAGAATCTTTGCTCAAATATAACTGGCAACCTGATGTGTTGTCTATGGAAATGGTAGGAGCCGCACCCTGTGATCACCCACGTCGAGAATAGCTCAAGTAATGATTGTGGTTATTGAATTGTTATCTTAAAGATAGCTCATAATATAACAGAATACAATTGTTTAGATATAAAGGTCCAACAAGAGTATAAGATGGATACCTGACATTGCACCTCAACACCGTTGCAATTAACAATCTCAAAAGCAGCAACAACATCCTGTTTTCAGAGTTTTAAGGTTCAGTTAGCAGTTCCGACCCATTTTAGGTTGAACGGGTCAGATGGGCCGAAACTCACCTGAAGTGTATTTTTAATGTATAGAACATGTTGGGTCATTTTGTTTCAAAAAGTAGATAACTGATATAATACAATACATTTAAACATGTCTGATACTAGTTATTTATAAAGAAACATGGACAAAAAGTTTTTTCGGGTAAACCCGACCCATACAACAAATTACGAATCGCATATATTTCACTGACCGTGAATACAACACCCATTTTCGCGCATTTGTCAACAGTTATGTTGTTAACTTTCCCTGCACAAAAGATAACATAGTCAATAAATAAGTCAACTCTGCCATTAGAGAGAGTAAAACAGATATAATACCTTTGATCTGTAGAACCGAATCTTTGCATCCAAAAATATAAACTGTCTGCCTTGCATCACACTCATCAATGCACAGATCCTTCGCGCCAATTTGATTCTCCACAACCCATCTGCGCATATCATGTGAAATTTTATACAGCTGCCCTTTCTATTACAAAGCAATTTGAATATACTCACTTGCGGCCCATTACAAGCTCAAGCTTTGGCGGCCCAGCTTTAGCAGCAGATGCTGCACTCTTTCTGGCTTCTTTTTCACCTGAACTGACAATACCCGCTCTATCTTTGCGATTCTTGGCCTTCATGTCATCCGTAACTTTTCTTAAGCCTGAAGGCATAAAACTGAAGTTAGAGGTTGCAGTGGGTGGGATGTGGGTCAAAATGGTCATTTTGGTGTTAGTCCGGCTGATGATTGAAATCAATAACTATACAACGCACGTAGTAACAAAAAAAGAACATATTGAAAATGTAAAAAGGTTGCAAGAAAATCTACCAGCAGTAACGGGCTTTGAACTAATTTCCTGAAAAACAGCGGCCATTCCTTGTTTTGGTCGGGAAGAAGATGATGAAGAAGAAGAAGAAGCTCCTGAGCTCGAAAGCGACGCTGGTGGAGGATTTGGAGCAGAAGGAGCACCGGGTTTAGAAGATTTGGCTGGAGCAGATACGGTAGCCCCAGTTGCACTCCATACAGGTCCCAACGCATAGTAACTCTTCACATAATCCCTCAACCCTGGTACATAAAGTTCCTTCAGTGCTTTTGCCCATTCGGCGTGATTTGGATCTTTACTTCTGTACTCTACTAGAACCTACAATAGACCAACAATCTCAAGGTGGATTTGAATTGCACGTTACTAAAAATAACATAAAAACCGACTATTGATCTTCCTTAGAAAAAGTACCTTGTTGCTGTAAAACTCAGCTGACTGCCAACATTCTTCCACATGTGAAATAGGCATGTTCATTCCTGGAGCAATTGGAACAAAAAATAGTGACCGTGATGCAAGAGTCAATAAATTGTTCAACCAAAACTCAAAAGCAAGAAGAATATTATTTCCTCACCACAATTTTTCCCTGTATAAGCAATCCATGCTAAAGCTGTTAGACTCTCAGCAACTGATCTTAAGTGGTTAAAAGAATCAGAACGCGGTCCTTCTGTCATGCTATTTGCTTTCATTAACTTTTCATTTAATGGCTTGAGAAATTCCGCCATCCCTCCAGCATCAGGTTTCTGCACAGTTAATATGTGTAAAACTTAAGCATCATAGCACCAACTATAAAAATCCGCAAAACTACAGTTACAGTAGCACCTAAGAGTGTTTCAATGGTCAATAATACGTCACATTCCCTTCTCACAAGACTCATGTTTTTTTTTGGGTAACCATGGTTTCCGACCTTTTGGCCGACTAATCCACGGGGTTTGAACCCACCGCCACACAGACTCAAACTGGGTAAACCCTCCCTTTTCAGGAGGTTGGCGTGGCCACTTCAAGGTTGTTTGTTTGCATCTAGCAGGAAACCAGTGCTCAATAATCTACCGATCTTTATCAACCTATTCAAACCAAATCGAAGTATGTTCTATTCCTGTCTCATTTTACACAAACACACACACACACAAAAAATAAAAAATAAAAATAAAAAAAATAAAAAACGTAACGTATGTAAACAATACGTTGTAAATACATGTATATACATGCGTACCTAGAAAACCACTACATCATAAACATCTCATAACGTAAGCGTAAAATTTCACATTCCTTAGTTACTATAGTAAGTGATCCAGCAATAATTAATACTAGTTAGATCACAAACATACAGATAACACGTACATAAAAAATAACAAATAAAACAATATCAGGATATATATATAATCGCAATTTAACATTGAAAGAATCCATAAACACTACGCATAAAATTGATCAATTTCAACCTGAGTTTGTTTGATCTTAACAAGCAGCTCCTTCTGAGCATTAAAAGCTTGTCCTAAAACATTCGTAATCTCAACAACTTGTCCCCCAATCTTCTCAGCCGCGCCGGTTACCTTAGCAACGTATTCATTTACCAGATCATCAAATGCCACGATAGACGGGTCAGACGAGGCTGATGCAGCGTCATATGGGACACTTTGCGGCTGAGAACGAGAACCCGACGCGAGTGACTCTAAGCGTGATACTGCGGATTCTAGCCTTTGTATTAGTTTTTCTTCCATTGGTATGAGAATTACAGATCTGTCTGTGTGTTTTTTTTGTGTGTGTTTGTTAAGGTGACGAGTGTTTTTTTGCCTTTGAAACGTTAAAAACCGATAAGTGCGTTTGCGGGTTTTTTCATGGGAGTTATACATGCAAGTGCACGTGCATGTGTGACACGTGGCGTTTATTGAATAGTTTGTTTTACGTTTTCAGGATCTGAAAAAATAGCAACAAAACAAGTAACGTCATAAAGAAAATATAAAGTTTCTTATATGATATAGGTTAATGAAGATGCTCTGTTACATTTTGTTTATTGTCAGTGTTATCATTTAATAATTGGGATTTAATGGAAAAAATATGTTTGTTTAAGTCTGGCTCAAAGATGAGCGGGGAATTGCGAAATGCACATTTGTTCTAGCTACCTTGCTAAGTTGATGTCGCCGGCCGTCACTAAAAGTGATATTGAGGTGCCACGAACCTTGCGACTTTTACTGATTGGGAATTACCAGTCTTTCCCCTCCGACCTAAATTTCCTGCCGAAATGACTAACATACAACGGTTTTACCAACTATTGTGTCTTTTCAGTTTAAATTGATTTTAGCCGTTTTTTTTACCGAACTTAGCTTAAATTCGGTTGGTTAATCTAACAGATTTTTGGTCACTTTAAACGTAATGTCACTTTGAACATAACTTGCAACAACAATTTATGTGTGCTTTGCTTTGATCTCACGTAGGGCTGTATAACACGTTCGGCGAACGTTTCATGAAACTTCCGGTAAAATGTTTGTAATGTGCGTTTGTTAATTAAATGAACGAATATGAACAAGATTTCACTTCCGTTTAGTTAAAAAGATGGTTACGAAAATGTGTTTTTCAAAATACTCTTTTTGTCAATCATGATAACCTGGAAAGTCTTTTAAGCACAAGTTACAATCAGAAATGATTGTCGGTAGGGATCGCAATTTCTGACATGACACGAAACCTGACCTGAGACCGACACGAAAATTAACAGGTTCGGGTAGAGTATAATAGGTTTCGGGTCGTGTTCGGGTCAACCCATCTAACCTGTTTATTAAACAGGTCAGATTCGTTTTGAGTATAGGTTAAACGGGTCGACCCTCCAACTTGTTTAAGATTTTTTTCAAAAATTTTTAAAAAAATATATACTTTATTATACTGGTTAAACTGGTCGACCCACGAACCCGTTTAACCCGTGTAATGTGCCAACTTGTTTACATGCATGGGTTAAATGGTCAACAAAAAACCCGTTTAAGCTATTTAACCCGCCAACCCATATATATACGGGTTATATAGGTCGTGTTTGGGTTATGCATAAACAGGTTAGTGTTGACATGGCTGACCTGATTATTTAAACGGGCCGGGTTATGAACTTTTGACCCGCCAACCTGCTAACCCGAACCCGCCAACCTAAACCCGACCCGAATTGCCACCCCTTTAAAAGTCATTGTCATGAGCACATTGATTTTAGAATTTTTTTTAAGGTTTTGAAAAATTTGATCAATAGCTCCAGACCAAGAAGACTCTTTTTTTTTAGATTAAATTACACGGATGGTCCTTGTGGTTGGCGTTGACTTTCAAGGATGGTCCCTTGACTTTTTTTTTGCACTCACAGTCCTTAACTCGGAAACTACTAACACATATGGTCCCTTGACCAAACGTCCGTTTGGTCAAGGCGTTAAGTCTCTTAGTCTTGAGGGTATTTTCGTCATTCACTGTAGCATCTCTACCTTCCCAATGCTACTGACTCAGTATTTACTCCCGCCCATTTATTTCATCTATATAAATCCAATCCGATCATTTTGTTAACATAAATCCCCAAATCAACCCTAATTCAAAAACCAAAATATTACAAGAACAATGGATTTGGTTATGTGCCATTGTGGAAGAGTCGCCCTTGTTAAAACATCATGGACGAACGCTAACCCAGGCCGTCGGTTTTATTCTTGCCCGATTCAAGTAAGTTTCTTTAAGATTGAAATAAGTTAATCAAACTAACATAAAGCAAATAATTGTTGGTGTGATGTTGTTAAACAGGGATCACAATGTGCATGGATTGATTGGTATGACCCCCCCATGTGTAATCGTTCTCTTGAAATCATACCGGGTTTGTTAAGGTCAAGGAACAATCTTGAACGAGCTGTAAAGGAAGCAAAAAATGGGTGTCAAAAAATGAAGAAGTATCTTGTTTGGTCTTGGATCATGTTTGTTGTTATTCTTGCTTTAAAGTAGGAAAAATGAAGAAGTATGTTGTCTGGTCTTTTGCTATCATGAAGAAGTATTATGTTTGATGTAAGTGTTAGGTTTGTATGTTAAGTTTGGACAAGTAACAAGCAAGCAAGTTGTATTTTGTCATGGATGATTAATGAAAACAAGTATCTTTTTGTTAACAGAAACAACTAGACTTTCATTACGTAGATGCATTCACTGATGCATATAACATTACATACATACATTCATACATAGAGTGATATAACAAAAGACAGTGATGCATTCACTGATGCATATAACATTGCATATAACAAAAGACAGTGGTGGGAATGCTTCAAGTAAATGTCCTTTTCCCTTTCCTTTTTCTTGTGATCTTTTCATAATTCTCTTCAGTTGGAAGGGCTAAAACAATCATCCTTTTGCCACTGATTGACAGTGCTTGAGTGGCAACAGGAGGTTTGACAGTGGTTGAAACTTGTTTGGAAGACCTAGCAGCTTCATTCTTCTTTGAGACAGTGGTTGAAACTTTTTTGGAAGACGTAGCTGCTTCACTCTTCTTTGTGACAGTGTTTGAATAAGTGGGAGGAAAATAGGTATACCATGGTGGAGAACCTGAATCAGAATCAGATGAGGTTGATTCATCTGAAGAAATTTCATAGATTACTGGATTTGAACTCATTTTTTGGTATTTTGGAAAGATTTGAGGTTTTTAGTGGTAGTAATTTGTGTATTAGTGTAGTTATGTGTATTTAAAGCCAAATGCAGACCATCAATTGGAGTAAATGCCATTGATGGCATGGTTGGTTTACTGATTTAAGCAAATGCACCAAAGTTTGACTTTTACAATTTGACCCAAAAATATGGACACAATTCAGACCATTGCAGACCCAAAAATGAAACAAATTGACCCAAAATGTACCCATTGATTCTATTTTAGTCAAACCTATAAATAGTGCATCCTATATAAACTCAAACCCATACACAATTTAACTAACTGAATGTTTATGACAGTTGACTTTACTAAAGTCAAACCAATACAAATTGTATCCCATTTGACAGACAAACCAATACAAGTACACAGTCAAACACAATAAGGATTTAGGGAAAATTTGCTGTCATTAGCAGCTAATAACTATTGGGTTAAAAAAGTGATGATCCTGTTCTGGTATCCAGAACACATACATAGAAGTCAAGGTTATGGTGCATATAAGCAACCACTTACATAAATACAAATATTACCAAAATGAAATATTGTTTATGGTGCATACAAGCAACCATTGACATCAAAGTCACATAAACCCAAACTAGCCAATGTTAATCACTTTCTTCCTGGGTGTTTTCTTTTTGGAACTTGTTTCATCAACTGCAATACCCTTTCCCTTATCCACACTTCTTCCACTTGCAGCAGCAGCATTATTTGCACCAGCAGCATGATTTGCACCAGCAGCATTATCCACACTTCTTCCACTTGCAGCAGCTGCAGCATTTGACTTTTTCTTCTTGGTCTTTTCAACTCTTGGTCCTGTGCAGCTTCTAGAATTGTGACCTTTGCAACCACATGTGTCACATGTAACTGTCTTTAACCTTCTTGAAAGCTTGCAGTTCTTCACCATGCTGTCATTCATCTCAAAGGTTGACCTCCTTCTCCTTTTCCTTGGCCTGCCAGGTTGATCCTTGTGAACTGGTGGAATGATTGTTGATGGAACATCACACTTAGGCCACATTTTTGGTCCCTTTATTGGCATAATCTTGAATGAATAGACCTGCTTCCAAGTCTCTAGCCTGTAGCAAGGATGGACCCATGTCTCTGGTATGCCAGCTTCTTGCCTATTCAACACCATGTCAAAGTTTACAGCCACTGCATGCTTGCATGGCAGACCTGTTATTTCCCACCTCATGCATGAACAACTTCTCTCATCAACATTCACAACACACTGATCTGCCCAAGGACCACTGACTTGGTAGTGTTCCCCTCCATTCCATTGAACTGTGTACTGGGAAGCCTGTTTCTTTATAACATCAAACAACCTCTCTGCTGTTGGTGTGAGAGGACCACTAGATTTAGCAATCACTTTATTCACTGTCACAATCCTTCTCATCAGATACTCCCTTATGTACTCCAGTGTCCCTATGATAGGCTTGTCCCTTGCATCAACTAGTTTACCATTGAAAATCTCACACATGTTGTTCAACAACACATCTGACTTTGCCCTTCCTGTTAATATACTTGTAATTAGTTACTATCTAAACAAGTGAAGTTGTATACACTTGGTAGTTTATATATTGTAAACAATTTTGTACCTGAAAAATGGGATCTTGCCCAATGTTGTGGAGGAATCTTCACTAACCAATCATAGCATGGCTTGCTGTAAGCCTTTAACTCCTCCATTGCTATCTGAAAGTATGGCACAGTTGAAGCAGTAGCAGCTTTCCAAAGAAGGTCTTTGTATGCCCTTCCATTCCAGCTATGTTTCATGTTTTCATGGATATGTCTAAGACAATATCTATGCTCAGCACATGGATACAATTTGGATATTGCAGGTATAAGACCCTATAAACAATTAAATGGATACATTAATATACAGTTAAATAATGATAAAAGTTTAGTTGAAGTTTCTGTAAACAATTAAATTTACCTTTTGACGATCACTGATAAAAGTGAAGTTGGAGTTTCTGTAAAGATCAAGATCATCTCCAAGGCAAGTCAAAAACCACTTCCATGACTGAAGGTTCTCTGTTTCAACTATCCCATAAGCCAATGGATAGATACCATTGTTTGGGTCAATGCCTACAGCAGTTAAGAGTTGACCAGGAAAAGGTCCTTTCATAAAGGCTCCATCTAACCCCAAAATGTCTCTCATACCAGCTTTGAATCCTTCCTTACAAGCCCCCAAGCAAACATAAATCCTTTCAAACTTCCTAGTCTCTGAACATTCCTCCTCCCTAGCACATTGGATCTTCACAGTTGTGTTTGGATTTGTAGACATCAACTCCATGCAATAATCTCTCAGCATCGCGTATTGCTTTGTGTAATCACCTCTCACTTGCTTGCTTGCTTTTTTTTTAGCCCTATATGCTTTCATTTGAGAAACAGAAACCTCATGTGTCTTTTGTAATTGATCTTGAAGAGCTCTGATTGGTATCTTTTGGTTTTTTTCAATCTGATCCACTATATCTTCAGCAAAGAACCTTGATGTGGCATACAAGATTTGTCTTGATTGTAGACAATGGTGTGTAGCATCATATGTTCTTGTCTGCCATGTTTCTGTGCCCTTGACCTTTGAAACAAGCAATACCCATGGGCATTTATGTCCACCTACTTTCCTGTTACTAGGTTTACCTCCTTTAACAAGCTTTATGGTTTCCTTAGTCTATTTAGTTGACCCAGATGGTTGACTGGGCCCAGCTGCTACATTTGGCCCAACACTAGGCCCAGAACTTTCAAATGAAGGCAATTGACCACAACAAGATGCTCTGACTCTTCCTTTATCATTCTTAACGATTTTAATTTCTCTTCTTGTTTCAATTGAGTGCCTTCTTATCAACTTCTTAACCTCTGCTGCACTACCAAATTCTTGCCCCACATAGAAGTATGTTTTGTATATCCTGCCTTCACTATTACTTTTGGCTTGTTTCCTTAATTGTTTCAGTTTCCTTCTCCTGAGTGTATCAAACTCATCTTCATTCTCAGACCCACTTAGAAATTCTTCATTATCAAACACATCATCAATATCATCATCAACATTTTCTACACCATTATCACTATCACAGCCATGAAATTCTGCTTCCAAATCCACATTCAGTCTGAAATTCTCCATGTCCACATCAACATCAGTTACATCATTGTCTGAATCTACAATGTAGTCACTATCATCACTATCATCCTCTGTCCCATCCTCTCTCTGATCATTCTCAGTCCCAGAACTATAAACCTCTGGGCCACTCTCTAATGTAATCTCTGGGTCACTTTCTACCCTATCTTCATGCTCAGCATCAACATTTTCTTCCCTATCCTCATTCTCAGGTGGATCCTCATTCTCTGGTCCACTTTCTACCATATCCTCATTCTCAGGTGGATCCTCATTCTCTGGTTCATTTTCTACCCTATCCTCATTCTCAGGTGGATCCTCATTCTCTGGTTCACTTTCTACCCTATCCTCATTCTCAAGTGGAAGGATTTCATCTAGGCCATCAAAAGGGTTGAACTCATCATCACCCAAGTAAGGGTCATAAGATGAGTAGAAATCATTGACAAACTGACTAGGAACATCAGAGGTTTGAGAAGGTAAGTCATTAGCAACACCACTATCTTGACCCTGCTCTGGCTGCCTAACATGACTAGACTCACCTATTTCAGATGGTATTTGTTTATCAATACCACTACCTTGACCCTGATCTTGTATCCTAACTTGACTAGTGTCACCTGTTTGTGAGGGTATTTCATTACCAACAACACTAACCTGACTTTGGGATGGTATTCCAACAGCTACAACACCACTTGATTGCCCTTGTTCATGTACTAAACCTTTTTTATTGTCAAGTTCAATCCTAAGTCTCTTAATCACTCCAGTTGGTGATTGTCTTGGTACATCATCTTCTATTTCCTCTATAAGACACCTCTTTTTCTTATTTGGTGACACTAACAATGCGTAATAGATATCACGGTTGGTCCTTTCATGTTCAACATATACATGCATCAACTTATGACCTAACCTAACATATTTACACATGTTAAGGACATCTTTATCACTAGCTAAAGGTTGTAGCCCATTGTCCAAACTCTCACCAGGTATAAGAAAGTGGTAAAACATAAGAGAGTGACCATCATTACCTAACTCTTCCACCATAGCATCCATTTCGTGAACAGAGAACTCATCCACATCTACTACATCCACAAAGTTAGAGTAACCACCTTCATAGGTTCTATCTGGCCTATCAGTGAACTTCCCACCATAATGAACCTTCACTGAAAACAAATCAGGTTCATTTGCTGCAAAAAAAAATTAAAGAGAAAACAAATCAGGTTCATTTGCTGCAAAAAAATTAAAGAAACCCAAATTAAGGTTTTTCAGTCAAACAATGAAATAAAAACACTTAAATGATAATCGATACATACCATATACTTCGTGAACATCAAAATCATGTTTTCCTTGCCGTACATTCCACATTTTTGCTCCAACCATTGTCGCATTGATGATGAACTTGGATCAGAATTAGGTTACTAAGTTATGGTTTGTGTTTTGTTAGAGTTGGTAGTGAGAGAAAATAAAGAGGGAAAATGAAATGATGGGTATTAAATGTCTGCTTCTTTAGCGGCTCTATGCATAACAATTGGAATGGACGAAAATACCCTCAAGACTAAGAGACTTAACGCCTTGACCAAACGGACGTTTGGTCAAGGGACCATATGTGTTAGTAGTTTCCGAGTTAGGGACTGTGAGTGAAAAAAAAAGTCAAGGGACCATCCTTGAAAGTCAACGCCAACCACAAGGACCATCCGTGTAATTTATTCTATTTTTTAGGTTAAGGATTTTCGCACTGAAACGTACAAAAGAAACATTCTTTGAAAGCGCGGGTTATGTAGCGAAACATACATAAGTCATACTTTCCATAAGATTTGTCAAGTTATGCTAAGAATAAAATATTTATTCCCCCTTAATTTTTGCACTTTATTTACATACACTTTAAATATAAAGAGTTTATAAACAAAGTATTCTCTAAGAACTTGACAAAAATTAGGAGTGGAGTTATAAATTCCAAAACGTTTTAAGCTCACGTTGTGCATAGAAATATACACAAGCCATATTTTCTCTTGAAATCGCGGGTTAAAAGCAAGATATCTTTAGATATCATTTACTAAATGGAAAGCTTCAAAGGGTTTTAAATCAACGTTGACTCCACTTGTCAAATTTCAAAATGAAACACCGATTTTCAACTCTGAGTGGAATTCAACGTCTATAATGGTAGATGTATATATGTCTTTAGTATTCTTATGCATAGCTATATGTATTAGATGACAGATATGGCTTAGGCCCGTCTGTGGGCTTTGGTCCATAAGATTTATCTAGGGCTTGTAGTTTATATGATGTGTGTTAGACCCGTTTCCCGGGTAGTGGGACCCCACCCTAGACGAAATGGACAGGGTTTAAATGTGGTTGGTTAAGGGCAAATGGTTATGGAGTTAACTGTTAAGTGTTAATCTGTTATGGCCAAGATGCGGCGCATCTAGGGAATACATGCGGCGTATGGTAGAATGGAAAGTGGAACCGACTTGTTATAGTCCATGCGCCGTATTGGAGAAGGAGATACGGCGTATATAAGGGGTAGCATGGATGCGGCGCATCGACCTTAAATAAGCAGAAATGACAGAATTGCCCTTGTAGCTAGAATCTTCCCCATTTATCTATAAGTTTCCACACTCTCCTGTAAAAGAGAGAGTGTTTCTGTGGGTGTCGAACCAAGGAGAAAAGGAGGGAAAGGTAGAGCTAGGGATGGCTTTTAATGAAGAGGATAAAGAACCTATGTTGATGACCTTTCTTAGCTTTGATTAGCAAGTAAGTAATCCCTCTCAAGTTAGTGATTTAAGTGGGAAATCATCATATGATGTGGGTATGATCATATGATGATTTGGTTAGCAAAATGATTATGTTTTGATGGGTTTGATAACCCTTGTTATGTGATTTATTGTTATGATGTTAGGTTTTTATTATTTATGAAGGAAGATGATGATGATGATGGAAGCTTGTGTTATTGATGATGTTCTTGATGATATATAGCTTGGATTGAGGTAAGTAAAATGATAGTAACATGTGATATATGGATGTCTAACATATGTGTTATGTATGTTGTATGGCAAAGTGGTATAGATTATGGGATATGACTATGTGATGCTATGAATGTGGTTTATGTGATGATTTGATGCTATGTTATAGGATGTTATGTGCTAGATGAGTTATGGGTTGTAAGCCCGTCAAGTAAGTGTTTATGTATATGATGCATCATGTGGATTGAAGTATGATTATATGTTATTATTGTTTTACTTACTAAGCGTTATCGCTTACGGTTTAGTTGTCTAACCGTTTTGTAGGTCCTTGTGTTTATGGAAGACGTGGAATAAGGAGTATGGTTCATGTATGCGGAAGGGTAGGATTTGGTAAGGAATTAGAGCTAGGTAGATACCGTGCTCTCGTGTATAAGTTTGTACCCCCGTGAGTCAAGTAATGCTTTGAAATGGGTAAACAAGTGTTAGATTCTATGTCAAGTGTTTTGTAATGAATTGGAAGTCATTTGGTATGTTAAAGTATGTTTTATGTGTTTATGGGTTAAGTTAAGGGGGTGTTTGGCTAATGTGTAAAATGTACCCATTTTGGAGTCAAACGGGTCAATTGCCGTGTATTATAGTTGGATATGGTTTTGAATGTAAAGGGAGTGTTTTGATACAAGTTATAGTGTTGTAAAAGGTGTCAAAGTGGATTGTGTAGTGTGTTGAGTATATGCAGGTCTTCCTGCTGATGTTCTGTCTAAATTGGTCGATGCGGCGTATCTAGCATATTAGATGCGGCGTATCAGAGGTTTAAGGTGATGCGGCGTATCATATCCGGTTGATACGGCGCATGGTCTTTCATCTTTGATACGGCGTATCCCTCAAAAGGGATACGGCGTGTCGTTGGTCACAGAAGGTCGTTTGGTTGTGTTATTAAAATTGTGTGAAGTGTTTAGAAAGAGTTGTCGAGTATATGTTCTTGCAAGTATTTTAAAGAGTTAAATATTATATGTTCTGGTATTTGAATGAAGAATTTGGATGAGTCCGTTAAAGTCAAACATTTCCGTGTCAAAAGTCAAAGTTTTTAGTATAAGCGGGCACGGGGCGTAACAATGTGATCAAGAATAATGTATAACCTACGGGGATTTCTGCAATTCAACATGATATCAAGAACGAGTTAGATCCTAGACCTAGTGGTCCACCATGAATCGCCACCCCTACTCCTCTCCGTCCCAAATTCCCAGCCGTCAGTCCAATTTCTTTCTCAACATTATTGTTGCTGCATATATATCTTGCCACGTATCTTTTCTTAACTTTAATTTATTCTCTCAAGCATATATATGTCTCTCTTACATGTTTGTTTTTAATTTTGTAACACCCCCATCCGAGAATGAGTCAAATGTCACATTTATGGCGTCAACAGAACATACGCAAGCGGAAGACTTTATAAATATAATGATTACAAAAGTATTCTAAGGAAATAATAAAATACTAAGTCTGAAACATAATGACTTCCAACTAAATACAAATCCAAACTAAGTTTAATGAAAAATAAATCCGAAGTTAAATCCATATCAATAGCAATTGGGAAAACTATCTTCAGTGTGGTCCACTAATGGTTTCTATGCAATCTTCACTCAAATCACAGCTTCCCTCTTATAACCTGCCGCAGGAAATAGAAATGCGGCTGAGCTTAAAAACTCAGTGAACAGATATAACAAACCAATAACTAAACAAGAATAAGTAAATGAGAAAGAACCATAAGAATCTGCTGAACAAAGAAATCATAAGTCATAAGAATCAAATGGAAATAGAAACAAATGAATCATATATCATAAGAGAGAGATAGGAGATAAGGAATCAAAGAAAAATAAAGAAATGCCCACGAGCTCGAAACATATGCCTAAACATGATACATGAATAGACCAAATAATCAAACATATAAATATCTCCTGTAATAGCAAAGTGTACATGGAGTAGCTAGCTCACAATGCACCAAAAGTGAAATGGGGTGTATGGCACACACAAGTCCATTCACATATAACATAACACAACTAATTAAGTACCTAGGATGCCTCCATACGCTCCCTGCAAAACAAATATATATATATATATATATATATATATATATATATATATATATATATATATATATATATATATATATATATATATATATATATATATATATATATATATATATATATATATATACAAGTACTAGATTGTGCATATATACAAACATACACGGGCCAGGTGCGCTATATATAGCATACAAACAAAAGGGAACGCCATGGACTAATCACACCGCCACACATAGTGTCATGCTATTGGTGCCTCAATGACATGGCCATGAAACCCCCATGGCTAGTTAACAAATTGGGCAACAGAATAAGTCAAATGATAATAATAAGTATAAAGAACAATCATAGATTGTCCAATCAAGAATAATATCTAAATGAAGTGAACATAGCATCAATAGAATAATCAAACGAATGTCAAATGATAGATATAATGGATCATGATAGCAAAGTGGTAGAAGAAATAGATTACAAGTCAGGAGAAATCTTTTAAGAAAAAGATAGAGTACAACTAGATTAAGAAATTGTGAAAATCATTTAAACATTGTTTTCATAAAAGTATTCTTTTAAAAGCAGTTTTCATAAAAGTCATTAAACCTTCATATAAAAGTGGTATCGCATCGGGTTCATAGAAAGCATTTTAAAATAAATTTTCTCAAAACATCATCACGACATATATTTAAGAAAGGTTTTATACGAAGTCATAATATCAAATGGATTACAAAGTATCAAAGGATTCTATTACTGATATTCAAGTAACAAGAGAGAACGAACGAATAAAACCATATCATAATGATTGTAAGGGATGTGAGTATCAGGGATATCTGTACCTTAAAAGCAATGAAAGAAAAATGGGAAAAAAAACACGAGTCACTCCTTCTTCAACGAATCTACATGAATTAAGGATCATATAATGTTTAAGAGTCCATTTATAAGTTCATAACTGATTTTAGTACTTATTGTCATTTAATAACATGTTTAGGGTTTCTCATGTAAATCTGGTTCATATTCTTATGATTTTAACGACACGTCGAACAAGCTTCTGTGGTTCTATAATTTTACCAGAGACACCTATATATGTTTAGTACTTTCCCTAATTTTTACGGATTTTATCTCTTAGTGCAAGTATCCAAACAAAAATCGTTTTTCAAACCTGTTCCGTAAAGTGACATGATGGTATACCCGAAAAGTTTGTATTTTATTAACCCACTTAAACCTTCCAGAAACTTTCACAAAAATTACAGTAACTAGCAAACGTGTTGAATATTCTCCTGTCAAAATTTAGGGTTCTCAATCGTTATAGTTTTGGAAATAAAAATCATAGAAACTGACTGATTTTCAGACTCCAAAATTCAGATTTGACATCTAATCTTGTAAAAATCAAACGACTACCTTCCCGACCTCCAACGACTAAGATACTTACATATTTAGAAAGTATACTTCTTGAACTTAGTTTTAGACTCAAGAATCATACAAAAAGACGTTGGTATCATCAAATTAGACCTCCTTGAATCCGACCCAATTTCTGGACAGTATGCTATGAGAACTTCACATAAAATCACAACAAAACCCTAATCTGTTTTAAACCCAAATCGACCCACATTAAATCCTAGGGTTTCCAGATTTTAGCACCATATTAATGTACAATTAATGATTCATATTAGGGCTTAATAACATAGATCTAGGGTTTGGAACAAAGTTGATCCGAATGAGACGAAACATAGGTCGAAACACATATATAACAAGGTTTTCATGATAATCATGAGGCATATACTTATATTTTAACGAGGCTCATAAGTAAATTAACAATATGATTATGATGATTAGTATAACATGTTTTAGTGTAAAACCCGAAAATCTAAAACGTATTAAAAGACCAAAATGCCCTCATAACTTTGAAATTTAATTAAAACATATATAACTTACAAATAAAGCACAAAACCTATGAAAACGAAACAAATATGACATGAAATGATTATGAGGCCCCATAAGATAATTATACGAGCTACCAATAATATTTATAACACATTACTTAGTTACTTGAACCGAAAACTCAATAAGTATATATTTAATTTTGTACTAAAAATCGTTGCGTGTAAGAAATATTCAAGAAATAAGGGAATTGATGGAATTTAACATAGATGTTGTGGGTTGGGCCTAGGGGCCGATCCAAGCCCTCCCTCCCCTCTCTAAATGTCGGCCAAAGCTTCTACAAAATAGCCTAATCCCTTTTTGATCACCACATACTAACCGAACATCACAAACACACAAGAGAAAACCCTAAAACAAAAAGTTCTGCTGTCATTTTTGAGGGCTGCTGTCGAGCCATAGGAGAGACCAAAGGAAGGCTAATTTTGTTCCATTCTTGTGTTAATCATCATAAGGTAACATGTTCTTCAAGCCTCAAGTCCCTATGAATTGTTTTATTAGCAAGAAACCCTAATTGTTCCTTGTTTTGTCCCCATTCGATCGACAAGGGAAGAAGGAGGAAGGAAAGATTTTCGTGTGGTGTTTTGATCCTTGTGTTCGTGTTCTTCATGGTCTACGAGGGTATAGTATCGCTTGTTCTATCATTTATTCACATATTAATGTTCTATTCGAATCATAGATCAAAACTTTGTCACATAAAATCATAAAACTAAAGAAAAACCTAAAACTTAAAACATGGATCGGTCAAACTGTTTTGGTGAGGATTAATTCGGTTTGAATGTGTAATAAACTGATATGAATTGACCATAATGTGTTTTGGACTCACCCAAAGTCGTTTGGTATAAAGAACTAATGAACGGGATGACCAAAACCTAAGTTATATATGAATCTGTGACAATCTGCTACTGGCCTGGAATTTTACTCGACTTTAACCGGCTATAACTCAATGATGTGAATGGGTATTGGGATGGTTTTTGAGTCTAAAACTAAGTTCAATGAAGTGGCTACCTGGGAAAATTTAGTTTGTAATTTTTGGAGGCCTGGAAGGTTACTTTTTGATTTTTGGAAATTTATGTGTCTGGTCGGATTCATGAAGTCTGGAAAAACAGGTCGGGTTTTTTATTTTTCATTTTAAAACCATAACGATTTAGAACATTTCCATTGAACTGGGTAATATAACACATGCTAGCTAATTACTGGAATTTTTGTAGAATTTTATAAATTTTCTAGACTGGTTTAGTAGATGGATAATGGTCGGGTGTTTTTAAGTGATCCGGTTCTGGAACAGGTTGGGGAAAAGGATTTTTAATTCGTACCTAGATCACTTAATAAAATCTGGAAAAATTATCTAAAATACTCAAAACCCTGAGGAACGTCTGTGAATTTTTATAGATTTTATTTCGAAGTTTTGATATGGTTTATAAATTATTTAAAACGGGTCTAGATAATACTTAAAGGCTGTCAAGATATGTAAAAAGGTTGTAAATTGTTAATTTTCCAAAACTAAGGGTTATAAATGGTAAATCATGAAACTTGAGGGTAAGTCGTGTAATAAATCATATTTAAAGGGGTTTTGTGTCATTGTGATAATTAAAGGACCTAATGTATAATTATTAATAAATAAAGGATAGAAACATAAATAAAGGAACCAAATAAGTAAAAGCATTAATTTGAGGGACTTGTTTTGTAATCTTGTATTTTAGAGGTCCTAATCGTACAACGTAATAAACTAAGGGTACATTGTGTAATTTGGAAAACTAAGGGGCTAAAAGTGTAAAGTATGAAATCTTCAAGGGTGAAAATGTAACTTTGGATAATTTGATTATAACTTAACCTAAATGAGATTTTGGAAATACTACTAAGTATGGGAACTTTCTAAATAAGGAAACTTTCTAAAAGTGGAAACTTACTAAATATGGAAACCTGCCTAAAATGGAAAGTTACCTAAAATGGAAAGTGTTGTAACACTTTTCTACCCCTCTAGGTGTGAAGAAGGAGAGGAACTGAGTCCATTTCCACTTTATTCATTGTGATTTGTGCTTTGCGTTGGTATAAGGTACAGATATTCTGCTTCTTGAATGAGGAGCCTTCCCTCTCACTTTATTTTCGTATTAGGGTTTCCCATGCCATTGCTATGATTCCCTACTTTGATTGTGAACCTTTGATATATGAACCTTTTGGCAATTGGGACCCTTAGCATTTGAACTTTGATATTTAAACTTTTGATATGAACCCTTTAATATGAACCTTTGACATGGACTTGACATTTGGACTATGACATTTGAGCCTTTGACCTTTGACCCCAGTTTGACACTACGAGCCAAATTTGTTTCCTAGCCATGAAGGTAACATGGCCGTGCCTTTGATGCACCACTGGCATGACTAGTGTGTAGCCCTAGTGATTTGGTTACACCGTCCCCATTTGATTTGATATGAGCTCACTTTGATATGATTTGATATGGCCAATATGATTTGTTTGGGGGGCGAATGGATGCATCCTAGATTTGTTGTCCGTATTTGTGGACAGATTTGATTTGATATATTTGTATTTGGTGACTGATGATGGGTGCAATCCACGTCTTTCACGAAATTTGGGAGCTGATCACTCCAACTGGTACATGAGGCCACCCCTTATATTATCAGCTTATTTGAGAGGCATCCCCTCTATATGATTATGACGAAGACAGGACTATGATATATGATTTGTTTTGGGCTCGTGGTAGATGACTGTCTTTTACCTTACTCTTGTACCTTATTACTTCTTATTCTTTTGTCTTATATATTCGTTTGTTCATTACCGTTTATATTATATATGTTCACTGGGCTTTTTAAGCTCAGCCGCGTTTCTTTTCCCGCGGCAAGTTTTAGTTGGAAGCTGGGTTAAGAGTGGAGTGCTTTGGGCTTAGATTGCTACCCTGGACTTAGTGATGACTAGAAGAGATATGCATTTTGGACTTAGTATTTTATTTTGTTCTCATTGTAACCTTGTAGTTTTAGTATTTCATTTGTAACCTTTGAAATTCTATTGTATTATGTAAGTCGTATGTTTATGCTTGCTTTGATATGTCACCATTTACGTGACACTTCTACCCTTGCCAGGTTGGGGTGTTACAAAGTGGTATCAGAGCCAGGTTTGCGACTTGTAGTACATCTACCCTTGGCCTGTGTAAGTTATGGACCACTAAGTTTCCCTATAGGCGCTCGTAAGCCAACCTTTGAAAATTGCTTTAAGATTTCCCCATAGGAACCTAAGTTTTGACCGGTGAGGAATGGGTAGACTAAAGCATTTATTTAAGTATCTTTGCTTCCGCATCACTCTGATTCGTGCCTTGCTTTTCGTTTGACCCTGTTGATATCACTTTTAGAAATTAGAAGCTTACACTTTGCACCGCTTGAAAATTTGAACCTGATTAAATCTAGAAGACATTGAGAATTGCAATGAAATTGTCTGACACTAATTGATATATTGACTCTGACCTCTGCTCCTTTCGTTACTCAATTCGATGCCTCTTCGATCATTCTGAGAATCCCTATGGCAATGACGTACTTGATGTATTCTCTTATTGTCTTTTGCTCTTGAAAAGTATTTATGAATCTTTCGACACCAATTGATTTTGTTTCACCCATCTCTGGCCCTATGAGAAGTCTTATGGTTGTTACCATGAATATGAAAATGTTCCCTCTCTTTGTTGAACAAAAAGATTTGATTTGTGAACCGTCTTTCTTTGGATAATTAACTTCGATTTTAATTCTGACAAGGAATTGGTTGATTGAGCATTCAAGTATTGACAATTACCCTTCTATGTCTCACCTTTAACGTTTGCAGCAATGTTGAACTCCCTACTACGACTACCGATTGTTAAACCCTTTGCTATCACCATTACTCTGGAGACTCGTGTGTTACTTTCGCGGCTATGAAGTTTTTTTCCTGGAACCCAATAAATAAATCTTACCTTGAGTGGTATTTGGCACCCTGCGTTTTCTGAATATGACTCGTGACTGAACCCCATGTTTTTCCACCGAAGTGTGAAGTAGGAATTGACATGATACCGAGAGATTGTCTAGTCTCTAAGCGAAGGTGTCTTTCAAATGTGTTCGGGATCATATAAATTGATTTGAACAACCGGGAAGAGCAGCAACCGAAGATCAAGAATAGAGTTTGTTTAAGAGTATCTTCTGAACGTGTTTTAGTTTCGATCGCGATAGAGAAGGAAGGCGACCGGAGATGGCTGAAGCGTAATACTGTTAGGAGCCAATGTTCCTCCACCCTGAAACGACTATGTAGTTGTTTAATTTCAAAGCGCGAAGTTTCTTTCTGATGAATTGAATTCTATTCTTGGAATCGTCTTCCATATTCGTAAACGACTGCTATGACGATTTGTGATGCCAATAGTATTGGCTAAAGCTCTGATTGTTTTGCGAATTTGATAAATGATGGTTACTCGAGAGTACTTGGACAAATGGTCATTGTATGACTTAATAGTACGTTCAGAGACGAGGAAGAACATAAAAATCATCTTTGCACTTCGATAGAAATTCGACGGTCATCGGTACATTCTGAGAGATTGACATTATTACGACAGCGATGTTCTTAATCGAGGGTATCTCTTTCAGCCACGCGAGTTTTGAAAACTATCATCATGGAGTCAAGACCGATAACAGAATGGAGAACTAAAACCTTTTGAACCTTGCAGAGGAATTCTGGAAGATGTTTGCAACTTAAGATACCATTTGGAAATTTCGTGAACCAAGAGAAACAGCTTAGTTGATCGGAGAATGGAGTTTTGAGAAAAGCTGATATACATTGTGTTTGATTTGGTTTTATCTTGTCTTAAAAAAACGTGTGAAGGGGGAGGGAACAAAAGTGTGTGTCGATTTGCTTATAGGTTATGATTAGGAATTGTTTAATATTTTGTATGTATTTTATCACATAGTTTAGGATTAATATTAAAATGCGTACTCATTATATAACATAAAGTTTTTATACATTTATTTAATTAACTTAGATATAATCGAAATGAATAATCAAAATTGTAAATCCGGATTTTAGGGTGTTACTCCCTCCGTCCCAAAATAAGTGTCTAGAGTCAAACTGGTTCAACTTTGACCTTAAATATTTCTTTTGTGTTATATAATACTTGATGAAGAATTATACCAATGAAAAATACACTTAAAACTCAATCCATTCATATATTTTGCATCAAGTATTATACAACACCCGCAAAAATAAATAAGGTCAAAGTTGAACCAATTTGACTCTGAAAAGTTAAACTGTACACTTATTTTGAGACGGATGTAGTATAAATTTAGTTTTGCTTAGCCACCGTTGTTGCCCATCAAACACTCGAAGTTTTTCTTTTCTTATATTTCACGTTAAAAAAATATATATTTCTCTTTCGTTAATGGCTCCTGTATCAATATTTTGTTGCCCAGAAAATCCTTTGCTTTTTTTGTTTTTTCCAAAAAAGGAATTTGTAGCTTCTCGATCTTGCTTTCTTTTATTGTCAAGTGATTTCATTTATTAAAAGAAAAAAAACAAATATTTTGTTCCGTTAATTTTCTCTCTGTTTGTCTACAGAATATGTCTATTGACTATTGGTTTTGTCGTCTTGTGTTTAGTCCAACATGAATATCGCTTTCGTCAACATAATTTTATGAAGAAAAAAAAAATTGGTTAAAGATGCCGCTGCTGTCGGCAAACGACCTTTGATGCTTGTTTTGCTTTTGCTGCTTGCATATTTGTTTCTGCATGCTGTCGGATCTCTTTATCAACAAATTAGTTATTTGCTTTAATTTATTGTTATGCTTTTAAGTTTTTCAACTCCTGTCCGAGCTTTCATGAGTTCGTCGCTCGAACCGTGAGAGAGTATTAGACTATTAGATGATAGATATGGCTCAAGCGCTTATGTAAACTTAGGACTATAAGATTTATCTAGGGTTTGTAGTTTATATAATATGATAAGAATAATGCATAACCTACAAGGATTTATACGATTTAACAATATGGTCGTGTTGTAAAGGTAAGGTAAATGTATATATTTTTTTAGTTTCAAACCCCATAGTAAAAATCAAGCCACAAAATATATGACCACAACAACACTAATGCATCTGAAATTATTCTGACCCCTTAGATATATATGCTCTTCTTGAGGCGTCCTTTTTGCCTATAAAACCGAAAAAAACTCCGACTATGAAGAATGCAAGTTTAAGCTTCTTACTTCTATAACTATATGGAAACCGAAAATCCTAATGATCTTCGCGTAGCTTCCTTCTCATGTTACCTTAAACCCATAGAAGGCGTAGTTAATATGTTTGAAACCAGCGATGAAACGTTCTCAGGTACGACGGTTTTAGACAGTGAAGGTCTAAAGCCGAGCTGGTGTAAAGCTAGGACTCCGAGTACTGGTTTGGAGGCGAGCAGTTGGAGCAATAATCAACGGTCATTGCTCCAACGAAGTACTAGTCAACCAAAACCACATGGTCAAAAATTTGGTATTATAAGATGGTTTAATGCTTGTGCGAGCCCATGTTCGACTAAAAAAGATGTTCATGTCCATCAAAGTGTAAAAAAGGTAGATCAGTTCGCATCCCCGGTTCTGAATGATGAAAACGCCAAAGAGCTTCCACGGATGTCACTTGAAGAGTTTGCTTCTGAAAATATAAGTAAAGGTGGCATAGCAAGAAACCTTGTGACAAATATGTCGAATATTACTTGGGATGCTATTCCAAAGAGTAAAGAGAATAAAGTTTGGGATGATGTGGGGAGTGAGGCAAGCTCGGATTTATTTGAGATAGAGAATATCTCAAGAACCGAATGGCAACCGTGTATTATGAGTCCCTGTGCGCCTAGTGATGCGAGCATCGATTGGAGTGTTGTAACCGCAAGTGAAACTGAATTCTCGCCTGTTCAGTCGCCCAACGATGAAAAAGACAGAGTTTATAATACCACAACGATTGAGCCCACGAAAAAATTGCAGAAAAAGCGGTCTAATGGTTTGTTGGGATGCAAGAGTCACAGTTCAGTTAAAGTAGCGGAAGTGGTGTATAGAACGACCAATAAATCGAAACATTAGCTATAGTTAATAGTATACAGGCATGATGCATGCGTAGATAGAACGACTAATAAATTCGAGCATTGCTCCAATGGTATGATCACTCTCTCACCGCAAACGTCCAGGTCAAATAGGTCCCAGGTAATCTCAACTCTTGGCTAAAAGGTCATTGAAATAGGTGTTCATTGTCTAGGCACGCTAGGTCCTTGAGGAAAGGTCAGTCGGCACTTAAAAAGGATGCATTGGGTCAGAGTTTCCCGTCAATTTAACCTTTTGAAGAACTTGTACAATCATTTTTTTTGGTGCAGACAATCATTGTATGTATATTATAATGTCATATTGTTTCTGTATTTCTTATATTAAAATTGTATTTCTAAGACCAAGAGTAGTGGGCGTTGAATTGAGCTTAGTTGTCATTTCAACGGGCGTTAGACCACCCCAAGCACCGTTGAAACCCGTTGAATCCACTTAAAACCAAGGCTCGTTGATCCAACAACGGGCGTTGATTTATTTTTTAACCAAAATATAGCCGTTGAAGGTGGCTTTAACGGCTAGATTTGATTTAAATAATCATTTAATTCTTTTTATTTTACCTATAATTTTTTAATTTTACCTATAAATATTACCATTTTATCTCTTTTTTTTACACCTTCCTTCAAATTATTTCTTCATTCTACACAAGAAAATCACAATGAATCCCAATCATTTTAACATTCCCGCTTTTGGCTCAAGCCGAAACACACCGTATCATCCTCCACGAAGAGCCCCCGAGCAACAAAACGACCAAGAGCTAAATAACAACCAACTTTTCGGCTACATGATGAACTTGCCTTAATTTAAGTTTTTAATTGTTTTATTTTAATGTATGATTTTAATTGTTGTTATTTTAATGTATGAATTTAATTGTTATTTTAAATTAAAAAAAAAAAAAAAAAAAAAAAAAAAAATTAAAGTAATGATGATGTTGGTACTATTCAACGCCCTAACCATTACTCTCAAATTTTTAAAAAAGGCCTATATGACACACATGACACTTGTCAATATTTGCCCCAACTCACACTAAAAAAATTACAACACCGCTACTTTTGATCTAAATAATCAAGTATGTTTGATTTCTTTCTATAAGTGGTCATTCATGTCTATTTCTATAAGTGGTGCAGACAATCATTGTATGTACATTATTTGTTTGTCTATTGTTTTTTACGTATAAAATAATTGACAAGTGAACTGTTTCGAGGGTGCTCAACAGTGATAAAGGGTTTGTCCTTTTTGCTTCATTATTGCCGACGTGCACTAGTACACAAAATCAGTTTTTGGAACGTTGAAAAAGGTTGTTTGAAACGTTTCACCTACCATTCCCTATGGAGCAATCTAATAACCGTTCTCAAAGATTCCAAATATCCAATCTTTTAGAATGCTTTTCACTAGAAGAGTTCCATAAACCATCATTTCCGCAACAATCCTTTCCCACCAAACAATTTCTGCAGCAACCAATTTTCTGCACCGACCCATTCCCGCGGCTACCAAAATCTGTTGTTCCATTTCTGCATCGGCCCATAACCCATTTTGTTCCAGAACCATTTCAACAAAAGCTAAAAACATATAAACAACATCAAGTTTAACCAACAATCCACAATACCAAATTCATCCATTACAACTACACTTTGTCTACACAAAAACTACATCCATACACCAAATATATACCTAAATGCTTTCTTTGCATGGTTGGGAGTGAAGTTCATAAACTGATTTACACGTATCATGTACCATCTTATCCAATACTGACATGGGTATTGGCTTTCTCGTTGTGAAGTGTGTAGGAATCTATTAGTAAGAAAAAGAGAGTTAATTCTATCATCAAAGAGATGATTTATTGCAATAGACAAACACTAATACTTACATTATCAGGAACCCAGTGTATGACATAAAAAAGTCGGAACCATTCATGACATAGTACCAC
This sequence comes from Artemisia tridentata subsp. tridentata, assembly GCA_021014915.2. Classification (NCBI taxonomy): domain Eukaryota; kingdom Viridiplantae; phylum Streptophyta; class Magnoliopsida; order Asterales; family Asteraceae; genus Artemisia; species Artemisia tridentata. Next base: position 428,331,318 of record CP139507.1, on the reverse strand, counting down.
ATTCCAAGTCCTCTTTGGTAGTACAAAGTATGTTGCGAGTAAGAGTCACGACAAGCCGACGGTCCTTCTAACATCTACGCTTGATTGTAGAAATGCGGATTGAGAAAACGCAATCCTACTGTTCTCTTTAGAAATCCTCCAATCACAAATGCCTTAATGAAAATAATAAATATAATAAACTCGATCAATAACAACGAATAATAAATACTCCCTCCGTCCCATTTTAGTTGTCAGTTGACCAAACTTTGACCGTAAATTTTTTTGTTTGTATTATATAACACTTGATATAAAATATATAAATAAATTTGATTTTAAACGAACTTTTCAATGATATAACTTTCATCAAGTATTATATAATACAAACAAAAATATTTACGGTCAAAGTTTGATCAACTGACAACTAAAATGGGACGGAGGGAGCAATAACAACGAATAATAAATACAAATTTTGGTATCATGATAAATAGAAAATCAAAGAACTTACATGCACCACCAATGAATTATGGCCACGTCAAGCCAATCTTTTGAAATCCATCCTATTAACGAGTTGGTATCAACTTGCTCTCAAAACTTCTCGTCATGCATTCTGTCAATCGATTCTTCAACGTTGATGGTTGCATTCGGATTTTCACGGTTCATGAAAAGACTCGTACGCAATTGAATCTCAATCGGCCTTTTCTTCAAATACTTCATGCGGTTCGTTTGGTATGAGTTATGGCTTATTTGAGACGAAGTTTTAGCTCTACAACTCGTTTCTTCGTCCACCTAAATTATATTAAAGCATTTGTAAATAAAAATGTGTCATACCTATACATATAATATATATCTATATTGGTCGAGTGAGTACCATGCGTTGTAAAGCATTTTCATCCAAACGGGATTTTGTTGTCATTGACGGTTCCACAGGTGCCAATCTTGAGCGAAGCTACATTTAACAAAAAATAGATTAAACCTTAATACAGTTTCATACAAATTCATATTTAATTAATACATATGCATTTATATACCTTAATGTACTTTTGTGGCTATTGAATAAAATGGCCAAATGATTCACATAATCTTCTTACAGCATCAGTTGGTACACCACAACAAAATTATTCGGACATGCATGTATTCTTTTAATTTCTAGTTCCTGGACACATTAGTTTTTTGGCTTGGTATAACAAAACAGGTATCCCATTATCTTTGGGGGTAAGAATCATGTAAAAGTTCTAATAGGCGTGTGAAACTCCTATCACTCCAACCATTATCTGCTTTTAAGCTTAACAACTTCAAGAAATCAAATATAGAATATTTTGTACAGCCACGATACCATATTCTTTTTCTGATTCATGAAACAATTGTTGTAATTTTTCTTGTTCATCGTCGCCAACACTACGCTCCAAATTATGAAACTTCTCAGTCAAATCTTCATGGTCGTTATTACTATATGAACTAGTGTCTTCATGGTCATTAGATACAGAAATAAACGCGCTCCTGTCAATTAGTAATTCACCATGTTGTGACCAACTCATATACTTATGCATAAAATCACGTTTAATTAATCAAATGCCCCTCAATTACACTAATAATGTTAATATTTACACATAGTTTTACAATCTTTACAAGGACACCAAATATATCGAGCACTACTACTCGCCCGATTAGTTTCAGCAAATGCAAGAAAAGTTTGCACACCCTTTACATATTCAGGGGTAGAACATAAAATATCGTACATCCACTTTTGGCGATCCATCTGAAATTAAAAAATAAAATCATGAAATATACATAAATAGAGCAAATTTGGTCACGGTTTGTCTCTAACCCACTTTTTGAATACTCCGTTTCATATGCGTATACGTTTTAACGAGTTTAATGTTTAAGAAAAAATCGGCAGCATTTCCCTTTAACTCCCTATGCATGCGTATAAAACACGAACCCAAAGGAGTAAAAGAGATGTTTACCAATTTTTTCTTAAATAGTAAACCTATTAAATCATTTACACATCCTAGATGAAACAAAATATTCAAAAAACAGTCTCAAAAATGGTTTTCAAAATTAATCTCCATTAGATTAATTTTGTACAGGTATAAATCTTATGGCATATATGACTTACAAAACTAATGAGTGCTACAAACATATAAATGTTGGCATATGTGAAAAATAACCTATAAATACAAACCTACTACATTTATATAACATATGCGCGGAAGAGTTGATGTTATTTACCTTAAACAAGAACTTGAAGCATTAGTGGTTGTAGTGTGAGTTAATGAAGATGGTTTTGCAATTTAGTGTTGGAGTAAATAGTCAGGTTTTGAGGTTTGGTAGTGAAGAAGTGAAAGAGGTGTTGGCCGACCGTTGGTTGTATTTCAAAATACACTTTTTTGGAAGGGTTTGTAAGAAAGCGTTCCAAAAGGAAACAATAACACTTTTGGTAAGAACCATTCCAAAAATGTTCCTAATGGTTATATTTTGGAACGTTTGCGAGCAGTGGCGGGTTAGTTTGGTTCTTTTTGGAACACTTTATAAAATAACCGTTCTCAAAGGTTATAAAAATAAAATTTTCTGTAGTAGTGGTGCCTGCTGAAGAGTGGAGGGGACTGTTTGGAAGTCATGGAAGTCATTCGGATGGTGATCATAAAAGAGTGGACGGGGTTGTAAGATAATCATAGATCTCGTTTGGATACAGAACAACCACGTTAGTGTGCAATTGCAGCTACCTAAAGTACTGTGCTTTGCTCTTTCATCATAGAAAATGCCTTGGTATCTATTGGTGTAGCTATCTTCTTTGCCTCTAGCGCACGAGCTAAATAAATCTCACAACAATGTGCTTTGCTCTTTCATCAAACATTACATTCTTTGAAAGATGAATACTGAATAACACTTTGACTATCAAAGTATACCACTCACATTAAGTTCTCTATACTCAGTTCAGATAAGTCAACCACATTGCTTCTTTTACAGCTTCAGTAAGAGTTCGATTGATGGCAAATTAACCTTTTACAGCGTCAGTGAGAGTCAAAACATGTAACTTTTTAGTACAGGCAGGGTTATTGAGCCAATACACTAACACTTTTATGTCATTTCCTCGGGAATTTATAAATATTTAATACGTTAAATATCGTTACAAGTATTTTTTACAAATTAAAACGAGGTCTTAAGTCCTATACAATTTGAAATACCCTTCGGGGGGACGTTCAACCCAATAATCACGTTGAAGAAAAAAATATAATTAAAATCGACTCATTTGCTCATACACTGGATAAAATCTCAATTAACTTCTAGAAAAAGGAAACGATTTTAAGCCTCACTGTTTGGGGAAGGCCAAATCTTCTGCCTTGAGCATGTATAGCCTCATTTTTGGGCGTTAGCGGGCATTCATAACTCTTCCCACGACGACTAGTTACCATTCCTTTAAACCAGGCAGCCAAATTCATCTAGAATAAATTCAACACAAAAATGTAAATTAATAAAAAGGCTAAGACCATGTGTAATGGTAGATGGTGTACCATGGGGTATAGTGCGACATGTGGCAGGGTGGGCCACCATGGAGCTTGGAAGGAAAAGTGATGTAATGGTAGATGGGGCGTGATGTGCCATGGGGCATGGTGTGACATGTGGCAGTGTGGGCCACCATGGGGCTTGAAAGGAAAAGTCACTACAAGAAAACATAGCACGGGCGACGAGCACCACGCCGACGACTCAATGTCGTCGGCACCATACGCTAAACGACAAAAAAATGGCTTGACCCAGCCAAGGCTGCGTTGAATTTTTATATCCTTATTATGCCGACGACGTTTCGTCGGTAAAATAATTCTAATGTTTGACTTGGTGAAAACCTGGAATTTGACCGCCAAAACTATGTCGACGTCATGTCGTCGGCATAGTATAAACCAAAAAAATAATTGTGATTAGCGCGGGATTAGCGGATGATTAAGAGTTGTTTTGCCTTTAGTTTAATGACGCCGACGACATGACGTCGACACCTATTTAAGTCAAAATTTTTTGACTTTTCCCTCTTGTGAATAATAGCGAATAATTGGGCGGGGGTTTTCCCGCCTTTATTATGCCGACGACAGGTCGTCGGTGATATTTCCCGCCAAAATTTCCCTCCACCCCGCCAATTTTTTACTTATATATATATCATATAATAAAGTTATCACAAAACACGTAAATTCTCACACATAACAATGGATGGTTTAACGCCGGAACAGGAATGGTCGAAGGCTTTATCACACGAGCTCCTGTATAATGAAATTATACTTCATTGGGGCTGGGAAATTTTTGATGAATATGGTTCTTATGAGAACTGTGCACCGTGGCAGAGGGACAAGATTCTGGAATGGTTGAGGAGAAAGCCGTACTATAGAGAGTATTTGGAAGAGCTAGATGCTGCTGAAGCTCAACGTGCTGCTGAAGCTCAAGCTGCTGCTGTTGGAGGTGACGATGAAGCTGAAAGCACGTTGGACTTCAACACCGAATTTGGTAATCTGGAAAATAGAGTAACAAATCTCGAAGCTACGTTTGCACGTATCAAGGAAAGGAAAAGATGGTGCGAGTTCCAGCAAAGCGGGAAGTAGCCGCAAAAAAAAAATAAACGGGTCGTTTCGTTTGATCTGTTTCGTTTGGTTGTCGAGTTGTTTAGTTTGAGTTGTTTCGTTTGGTTGTCGAGTTGTTTAGTTTGAGTTGTTTTGTTTGGTTGTCGAGTTTTTCGTTTGAGAATTCTTGCGTGTTTTAAATAAAATGTGTGCATTCGTGTTTGTTAATTGTGATGTTGTTTCATCAAATAAGGTCATAAACCAAAACACCCTTTTGGTGCAGGAAATAAGCAATCCCAAACACCCCTGTTTGGACAGCATAAACCAAACGGCTCTTGTGGGCTGTTGTTAAGAAAACAACATAAACCAAACGGCCCTGTTTGGACATCATAAACCAAACGACCCCTTATGGTTGAATCTTGATGGATACTTAAGTTTTCACAACGCCTCCAACATTAAAGCGTACAAATTAAAAATATAAAGCACGTTCGACATCAGTTTTCACAACAACAACAACATTTTATTAAACAACAACAATAACACAACAAACAACGACAACGACAATAACAGCAACAACAACAACAATAACAGCAACAACAACAACCTACATACGAAGATTTCCCATATCACCTACCATGTCATTATAAAGGTCGTGAAGTAAGGCAGCTGAATCATTTGTGTGTTTGTTTGGATGCATATACACTTCTAGCATTTTATTGAGTACCATTATCTGGTGATTCAGTTTGATGCAGTTTGAGCACTCTGTATTTCCAGGACTTGATGTTGAAGGTCCTGCAGTGTATCGAGTTGGAGTTGTGGATGGTCTTGCGGAATGAGTTGGAGGCGTTGAAGCTCCAACAGAAGCGGTCATTTTGGCTAGTCGTTCATCCTTCCATAAAAAAAAATCGCATCCATACTCCTTTGTCCCACCCTGTTAAAGAGTAAAAACTATAATTTTTAACGACTAACCAAATTATTTAAATAACACACAAAAAAGTATGTAATTGTTCACCTTGGATAAAGGACACGCATAGTATTGTTTACCACGGGAGTGAGGTCGATGCGATTGTCGCAGAATTACGTCTCCTCGTCCACAAGGACAAGCAAAAGCTTCAAATTCCGCCATCTTCACCATGATAACAGTGTGTGTTTGTGGTTGTGAGGATTTGAGAGTGTATAATGTGTTTGTGTGGTTAAGAGCAGATCTGCTAACTATTATATATGGTAAAAAAAATAGATCTTTTGGAGGGAAGTTTTGGCGCCATAACATCTCGTGTATAACCATAACATAACATCTCGGCTCGTTCGTTAAACATCTCGTGTAAAACCATAACATCTCGGCTCGTTCGTTAATCATCTCGTGTAAAACCATAACATCTCGGCTCGTTCGTTAAACATCTCGTGTAAAACCATAACATCTCGGCTCGTTCGTTAAACATCTCGTGTATAACCATAACATCTCGGCTCGTTCGTTAAACATCTCGTGTATAACCATAACATCTCGGCTCGTTCGTTAAACATCTCGTGTAAAACCATAACATCTCGGCTCGTTCGTTAAACATCTTGTGTATAACCATAACATCTCGGCTCGTTCGTTAAACATCTCGTGTATAACCATAACATCTCGGCTCGTTCGTTAAACATCTCGTGTAAAACCATAACATCTCGGCTCGTTCGTTAATCATCTCGTGTATAACCATAACATCTCGGCTCGTTCGTTAATCATCTCGTGTAAAACCATAACATCTCGTGTAAAACCATAACATCTCGGCTCGTTCGTTAAACATCTCGTGTAAAACCATAACATCTCGGCTCGTTCGTTAATCATCTTGTGTAAAACCATAACATCTCGGCTCGTTCGTTAATCATCTTGTGTAAAACCATAACATCTCGGCTCGTTCGTTAAACATCTCGTGTATAACCATAACATCTCGGCTCGTTCGTTAAACATCTCGTGTATAACCATAACATCTCGGCTCGTTCGTTAATCATCTTGTGTAAAACCATAACATCTCGGCTCGTTCGTTAAACATCTCGTGTAAAACCATAACATCTCGGCTCGTTCGTTAAACATCTCGTGTAAAACCATAACATCTCGGCTCGTTCGTTAATCATCTCGTGTAAAACCATAACATCTCGGCTCGTTCGTTAAACATCTCGTGTAAAACCATAACATCTCGGCTTGTTCGTTAAACATCTCGTGTAAAACCATAACATCTCGGCTCGTTCGTTAAACATCTCGTGTATAACCATAACATCTCGGCTCGTTCGTTAATCATATTGTGTAAAACCATAACATCTCGGCTCGTTCGTTAAACATCTCGTGTAGAACCAAAACTATTTTCATGATGAACGATACGTACATGCCATGCATTCTTATAGTCACGACCGTTTATTATCCTTGTACAAGAATGGGGCATAAGTCGCTGTAGTCTATGACATTCAGGAGGTACACATCAAGGGCCACAATCTTAACTTATCTAAATGATGTAAGGTGGTTTTCTTGATTTTAGGGTTTCTTAATATAAAGATCCTAAAGTTGCATGGTTGATAATTTGTTTTCCTGAATTTTTTTTTAATTTTATAAAAGTATTTATAATAAATAAAAAATTTATAAAACTATTTTTTATAATTTTATAAAAGTATTTATAATATTACCGACGACATGACGTCGGTAATATAACCGCCAAAATTTTCACCAATTTTTTATACGTCCCGCCAAACTAGAAACGACAAATTTCTATTACCTTACCGACGACATGACGTCGGTAACATTAAAAGTTATAACAAAACTAGATCTGGTCAACACTTAGAAAAAAAAAACGTATAACTTTTATCTCCTCTCAATTATTGAAGACGACCACCGGCGATTCACTCACCACCATCACCTCCGACACCACTACCACTACTCCACCACTACCACAGCTCCACCATCACTACACCCACCACCTCCGACACCACAGCTCCACCTCCGACACCACCGCAGCTCCACCACAGCTCCACCACAACTACATGAGAACCATTGTGCACCTCCTCCTCCTCTCATGTTTAATTCACACCTCAACCCCTCATTTGTTTAATTCTTCTTCTTCCCCACTTCTTCTTCTTCGATCTACAAAACAGGTAATTTTGATTTTTGTTAATTTTGATTTTTGTTAATTTTGATTTTTGTTAATTTTGTTTATTGTTAATTTTGTTTAATCTTAGTGTTAATGTTTGTTAATTTTGTTTTTTGTTAATTTTGTTTTATTTTCTTTATTTATTTTATACAGCCGACACCGCAGCTCCACCTCCGACACCACCACAGCTCCACCAAGACAGCCGAGAGCGAGAGTCGAGAGCTGAGACAGCCGAGACAGAGGTAATGTGGTCCCCCTTCTTTTTTTTAAAAAAACTTTTGGTATCCCGACGACATGTCGCCGACAACAGTTTTTTTTAAAAACTTTTTATATATTAATGTGCTCACTTTTAATATAGCCCGAGCCCGAGCCCGAGACCGCAGCCCGAGACTGCAGCCCGAGCTGCAGCCTGAGACCACAGTCGAGAGCCACAGACCACAGCCGATATAGTATGTTGTTATTTTTTTCATATCCGTATTATTTTTTACATATCAGTATGTTTGTGAATGTTGCGTGACGGATTAAGTGTAATTTGATTGTTTAAAACCGTGTTTAAGAACCGGCCTAGTTTAGTAGCAGTGTATACCTTTAGTAGCAGTGTATTATGTTTTAGGATTTTAGTGATTAATTTCGGAAAGTCCCCGTCCGAAGTTAATCATCCTATAGAAAACCCGTCCGGAATTAATTTATTAGAAATTAATTTCGGAAAGTCCCCTGTTTGGGACTGCTTTTTGAATGTTTTGTCTCATTTAGGATATGGATGCGTATAACTGATTTACTATTTGAGATTATTTCGACAGTGTTTCTCCTTTACTCCTACGAATATGTTCTTAATGCACATATTTGGAGAGTTGAGGGGAAATGCTGCCGAAATTTTCTCAAATAGTAAATCAGTTATACGCATTCATATATGGGACGAATCATTCAAAGAGTGGGTTAGGATTGCCTTCCATAGTTGCGCTAGGTGAACAAAACAACTCGTAATCATTAATTAAGTGCATATAATAACCGATTGCATCATAAAAATGCAGTTATGATAATTGATAAGAGTTGGACCCGTATAGAGCATCGTGGTTCAAAAGAATTTCTTGATGGTCTTGCCGCCTTCCTCGATCATTGCAAACCGTTATTGAATAGTTCCGGAAACATAAAATGTCCGTGTCGTCGTTGTTGTAATGTTCCATGGGTATCTCTCGAAGGTCTTAAATACCACATAGGCCACAATGGGTGGGACCCAACTTATACACAATGGAAGGATCACGGTGAACCGGATCCTCCGAATAATGATCAATATGATATTCTTGATAACACAACACAACGTGAGATGAGTGACATGGGTGCGTGCCTTAATGATATTCTTGATATTCCTCCGAATAATGATCAAAATGATATTCTTGATATTCCGTCGAATAATGAGCCGACTCATGGAAATATTGGCGAGACAAGTAACGAGCCTACTCAAGCAGCGACACCTCCTCTGCGTAACGAGTATGAAGAGTTACTTGCAAGTTCCAACCAGCCTCTGTACCCGGGTTGTGACTTTATGACAACATTGGATTTTATGGCAAAGTTTACACATCTCAAGGTCAGCGGTAAATGGAGTGATACTTCATTTAACAATACGCTAAAATTTCTCCAGGAGGTATTTCCGCCCAGGTTAGGTTACAATCTCCCACCGTCATACTATCATATAAAGAAGACATTTAAAAAGGTCGGGTTAGGGTACGAGTCGATACATGCTTGTGAAAATGATTGCTTTCTATATCGGGGGGATGATGGCGAAGATTTGGAGTATTGTCCGGTTTGCAAAACGAGTAGATGGAAAGACAATAAAACAACGGGGAAGAAAGTTTCTAACAAGGTGTTGCGTTACTTTCCTATCATTCCTAGACTACAACGTTTGTACAAGTCTATTCACACTGCAAAACATATGACTTGGCATGCTACTGGAAAGTCTACGGACGGTAAGATGCAACACCCGGTTGATGGTAAAGCATAGCAGAAGTTTGACAATAAATATTCGGATTTTGCTATAGAACCAAGAAACGTTCGATTAGGGTTGGCTGCTGATGGTTTCAATCCGTTCGGAAACCTTAGTCAGACTTACAGCATGTGGCCGGTTATATTAACAACATACAACTTGCCTCTGTGGTTATGCATGAAAGAGACTTCTTTGATGCTGACGTTGTTGATTCCTGGCCCTAAATCACCGGCGAAGGACATCGATGTTTACTTGAAGCCCTTGATTGATGACCTTGTGGAATTATGGAAAAAACCAGGTATCTTGACTATGGACGCTGCTACAGGCACTCAATTCCACATGAGAGCGATGCTTTTATGGACCATCAATGATTTTCCTGCTCGAAGTAGTTTGTCTGGTTGGCAAGGGCAAGGTTACTACGCTTGCCCTACATGCAAAGTAGACACTCCGGCTACGCGTGTGATAAGCAAAACAGCTTATGTTGGTCATAGAAGATTCTTAAAAAAAAACCATAAATGGAGGAGGGACTGTACGACATTCAATGGTGAACCCGATTATAGAGATCCTCCTAGAAAAGATACTAGGGCTGATATCTTGACTCAACTTGCGACATTGCCCACACGTGTGCCGGGGAAACATCCGGATTATGGGGGTGGGAAGATAAAACGTAATCATACAGTCGAGCTGAACTGGACTAAACGGTCTATCTTCTACGATCTTGAATATTGGTCTTTTCTTTCTCTACCACACAATTTAGATGTCATGCATATCGAAAAAAATGTGTTGGAGAGTATCTTGAACACCTTGTTAATGAATGAAAAATCTAAAGACACCGCGAAGGCAAGACAAGATTTGCAAGCTCTGGGCATTCGACAGGAGTTGTGGCTCGGAAACAAACAAAACGGGAAGTGCTCGAAGCCTCATGCAAAGTACTCCTTCACACCCGATAAAAGAAAACTCTTCTGTCAATACATCAAAACAGTTAAACTACCAGATGGCTTCGGATCCAAGTTCAAGTCAAAAGTGACCAAAGATGATAACAGTATAACGGGCATGAAGTCTCATGACTGTCATATAATGATGAAACGGTTACTTCCTTATGGACTTCAACAATACTTGGACGCACAGACTTATACACCATTGATCGAGCTTTGTTTCTTCTTTAAGCAAATTTGCGCCCGAACTTTGATGGTGAAAGACATGGTGAAAGCTAAAGACCAGTTGATCAATATTTTGTGCAGTCTCGAGCAAATATATCCTCCTGCTTTTTTTGACATTATGATTCACTTGGTTATGCATTTACCTGAAGAGGCTATTGAAGGCGGGCCTGTTTCATTCCGGTGGATGTATCCATTTGAAAGATACATGAAGAAGCTTAAAAACTATGTCCAAAATAAAGCTAAGCCGGAGGGTTCAATAGCGGAGGGTTATGTTGCAGATGAAGCATTAACTTTCTGTTCTCGTTATTTTCGTGGTGTTGGGACAAAATTTAATCATCCCGCTGCATCTCAGGACCGTCCTCGCCCAACAAGTGATTTCCAGGTGTTCCGATCACTATGTACCAATTCTGGTAAAGAGACATTGATTAAGTTAGGTCTCCAAGAAATGAAGAGAGTGATATGGTATGTACTTCACAACAGTCCTGAGATCGACAATTACATGGACGAGTTCGAGAGGTATGCGTTTATATTTTGAAATTTTTGTTTCCCAAGTTATCTTTTCGATTTATTCTAATATCATGAACATTTTCAGGGAATTTCCTTATATCGACATGCAACAAGCATTTCCGAGCTGGTTTGAGACGAAGGTAAACTTATTGTATGTATTTCCATGTATAAATAACGACTATTACTCATCTCCATCTATTCTTATCTTTTTTCATAGATCCGTAAACTTTACATAGCCGATGACCCAAGCTGTACTCCCGACTTATTCGCTTTGGCTTGTGGACCATCACCGACCCCAATCTCAGTCAACTCTTGCGTAGTCAACGGTGTGAGGTTTGTCGTACACAGCCGCGATATAAAACGTACAACTCAGAACAGCAGAATTTGTTCACCTGGTGAGAAGGAGGGAGAAATGTATTATGGTCAGCTAGAAGAAATTCTGGAGTTCGCATATTCCCAGTTCAAAGTTGTGTTGTTTCGAGTTAAGTGGTTCGACTTAAGCAACAAAAACCGTATAGTCCAACGTTTTACCACTAGAAACAACATGACACAAATTTTGGCATGTAGCTATGCGTTCGAAGATCAACCTTACATTCTCGCAACACAAGCAAAACAAGTCTTCTACCTTGAAGATCCTGCCAGACGACCACTCCATTGGAAGGTCGTCCAAGAAGTAAATCACAACACAACCTGGGATGTCATCGTGGTAGAAGACGATGATGATGTGATACATGGCAACAACTCATCCGATCTCCAACTGTCTGCTAATTTGAATGATTTGGAACTTGAAACCTTAAATATCGATGGTGAATCAACGTTAGTTGAGGCACCACCACCAATCATTCCTGTTGATGACGACGATGATTTTATTGATGATGAAGACGACGATCCTTATGATTTAGTAGATTCTGATAATGAAGTCGCAAACAATTCTGATGATGAAGTTGATGCGACTAATGTTGTTTATGATAGTGATTGTGATTGTGCAGATTGATCTTAAAATGTAACTTGTAAAACGACACTTATTTGAATGAAATTGTTATGGATTGTTTAAAAGTGTATATTTCTTTTGAATGTGTATGTATTTGAATGTGTGCATGCTTATGTTAATTTGTTCCCGAATTTCTATATGTTACTCAACTTGTACTTTTACAGATGGCAGCAGCAGTCGCGCGTGGTCACGGTGGTGACGGTGCCGGTGACCCACCTTCCCCTCCCCGTCAGATTGAGGGCGGGCACCGTGCTGGTGGTAAGAATTTCTAGATTACATATATATATGTATATATATACATGATGCGTGGTTTTGCAACCTTACAACAGGTTTTACCTCTCGAGGGATCTCAAGAGGCTTACAACCCCACCAGGCAGTGTACCTGACCGATGTAGTATAGTGTAGTGGTAAGTACGGGGGATTGATCGTTCTCCACAGGGAATAGTGTTCGTTAGGTATGAAAGACTACTCTAATAGGTCTAAGGGTTGAAGAAGATTCTTTTTGTATTTTTTATAATTTTATGAAAGCAAGTAAAATCTCGGGTTTGAAAGAGTGGGCGGAATTAGTTGCTAGTCAACTAACCCAAATAACTACAAATGCAAATAAAATAAATAACTGAAAATAAAATGTTGGTGAAAACTTAAGTGTAGAGAAATGTGTTCACTTAGATTTCCTTACTCCCTAACTATCTTTTACCGGTTGATTAGTGTGTATTAGTTGCGTGGATGACGGGTGTATTCCTTAATACCATTCGTGGGGTGGCGTACGTACTTCCCCAACTCTACAAGTTCCTACTTCACTCCTATGTCGAGCCGGCTAGGAAGCTCCTAACATGGGATCACTAGAATTCGCTTGTGCATTAAATACAACCATAAAAACCTTTAGTACGCATTTGGTTCATGTTTCTTAAGACGTTCAAGCAAGTTACCGAATAGGAAGTTAGCCAGTTTTCTTAAGCCTAACATAGATAAACAATCATCCAATACAACTAATAACACACTAATAACCAATAATCAATAGCTAGGTTTCATTAGATCTAAGCAAACACAAGATAAATCTAGCCTAACATGTTAAACAAAAGACAAGAACAAGATAGAATCAAACAACACATAGACATATTGAATGATTAATTGATAACTTATCTTTCAATGTAACATGGAAGATCTCAAGGCAAAAAGCCTTGAAAAAGATGCTAAAATCGTCTTAGGGTTTTCTCCCAAAAATTCCACACTAAGCTCTCTCCCTAATGACAAAAAATTAGAAAACTATATATAGACTTTTACATCTGACGGCGTCACCTTATGGAGTGTGACGCCGTCACCTCGCCGCTTCTAGGGTTCCCGGATGACCTTCTTGACGCCGTCCCTCTTTAGCTCTCCAAAATCCGTTCTGGCTTATCAAGGCTTGACGCCGTCAGACCTTGAACGTGACGCCGTCCCTCTTTGAATTAAGCCGTGACGCCCTTGATCAGGTTAAAGCGTGACGCCGTCAGAATTTACATGCGATTTTCACTGGCTTATCATGAGTAAATTTCACATCCAACTTTTCTTGCCAAGCCATGACGCCGTCCAGAGTAAAATCTGACGCCGTCAAAGGTAACTTTTAGCCGATTTTTGAGACTTTGTCGTTTTCTTCACTTTTATGCTCCAAAAACGTCCAAAATGCCTCTTTTTCCAGATTTCTCCTCAAAAGTACCTAAAATGACAAAAGGAACGATTTAGGGCAATATTTGATCAAATAAATACGATTTAGGGCTTAAATGACCCCTTAAAAGTGGTACACTTTTCGCTTCATCAAATACCCTTACACTTGAGATTTGCTTGTCCTCAAGCAAATGCGCTTTTATTCTAATCAAAATACAGGTTAGGGGTCATTTAATGCAAACATAAAAGTAATTACAACAAATAATCGTTCCACTTCAATCATAATAAGCACGGAGATTATAAACTAGCACCTCACAAGTAGTGTTTAGATACTCACATCTCTCAAATGTCATCAAAATAAATCTCATAAATGAAAACAGATAATATCTCTCACTACCTGTCATAGCAAATAGATTACCATAGGCTTGGGAAAGGATCGAAAACCTCCTCCACTAGGCGTAAGCACCTAAGATAAACTATCAAAGAGGGCTTTTAAATGGGTTATAACGTTAGGTGTAGGGAAAAGGAAAACACGGTTTTGTTGGATAAAAGATATTTTACTGGTGGCGAGTTAAAGATCTTGATCAATTACATGTACTATACAATGTTGCTAAGCCAAGACTCGACTCAATCTTAAGCTAGAAACAAAATAACAAAAACATAAAAATAAACATAAAATGAAACGGGATGGTAGTCCGTATGTTTTTTCTACTTTTCTTTTTCTCATTTTTTTGTATTTTTCTTGATTTTTTCGATTTTTTTTTTTTTTTTTTTTTTTTTTTTTTTTTTTTTTTTTTTTTTTTTTGCATACACTCTTGCCCTACCATCCAAAATAATACATCATAGGGCATTGCATTCCCCTTACACTTGAACTTTTACATAACTTTACAAATAACTATTCTAATGACTCGAATTAAGATAATTGAAAAACTTGGAGTACTTTTAAAATATTTAGCACATATGGGGGTAATAAATGATGTTCTTCCCCATTACTCCATTACACTAGTACTTTACCCATGAGTCCCAATCGTCCCAAAACAATATGTACAAGGATATGACTCGACTTAGCAACCATGTAATCAACTAGATAATTAACTTGGGTTTAAACAAATGTTGTCACAATAATGCACTAAAAATGAGTGCATACAAGGTAGGCTAAGGCGATTTGGGTGTACATTTAAGTGGGGTGTAACAAATTCTTCCTTTAAGTAAAATGCTTAAAGGTCGAAACGAAAAGATAGGCTCTGAGGGGTGTACTAGGGGTATCGTGTACTAAAAATGAGTACAACGCAAAGGGTGTGGGAGAATTATTTGACCAATGTAGCCAAAGTAATTATAACAAAAACACAGGTGTAAAACAATGGGTTAATCCTAATGCCTCTTATCATGTAGTAAATCTAACTACACGAATGTAGTCTCACTTGTGGCCTCGGAATGGTCCTAACGCAAATTCTAGAATCTAAGTGCTACCGGTACACACATCATAGCATAAATGCTTTTCCTACCAATTCTAGGGGTGAACCTCACATATTTTGGGGTGGAAAATTTTTTAGTGGTACGGTTTTTGTGCTAGTCATATAACTCCTATCCGTGAGACGCTCATTAAGATCAAAGTTTCACTCCTATATGTTGTAAAAAATTTTAAATTTGGCACTAAAATTACCTTAACAAGTATTTCTCTCAGTTTTATTACACATCTACCATCAAACAAACAAAAATCAAGCGTAATAGCATTCTCTAAAATCGTACTTTTACCCTCCCCTTACACTTAAGATGAACATTGTCCCCAATGTTCAAATAACAAGATGTAAAAGCATAAAGTAAAAGAATGAAATCAAATACTCCCCTGATTCGCTTGGTAGATAATGAAGTAACACGGTTAAATCTTCTTCCAAAGTAATGTTGAAGCTCCATGACTAATGCATCACC
This sequence comes from Artemisia tridentata subsp. tridentata, assembly GCA_021014915.2. Taxonomy (NCBI): domain Eukaryota; kingdom Viridiplantae; phylum Streptophyta; class Magnoliopsida; order Asterales; family Asteraceae; genus Artemisia; species Artemisia tridentata. Next base: position 428,315,467 of record CP139507.1, on the reverse strand, counting down.
ATAAGCTTGATTCAAAACATTTTCTTGTCCAAAATAACCTGTTAAACCTGAGAAAACAAACACGAAAACCTGCATAACATCGGCGGGATAAAATCTATATATAAGGATATAATGCTTGTGGAATGATAACTTTGCAGATTCCTGGAGATTATAAGTTGGAGATTTTAATAAAAACTTTTTATGAAAACAAAACTTTCAAAAATTTCTGAAAATTAAATCTGACGCCGTCAGGTTATAAACCCTGACGCCGTCAGAAATGACCTGACAAAAAAAATTTATTTTAAGTTTCCGGAAAATTTCTGGAAAAACCTTTACCTTACTTCCTGGAAATTCTGGAAAACATCGTTATGACTCGATACAAGCATTTGACTCAAACAAATACGAATATGTATGTTCATTTAATATTATTACGATTCATGTTCATTTGTGTTCTAATAAACCAATTTAGATTTCCCTTACACTTATCTTTTGCAAAATACCTTTATATGTAGTTAAGACGAAGTTAAAAACAAAATAAAGCATTTTCACAAATTACTTTTGAACATGAATCAATAAGAATAAAAATTAAACACACATACGGAAACAAATAAAAACAAACAAACAAACAAATAAACACACAAAGCAAATAAAGCTTGGGTTGCCTCCCAAGAAGCGCTTTTCTTTATTAACGAGTCTTGTAGCTAGACTCAAAGTCACTCTACCCTATATAAGTGAGCTCGTCATCGAGGACGTCTTTAGGGTTAAGCTTGGATTGAAGTTTCCTATTGGTCCGCTTAGTACGATATATCTTTTCAAACTTCTCTCCATCCGGGTCATACAATGTCATCTTAATATGCCATGACCCATCTCCATCTTTGGGTGGTTTGTCCCAACTCCACTTATGATCATCTTCCTCACAAGTCCACTTATTCATTCCTAGGTTAATTGGAAAAACTCCTAGGAACTCAATCATCCTTCTAAAAACTAGAGGGTCTTCAAATGGATCCAATTCGGTGTCCCTAGCCAAGAGTTGTTCTACCGTATGTGTTCGGTTCACAAAGTCCTCTTCTAGGTAAAATGGGCGTTGGGGTCCTATGAAGCCTCTATCTATCCAAGGTCCATATCTAGATGGTCTCCTATTCAACTCTAACCAATGGGGTGTCGGTTCATCACTAGTATCATAAGCATGTTTCTTCACATCATAGACTGACCAAGTATCTCCTTCTCCTACCGCTATCTTAGATTCCTTACAATCAATCATAGCACTAGCGGTCGCCAAAAATCCTCTACCTATCAACAAGGGGCATGTAGGGTCGCTAATCATATCAAGGACGTGGAAATCGGCTAAAATGGTTAGTTTTCCAATGTGCACTAACACGTCCTTAACTACTCCAACCGGGTAAGCAACACTCCCATCCGCTAAACCTATTATCACCTCGGTTTCTTCAAGTTTTCCTAGTTTTAGAGAGGTGTAGAGAGGTAACGGAAGTAGGTTAAGGCTTGATCCAAGATCGGCTAATGTGTCATAAGCCTCCGAATTACCGATCTTGCAAGGTAGAACGAATAAGCCCGGGTCATCTAACTTCTTAGGTAGTTTGTTTTGAACGAAGGCGGTTCCTTTTTCGCCTAACTTGAGCTTCTTCTCATCCAACACATCAACAACCGGACTTTCAAGGTGGAGCTCCTTGAATTCTTCGTCAAGGTTTTGAGTGGGAGGTGTTTCAACTATGTTGTTGACCAATTTGGATGTCATAACTTCTTGGTCATTTGGAACGACTTGGGTTTGTTTGAAACACGTGCTCATGGAATTGACCGAATAATATTGTGGACAAGAACTAGGGGACGAAACCGATGAAATAGCGTTGACGTTTAGTTTCGGGTTCTTGACCGTGTTGCTAGGGAGTGCTCCCATTTCTCGGTCATTGAGGGCTTTCAACAAGGTGTCAATCTTATTGGTCATCTCGCTTTGTTTTTGTTTGAAATCGGCTTCAAACTTGGATAAACGAGCTTCTTGAGATGCCATAAATTGAGACATCAATCCTTCAAAGTTATTGGTACTACCATTGCCGGAAGGATTGTTGTTGAAAGTACGGTTCGAGTTGGAACCGCTTGATTGGAAACGATTAGGTGGGTTGGAAGAATTGGTTTGTTGTGCATTTTGGTTTTGTTTCCACCTAAGGTTTGGGTGATTTTTCCATGAAGGGTTGTATGTATTACCGTAATGGTTTGGCTCGGGTTTGAAAGTGTACCACTTGTCTCCCGCTCCGTCGGTACGCGAGGATGCGTAGTCCACAAAAGCTTGTTCGGGGAGTTCCATGCAATCACGAGTGTCGTGGGGACCACTACATAATTCACATGAAGAAGTGATTTTGTTCACTTGGCTTGAAAGTTTAGGAGCCTCGTAGGATTTCATGAGAAACTTGACTTGGTCTTCAAGTTCTATGATCCTACGGTCGGAAGTGCTTGAATTGTTCGAAGGCAAAGATATTGCCTTGACCGTTTTATTCAAATCACGGGGATCACTCCAACTTTCGTTGATGAAGCGAAAAGTGTACCGCTTTTAAGGGGTCATTTAAGCCCTAAATCGTATTTATTTGATCAAATATCGCCCTAAATCGTTCCTTTTGTCATTTTAGGTACTTTTGAGGAGAAATCTGGAAAAGGAGGCATTTTGGACGTTTTTGGAGCATAAAAGTGAAGAAAACGACAAAGTCTCAAAAATCGGCTGAAAGTTACCTTTGACGGCGTCACAATTAACCCCAGACGGCGTCATGCTTTGGCAAGAAAAAGTGGACGTGAAATTTACTCATGATAGGCCAGTGAAAATAGCATGTGAATTCTGACGGCGTCACGCTTTAACTTGATCAAGGGCGTCACGGCTTAAATTAAAAGGGGACGGCGTCACGCTCAAGGTTCGACGGCGTCAAGCCTTGATAAGCCAGAATGGATTTTTGAAGAGCTAAAGAGGGACGGCGTCAAGAAGGTCATCCGGGAACCCTAGAAGCGGCGAGGTGACGACGTCACAATCCATAAGGTGACGCCGTCAGATGCAAAAGTCTATATATAGTTTTCTAATTTTTTGTCATTAGAGAGAGCTTAGTGTGTGGAATTTTGGGTGAAAACCCTAGGACGATTTTAGCTACTTTTTCAAGGCTTTTTGCCTTGAGATCTTTCATGTTACATTGAAAGATAAGTTATCAATTAATCATTCAATATGTCTATGTGTTGTTTGATTCTATCTTATTCTTGTCTTTTGTTTAACATGTTAGGCTAAATTTATCTTGTGTTTGCTTAGATCTAATGAAACCTAGCTATTGATTATTGGTTATTAGTGTGTTGTTAGTTGTATTGGATGATTGTTTATCTATGTTAGGCTTAAGAAAACTGGCTAACTTCCTATTCGGTAACTTGCTTGAACGTCTTAAGAAACATGAACCAAATGCGTACTAAAGGTTTTTATGGTTGTATTTAATGCACAAGCGAATTCTAGTGATCCCATGTTAGGAGCTTCCTAGCCGGCTCGACATAGGAGTGAAGTAGGAGCTTGTAGAGTTGGGGAAGTAAGTACGCCACCCCACGATTGGTATTAAGGAATACACCCGTCATCCACGCGACTAATACACACTAATCAACCGGTAAAAGATAGTTAGGGAGTAAGGAAATCTAAGTAAACACATTTCTCTACACATAAGTTTCTCACCACATTTTCATTTCAGTTATTTATTTTATTGCATTCGTAGTAATTTGGGTTAGTTGACTAGCAACTAATTCCGCCCACTCTTTCAAAACCGAGATTTTACTTGCTTTCATAAAAATATAAAAACATAAAAAGAATCTTCCTCAACCCTTAGACCTAATTAGAGTAGTCTTTCACACCTAACGAACACTATTCCCTGTGGAGAACGATCAATCCCCCGTACTTACCACTACACTATACTACATCGGTCAGGTACACTGCCTGGTGGGGTTGTAAGCCTCTTGAGATCCCTTGAGAGGTAAAACCTGTTGTAAGGTTGCAAAACCCACGCATCAAGTTTTTGGCGCCGCTGCCGGGGAATAGTTATTGTTTAGGTTGAATTGTTATTTCTATTAGGTCTACTCACTAGATTCCTTTCTAGTGAGATTTTTATTTTTTTTAGGTTTTCTTTAGTCTATCTATTTTTCTTTGTGTGTTTGTTCGTAATTTCCATTGACTCTTCCGTTCACCATTATGGAGAACGCGAATCCACCATACTACCAACCACTTAATTCACCCACTCCATATGACATCTTGATGTTTAAACAACATAAAGATGAACCTCTCTATGATGCATGGACTCGTTTTAAATATTTACTCCAAAAAGTCCCTCATCATAACTTCGATTTTTGGTCCCTAACTCAAATCTTTTACAATCATGTCGACCGACATGCCCAAAGGGACATTTACCATATTACCGGCAGGGATCTTAGGGAATTAAGTGCTGAGAAAGCATGGGAAGCTATTGAAGAATGTGCCCAATATTATTATATAGTAGACAACCCAACAAACGTTAGTACAAGTCAATTGACCACAAATTTCGAGGATCATGAAACAAGTTTGTTTGGGGATGAATATGTTAGTGTTGAGATACCTAAGTGGTTGTCATGTAATGCCATAGTACAAAACAAACACATAGGTGACCTTGATGTGACGGAGGATTTAGCCGAACATGATCACATTGATCAAAAAGACCTAGGTTTTGTGATTGATGACGTCGAATCTCAAGAAACACATGATGAATCTTTTAGGCAGTTTGAATATAGCAGTCAGAATATTGAGGATGATCCTTATGATTCGGACATAGAAGTTGAGATGCCTAGAGAAGCACTTGAGATACTTGGGAAAATGTTAGGGTTAGATCCTACTAAAACACATGATGAGGATATAGGTGATCTTGATAAGATGGACGATAGAGTAGAAAATCTAAGACCACCAAGTACCCCACAAGTCCCACCATTGTCTGAGGCATACACACCGCCCTTTACTTACCCGGAAGATGTAGAAGAGACTATAGGAACCCCAATAGAGGTAGAGCCCTTGGACCAAACACAACTAGAAGATATAGGTTTGAATGCTTTTAGTGATCACAACCTTTCTTTTAGTCCTATGGAAGTTCCTAGTTTTGATGAGCCGGAGCCTCAACCAAAACCGTTACCTAATCCTCCATCCTTGGATGAAAATTTAGGAATTGAATTAGGTCCCGATCCACCCATCAAAACATATAGTCCGGGTAGTCTTAAGTTTAAGGTAGTAGACATTAAGCCTTGTAGTGAGGAAGCTAATATAGGAGTGAACCATGACCTTACATACTTACATCACCCATTCATGATTGATCACAAGAAACATTATGGGTTTAAACCGGGTTTATTAGGTCAAAGTGGATTCTTAACTTGGAGTCTCTCAAAGTTGATAGAAGATGATCCCTTTCTAGGAGAAAATCTTAATCCGCCCACTAACCCAATTGAATTAGGTAAGGTTATGATGATAGGATCCCGCACCTTTGAGCATATAATTCACCCGTCACTCTTTCCTCACGTGGCATATTTCCACCCTAAGGGTGTGTATCGCTACTTTCACCCACACTTAATCCTAAGTGTAGGGAAAACCTCCCCTATTTCCGTTAAATAAGGGTAGAGTCAGGCTCGTGACTCGAACAAAAACAAGCGCTTCTTGGGAGGCAACCCAAGCTTTATTTGCTTTGTGTGTTTATTTATTTGTTTGTTTGATTTTATTTGCTTCTGTATGTGTGTTTAATTTTTATTCTTATTGATTCATGTTAAAAACTAATTTGTGAAAATGCTTTATGTTGTTTTTAACTTCGTCTTAACTACATATAAAGGTATTTTGCAAAAGTTAAGTGTAAGGGAAATCTAAATCGGTTTGTTAGAACACAAATGAACATGAATCGTAATAATAAATTAACATACATATTAGTATTTGTTTGAGTCAAATGCTTGTATCGAGTCATAATGATGTTTTGCAGGATTTCCAGGAAGTAAGGTAAAGGTTTTTCCAGAAATTTTCCGGAAACTTAAAATGAAAATTTTTGTCAGGTCATTTCTGACGGCGTCAAGGTTTATAACCTGACGGCGTCAGATTTAATTTCCAGAAATTTTTAAAAGTTTTGTTTTTAAAAAGTTTTTATTAAAATCTCCAACTTATAATCTCCAGGAATCTGCAAAATTATCATTCCACAAGCATTATATCCTTATATATAGATTTATCCCGCCGATGTTATGCAGGTTTTCGTGTTTGTTTTCTCAGGTTTAACAGGTTATTTTGGACAAGGAGATGTTTTTGGATCAAGCTTGTGGCGATGCATTAGTCATGGAGCTTCTACATTACTTTGGAGGAAGATCTAACCGTGTAATTTCATTATCCACCGAGCGAATCAGGGGAGTATTTGATTTCATTCTTTTACCTTATTTACTTTTACATCTTGTTATTTGAACATTGGGGACAATGTTCATCTTAAGGGTAAGGGGGGTAAAAGTACGATTTTAGAGAATGCCATTGCGCTTGATTTTTGTTTGTTTAATAGTAGATGTGTAATAAAACTGAGAGAAATACTTGTTAAGGTAATTTTAGTGCCAAATTTAAAATTTTTTACAACACTTAGGAGTGAAACTTTGATCTTAATGAGCGTCTCACGGATAGGAGTTATATGACTAGCACAAAAACCGTACCACAAAAAAATTTTCCACCCCAAATATGTGAGGTTCACCCCTAGAATTGGTAGGAAAAGCATTTATGCTATGATGTGTGTACCGGTAGCACTTAGATTCTAGAACTTGCGTTAGGACCATTCCGAGGCCACAAGTGAGACTACATTCGTGTAGTTAGATTTACTACATGATAAGAGGCATTAGGATTAACCCATTGTTTTACACCTGTGTTTTTGTTATAATTACATTGGCTACATTGGTCAAGTAATTCTCCCACACCCTTTGCGTTGTACTTATTTTTAGTACACGATACCCCTAGTACACCCCTCAGAGCCTATCTTTTCGTTTCGACCTTTAAGCATTTTACTTAAAGGAAGAATTTGTTACACCCCACTAAAATGTACACCCAAATCGCCTTAGCCTACCTTGTATGCACTCATTTTTAGTGCATTATTGTGACAACATTTGTTTAAACCCAAGTTAATTATCTAGTTGATTACATGGTTGCTAAGTCGAGTCATATCCTTGTACATATTGTTTTGGGACGATTGGGACTCATGGGTAAAGTACTAGTGTAATGGAGTAATGGGGAAGAACATCATTTATTACCCCCATATGTGCTAAATGTTTTAAAAGTACTCCAAGTTTTTCAATTATCTTAATTCGAGTCATTAGATTAGTATTTGTAAAGTTATGTAAAAGTTCAAGTGTAAGGGGAATGCAATGCCCCTATGATGTATTATTTTGGATGGTAGGGCAAGAGTGTATGTCAAAAAAAAAAAAAAAAAAAAAAAAAAAAAAAAAAAAAAAAAAATCGAAAAAAAATCAAGAAAAATACAAAAAATGAGAAAAAGAAAAATAGAAAAAACATACGGACTACCATCCCGTTTTATTTTATGTTTTTGTTATTTTGTTTTTAGCTTAAGATCGAGTCTAGTCTTGGCTTAGCAACATTGTATAGTACATGTAATTGATCAAGATCTTTAACTAGCCACCAGTAAAATATCCCTTATCCAACCAAACCGTGTTTTCCTTTTCCCTACACCTAACGTTATAACCCATTTAAAAGCCCTCTTTGATAGTTTATCTTTGGTGCTTACGCCTAGTGGAGGAGGTTTTCGATCCTTTCCCAAGCCTATGGTAATCTATTTGCTATGACAGGTAGTGAGAGATATTATCCGTTTTCATTTATGAGATTTATTTTGATGACACTTGAGAGATGTGAGTATCTAAACACTACTTGTGAGGTGCTAGTTTGTAATCTTCGTGCTTATTATGATTGAAGTGGAACGATTATTTGTTGTAATTACTTTTATGTTTGCATTAAATGACCCCTAACTTGTATTTTGATTAGAATAAAAGCGCATTTGCTTGAGGACAAGCAAATCTCAAGTGTAAGGGTATTTGATGAAGCGAAAAGTGTACCGCTTTTAAGGGGTCATTTAAGCCCTAAATCGTATTTATTTGATCAAATATCGCCCTAAATCGTTCCTTTTGTCATTTTAGGTACTTTTGAGGAGAAATCTGGAAAAGGAGGCATTTTGGACGTTTTTGGAGCATAAAAGTGAAGAAAACGACAAAGTCTCAAAAATCGGCTGAAAGTTACCTTTGACGGCGTCACAATTAACCCCAGACGGCGTCATGCTTTGGCAAGAAAAAGTGGACGTGAAATTTACTCATGATAGGCCAGTGAAAATAGCATGTGAATTCTGACGGCGTCACGCTTTAACTTGATCAAGGGCGTCACGGCTTAAATTAAAAGGGGACGGCGTCACGCTCAAGGTTCGACGGCGTCAAGCCTTGATAAGCCAGAATGGATTTTTGAAGAGCTAAAGAGGGACGGCGTCAAGAAGGTCATCCGGGAACCCTAGAAGCGGCGAGGTGACGGCGTCACAATCCATAAGGTGACGCCGTCAGATGCAAAAGTCTATATATAGTTTTCTAATTTTTTGTCATTAGAGAGAGCTTAGTGTATGGAATTTTGGGTGAAAACCCAAGGACGATTTTAGCTACTTTTTCAAGGCTTTTTGCCTTGAGATCTTCCATGTTACATTGAAAGATAAGTTATCAATTAATCATTCAATATGTATATGTGTTGTTTGATTCTATCTTATTCTTGTCTTTTGTTTAACATGTTAGGCTAAATTTATCTTGTGTTTGCTTAGATCTAATGAAACCTAGCTATTGATTATTGGTTATTAGTGTGTTGTTAGTTGTATTGGATGATTGTTTATCTATGTTAGGCTTAAGAAAACTGGCTAACTTCCTATTCGGTAACTTGCTTGAAAGTCTTAAGAAACATGAACCAAATGCGTACTAAAGGTTTTTATGGTTGTATTTAATGCACAAGCGAATTCTAGTGATCCCATGTTAGGAGCTTCCTAGCCGGCTCGACATAGGAGTGAAGTAGGAGCTTGTAGAGTTGGGGAAGTAAGTACGCCACCCCACGATTGGTATTAAGGAATACACCCGTCATCCACGCGACTAATACACACTAATCAACCGGTAAAAGATAGTTAGGGAGTAAGGAAATCTAAGTAAACACATTTCTCTACACATAAGTTTCTCACCACATTTTCATTTCAGTTATTTATTTTATTGCATTCGTAGTAATTTGGGTTAGTTGACTAGCAACTAATTCCGCCCACTCTTTCAAAACCGAGATTTTACTTGCTTTCATAAAAATATAAAAACATAAAAAGAATCTTCCTCAACCCTTAGACCTAATTAGAGTAGTCTTTCACACCTAACGAACACTATTCCCTGTGGAGAACGATCAATCCCCCGTACTTACCACTACACTATACTACATCGGTCAGGTACACTGCCTGGTGGGGTTGTAAGCCTCTTGAGATCCCTTGAGAGGTAAAACCTGTTGTAAGGTTGCAAAACCCACGCATCAACGGGATCACTCCAACTTTCGTTGTCATAAAGAGCAAGATCCTCTAGGAGAGCCCATGATTGTTCCGCACTTAGATCACGTAGCTTACCACCGGCCGATTGGTCAATGGTTTGCCTCGTGGAGAGATTGATATGGTCATAGAAGATTTGGATTTGGAGCCAAAGTTCTATGCCATGGTGAGGGACTTTTTGGAGTAAGTCCTTAAATCGAGTCCATGCCTCGTAGAGAGTTTCGCCTTGACGTTGTTGGAACATCAAGATATCATTCCTTAGCTTGGTAATTCTTCCCGGTGGGAAAAACTGAGCAAGGAAACGAGTGGTGAGATCATCCCAAGAGGTGATGGATCCTGCGGGTTGACGTTCTAGCCATTGACTAGCTTGATCCCGCAGAGAGAATTGAAAGAGACGCAATCGGGTCGTCTCTCGAGTGGCAACATCAAGGTCTATAGAATCAACGATTTTAAGAAAGTCCTTGAGGTGTTGATTAGGATCTTCAGATCGAAGTCCATGGAATGCGCATCTGCTTTGCACCAACCGGATGGTGTCGGATCGCAAGGGTGTGATATTGGCTCCTTGAGTGAGCTCAATGGTGTTTCGATAGCCATGGTGGCTAGGACGGGAATACTCTCCTAAAGTACGGGCTCTAGGAGGTGGTGGTTGTTGTGGTGGTGGGTTGTTGGGATTAAGGATATTACCATCTTCCATGATGTCGGATGGTATGGTTACGAACAAAGACACGAAGAAAATAGATAGACTAAAGAAAACCTAGAAAAATAAAACAAAAATCTCACTAGAAAGGAATCTAGTGAGTAGACCTATAAAGTAAAAATTCAACCTAAACAATAACTATTCCCCGGCAACGGCGCCAAAAACTTGATGCGTGGTTTTGCAACCTTACAACAGGTTTTACCTCTCGAGGGATCTCAAGAGGCTTACAACCCCACCAGGCAGTGTACCTGACCGATGTAGTATAGTGTAGTGGTAAGTACGGGGGATTGATCGTTCTCCACAGGGAATAGTGTTCGTTAGGTATGAAAGACTACTCTAATAGGTCTAAGGGTTGAAGAAGATTCTTTTTGTATTTTTTATAATTTTATGAAAGCAAGTAAAATCTCGGGTTTGAAAGAGTGGGCGGAATTAGTTGCTAGTCAACTAACCCAAATAACTACAAATGCAAATAAAATAAATAACTGAAAATAAAATGTTGGTGAAAACTTAAGTGTAGAGAAATGTGTTCACTTAGATTTCCTTACTCCCTAACTATCTTTTACCGGTTGATTAGTGTGTATTAGTTGCGTGGATGACGGGTGTATTCCTTAATACCATTCGTGGGGTGGCGTACGTACTTCCCCAACTCTACAAGTTCCTACTTCACTCCTATGTCGAGCCGGCTAGGAAGCTCCTAACATGGGATCACTAGAATTCGCTTGTGCATTAAATACAACCATAAAAACCTTTAGTACGCATTTGGTTCATGTTTCTTAAGACGTTCAAGCAAGTTACCGAATAGGAAGTTAGCCAGTTTTCTTAAGCCTAACATAGATAAACAATCATCCAATACAACTAATAACACACTAATAACCAATAATCAATAGCTAGGTTTCATTAGATCTAAGCAAACACAAGATAAATCTAGCCTAACATGTTAAACAAAAGACAAGAACAAGATAGAATCAAACAACACATAGACATATTGAATGATTAATTGATAACTTATCTTTCAATGTAACATGGAAGATCTCAAGGCAAAAAGCCTTGAAAAAGATGCTAAAATCGTCTTAGGGTTTTCTCCCAAAAATTCCACACTAAGCTCTCTCCCTAATGACAAAAAATTAGAAAACTATATATAGACTTTTACATCTGACGGCGTCACCTTATGGAGTGTGACGCCGTCACCTCGCCGCTTCTAGGGTTCCCGGATGACCTTCTTGACGCCGTCCCTCTTTAGCTCTCCAAAATCCGTTCTGGCTTATCAAGGCTTGATGCCGTCAGACCTTGAACGTGACGCCGTCCCTCTTTGAATTAAGCCGTGACGCCCTTGATCAGGTTAAAGCGTGACGCCGTCAGAATTTACATGCGATTTTCACTGGCTTATCATGAGTAAATTTCACATCCACCTTTTCTTGCCAAGCCATGACGCCGTCCAGAGTAAAATCTGACGCCGTCAAAGGTAACTTTTAGCCGATTTTTGAGACTTTGTCGTTTTCTTCACTTTTATGCTCCAAAAACGTCCAAAATGCCTCCTTTTCCAGATTTCTCCTCAAAAGTACCTAAAATGACAAAAGGAACGATTTAGGGCAATATTTGATCAAATAAATACGATTTAGGGCTTAAATGACCCCTTAAAAGCGGTACACTTTTCGCTTCATCAATACACATATTATGTATATATATAGATATATGTGTATATATATATACATATAGGTATACACATATATGTGTGTATATATATATATATATATATATATATATATATATATATATATATATATATATATATATATATATGTATATATATACATATATCTATATATGTATATATATACATATATCTATATTTTTGTGTGATTATATATATATATATATAATATATATATAATATATATATATATATATATATATATATATATATATATATATATATATATATATATACATACATATATGTATATACATATGTATATATATATATATATACATATATGTATATACATACATATACATATATCTATATAATTTACTTTATGACGTTTCCACTCACTCCAATTGCAGGATCAGGGCGACCCCGCCGAGGAGGTCGGGCCAGGGGGGGAGGCAGGGGTAGGGGAGATCAGGGTAGGCAGCGCCCACGCGAAGAAAATAAGAATGTGAAGCTCAAGAACGCCGTGAGAGATGGTGGCCCACAGTCGATTGAGTTTGAGATTGGTGATAAGGGGACTTACACTCATGTGGGCCAGCACGCGGCATGGTTTAGCAATTATGTCGGCGAGCTCATTCGGCGGCTGCCGCTCTCCTATGCCTCCTGGTACGATATAGAGCCGGAGAAGACGGCTGACTTCCTTCCACAGCTCGGGGTCAGTTATTTCATTTTCCTTTTATATATATTGTTATGTTATCGTGTTTATTTATTTAAATGTGCATATTTATTTAAATTTGTTTATTTATTTATATCTCTATATTTAATTATTTGAATGTGTACATTTATTAAAATTTGTTTATTTATTTATATCTTTATATTAATTTTAACTATATTTGATTGCAGCTTATGTTCGATTTGGAGCGCCACAGGAGCAGACTAGACTGGGATACCATTCGCTCGGCGCTCACATCGTATTTCGCTGGTCGATACCGTGACAATAAATATGATATGAAACGCGATTATTTTACAAAAAAGGGTGGGGCTGCTAGAGTGGAAGAGATTAGAAGAAATCCTCCTCCGAGCTTGGAGATGTCTGAGTGGAACAAGTATGTCGATTTGTACATGTCGGAGGCGGCCCAGAAAAGATCGGCTGTGAACAAAGAGAATCGAAAGAAGAACACGATTCTCAGCCACCACGGTTCGAAGTCATTTGCGGCATCTCGACACGAATATGTAAGACACATTTTATTTTTATAAGATTATTTAATTTTAATAATATATTAATTAAAATTATTTATACTAAGTAAAATATATATGGTGTTTGATTTGTCATTTTAATTTGTTTCATCCTATATGCATGTGTATATATTTATACAGTTTGAGAGGAGCCAGGACCACCAGTATCCGTCCATGTTCGATACATATCTTGACACCCACTTCAAGAATGGTGCATGGTTGCAGGATGAGGCTAGAGCTCGGTTTGTAAGTATCGTTTTTTATTTATTTATTTTTTTCCAAACACGCACTTAGTGATTTATTGAAACATAATCTAGTAATTAACCCGACTAATATATTAATTTTCTCATTTTTTTCAACTACACAGGAAGAGATGGTCCGGCTGAGGCAGCCTAGATCTGATATGCCGGCAGACGAGCCGTGCCTCACGGAGGAGGATATATTTGCTCGGGTGATCGGGGGAAAGCAGCGTGGTCATATACCCGGCGTCTGCAAGGTGGTTCCCTACTTGAAGAGGCCACGGGTAGACATGCCGCCTCCAGCTCCACCAGGTATGTACAGTTGGATAATATTAAATGACGCATCTTATATATGTATTGAAATGACCGTTTTTAAATTTTGATTATTTCGTTTATAGGTACGTCCGAGCTTAAAGGGAAGCTTGCTGAAGCTACGGGGCAGATTGATGAATTTAAAAAGAGTCTGGCTGAAGCTGAGAAAAAGATGAAAAAAGAGAAGAAGAAAGCCAGGAAAAATGAGAAGAGGCTCGAGCTTTTGACACGTTATATCTCGAGGAACCCAGACTGGGACTCGTTTCTTACCCAGGTTGGTTCTCGAGGTGACGCTGGAGGCTGCAGTGGGAGCGGCGCGGGAGGGAGCGGCTCAGGCGCTCTCCCGAGTGGCTTAGGCGGCGAGAGTGGCTCTAGCAGCAGGAGTGGCTCTAGGAGCGGGAGGGATGATGATGACGAGGATGACGACGATGGGCTGTACATGTAGAGGTATTATTTTGTGTTGTTTTGTCTCTGGAACTATATTTTTGACGACCCCAATCTTATTATCTTTGAACACTTAGGATATTGCAACATTTGTACATATAGTAGCTAGGTTTAGCGATTATAACACCCATTTTGTAAACTTTATGATGTATTTTGAGGGTGTTATAATGTTTATGGCCGTTTTGTAAAGTTTATGGCCGTTTTGTAAAGTCTATTAAGTGTTTAGTGGTTATATATAGCCGTTTTAGCCGTTATAAACTTTATAGCCGTTGTTTGTATTGGAATGTGGTTTATAAGAGCAGGTATTGGAAAGTGGAATTGGTAGATTTTTGCCGCACATTTTTGCGGCAAAAATCTGGGTAGTGCAGCTGCAATATAACTTCCATACCGACGCCATGTCGTCGCTATAATATATACATGCATACGATACCGACAAAATGTCGTCGACAGAATAATGAAAATGTTTACATTTTAAACCGTACCGACCATATGACGTCGGCAACATTTTTCAATTTTTTGACTTTTGTTGACTATTTCAAACGGTACCGACGAAAGGGCGTCGGCAACAATTTTCAATTTTTTGACTTTTGTTGACTATTTCAAACGGTACCGACGAAAGGGCGTCGGCAACAATTTTCAATTTCTTGACTTTGTTTGACTATTTCATACCGTACCGACGAATTGTCATCGGTGTGGTTTACGTTAATATTTGACTTTCGTTGACTTTAATTATTTAATCTAATTAAGGTATTAAATATTTATTATGTTACCGACGACTCAGCGTCGGTAACAAATTGTCGAGCAAAAACAAACGTTTGACCGAAAATCATGTGGGTCCCACTCTGTCGTCGGCGTTATTCGTCGGTACGGACGTTGCCGACGTGGCTCTGTCGACTATTCGTGCCGACGACGTGACGTCGATAAGGTATGGTGCCGACGTCATGACGTCGGCACCGTTGAAAAATAGTCGTCGCCGGTGGTGTCGATTGTACTAGTGAGTGGTGTAATGGTAGATGGGGCGTGGTGTGACATGTGGCACCCCTTTTTTTTTTTTTTTTTTTTTTTTTTAATCACCAAATACACTAATCTAACTATGTGTTTATATATGTCCACAAATAAGACATAAAAATTGATACCAAATAATATTCCAACTATCACAAAAATCCAAACAATTAAAAACAAAAAGCAAATAAAAAAACTAAACTTACCCACTTGCTAAATAATCAAATCAAACAAAACCCACAAACCAATTTCATTAATTCTTCCAAAACACCTCAAGATCTTGTTCCTGGAAACCTTAAAAAGCGCAAGCGAAGTATATTAACTTGAAATGCTTTGTGATGCTCAAGTACCAGGTCAACAAACTCATAAAAGCAATTTTTAGCATGAATCGATTTTGTATCGATGCGAAGATCCTTGAAGTCAAGGTTGGTGACCAACTTCCAAATGTGCCTCCAGTTTTTGGATAAGATACACGTAGGTTGATGAATTTGAAGGTGATTGGGTGGGCGCGGGCACGGTGGTCTCCAAGCCCCCCCCCCCTTCCAAATGTGCCTCCAGTTTTTGGATAAGATACACGTAGGTTGATGAATTTGAAGGTGATTGGGTGGGCGCGGGCGCGGTGGTCTCCAAGCCCCCCCCCCCCCCATTTTTTTGGTTTCCGCGCCTGATGGTAGTGGTGGCCGGGCGTTATTGGGGCGCTGAAGATGCAAAAACTGGGGTTTCCACACCCCATTACACACATCTAACTTGTCGATTTTTATGGTTCCGTGTAGCAATTTTTTTTTAATTATTATTATTTGTCTTTTGCTATTAAAACGCAAAGCTCTCAAATTTCGACCTTTGTGTGTATTTTGTGCATATAAAATGACCATTTTACCCTTCGAAATTTTAAAAAAGTAAAGGCAAAATATTCACAAAATACACATAAATGTCGAAATTTAGGAGCTTTGTTTTTTAATAGCAAAAAAAAAATAAATAAATAAAAAAAATAATAATAATAATAAAAATATATACTATATGAAACCACAAAAATTGACAAGTTAGATGCATTTCCAAAGCATTAGTCCTTGCTAAAAATAGGATATAAGAAACTAGAAGCATATAATTTTAATGTTATACTTGTAATATCTCTCTGGGTGCTCTGCAATAAGCAACTTGGCTTTTTCCTACAACTACTATACACATCACTGAACTCGTTTAGCATCCAGCTGGTGCTTGCACAATCAAGTGAAATGTATATATAATGGGGATTACAACTCTTGCTTTAAAACTGTTTAAATTTATATCAGATTATGGAGAATGAATTAACTTAATTAATTATCTTAGGTTATATTCACTCTCTTTGTTCCCAAGTTTTTGAGAAGAAAGAAAAAAAGAGAAAAGTTAAGAATGAACAGAAAAGAAGAGGAGATAAATGAAATTCAATTTTTTATGTTATGTTCCCGAGTTAGGAGAGAAACGAAGAGATAACCAATGATTTTACAATTACACCCTTTGTTATATCTAAAAGTTATGTTTTATATTAGGTTATTTAAGTAATTACAATTATTAAAAGCTTCTTAATATAACTTCTCTCAAAATCATCCCACTTTTGAGAAGAAAGTTTTGGAGAGTAGTTTAGCCAAATTTCCTCTCCTTTTCTTTTCTCTTCTGTCATAAAAAAACTCACAAAAAAGAATTTATTTTGTTTTCTTCCCACTTCTTTTCTCTTCTTTCAAAAATAAAACTCGAGAACGCATAACCACAATATCGAACTTATAAAGGCACCTTTGCAATTTTGCATTACCTACTGCCATTTTTGTTAACCAAATTAACAAATGACAAAAATTACAATAAAATACTAACAATCAGGAACTTTTGTATTTGTAAAGTAGAGGAAAATTCAAATGCATACTTTTTTTTTGTGTGCATACTAATGGACAAATCCCCACCCTCCATCCTTTTTGATCTAATGGCCTAGATTAATCTAAGATTTAATCACTTAAACCTAATTTACCCCACCTATATAAAATTTTATTTTATTTATTTTTTCCCATTCGCTCTTTTTTTTTCACACACAAACTGTGTGTTTTCTCCCAATCGACTTCCCTCCATAATCTGTTACCTTTTCCCTCCATAATCAGTTACCACCGCTACACCATCGTTCGGATCATCATCACCATCACTATTCCAGTCACCATTCCGATCATCATCTCATAATCACCTCCCGATCATTATCATCCTTTTTTATGTCTTCTTTTGATTTGAATGAACCATTTGTTTTCAGAAGCTGATTTGATGGATATTGTTGTTGTTGATAGTGTTGTTGAATCGTTTGTTAATTATGTGGATCAAGTTGTTTAACATTCCTTGTGATCAAGTTGCACACCAAGTGTTTGATAAAATGTGTGAGTGAAAAATATTTGATAATTTTGTTATCCGCTTTTGCAATTTTGCTTATTAATTAAGTTGTTAGTTGAATTTATGTTTTTAACTGCATTTGAATGCTGTTTTTGTGTCTAATTTTGGTTTTGAATTTGCTCTGTAGCATACGTTTAGTATCACCAGTGATATTTGAAGTTGATGATTATAAGCTGGTTTAGTATCACCAGTGATATACGTTTAGTATCACCAATGATAATTGTTAGTCTGTTTATTTATAAGTTGTTTATGTTAAGATGTTTAATTTTCTTATATAATATTTTTGACATTTTGATGAGGATGAAAATATAAGTTTGTGGGGATAAGCTGTGAGTATAAGTTACTGATAAGTTATTAATTATAGTGTAATATTGCTTATTATTTATTAATTAAGGTGTAGCTTACAGTGTTTTGAAGTCTTTTCTGTGGTGCTCTATTTAAATGCTTGCACGGCTACCAAAAAAGCTTATGGAGTTCTTGGCATTTTTCGTGTTGTTTCTGAGTTTAATGCTGAGTATGTAATGAAGATCATTATTGGATGTTACACCAAGGTATTAATTATGTACTTTTTATGTACAAGATGGTTTTTGTGTCTTTCACTGTAATAGACAAACACAATAAATGTTTTTGCTGATGGTATATGTGTAGTATCACTAGTGATATGTTTGATATATGTGTAGTATCACCAGTGATATGCTTGATATATGTGTAGTATCACCAGTGATATGTTTGATATATGTGTAGTATCACCAGTGATATGTTTGATAATCTGTTTCTTATTGTTGTAATTACTGATAAGCTGTCTATGATACTGGACTTCTTTTGTAGACAACCTGAGAGAGCTAAAGTCAAAATTTGAGACTGATTTGCCAAGTCTTCCACCCCGAAAAGTTTGTGATATTGTTCAAGATTTTATGGGTATAAAGAATCCTCCTAAAGGACATAAGAATGACCGTATTAAGGGTAGACGCGAGAAAGCTATTGAGAAAAGTAAGAACCAAAAGAAGGGTTGTAATATTTGTAGTTTAATTGATCATAATAGACATACTTGTCCAAACAAGGGAAAAGTTTCAAATGTCAATGGGGCGGCGGCGTAGTTGAAAGTGGAGGCGGTTTCTCAGTCGCTGCAATTGAAGTATTAGTTTGTTGATTGATTGATTTTTTTTACTGAATTGTTAGGTTTATTTAATAGCATTGCTAATTTTATCCTGGACTTGTATATCATTTGTGATACTATTATGTTTTTTTTTTTTTTCTTTTCTTCTGAATTGTTAGGTTTACTCAATAGCACTAGTAAAATAAAGCTTAACAAGTAAACAAAAAAACCTATAAAATATACAAAATTTCACAAGTGATAATACAAATATCACTAGTGATAATACACATATACAGTTCAACTTCAAATATCACTGGTGATACTACAGGTATGACACTTTTCACATTACCATATTAAACTAAATACCACTCAAAACTTTATCAAACAAATATTCACAAATCAAGATGGATTAAACAATTGCTCGCTATTGCCCATTTCTATGAGTTTGAATCTCTTGTGACAAATAACATGATTCAGTCAAACTAAATACCTATTATTGACTTCCAACTTGTCAACTATACACATTTATTTATAACCGTATAGATTAAAACATAACAACGCAACTGTTTTCATCAACTTGTTTTATTTACTTTTGTTATTCAACAATCGTCCTCTTCATTGGTTCATCAACCAACACCTTCATTTTATTCCCTGATGCTTTCGGGGGAACCTTTGATATCACATGTGATCACATATCACATGTGATATCAAGTGATATCACAGGTGATATCAAGTGATATCACAGGTGATATCACTGGTGATAACACATGTGTGTCATCTTTCTTCTATTTGTTGAATCAATTGTTGTGATGGAGGAACTTGTGATATCACAAGTGTTTGAGCTTCTTCAATTTGGTTGTGGAGATGTTGTGCTTTCTTCAACGACAATTGCACTTGTTGTTGATTCTTTTCGTTTGATGAGGCTGTTTTTTGCACAGGTCTCATTCAAATCTGCATCAAAATATTTTCATAATTTTTGTTAGTGTTCGAATAGTTCATTTGTTTTCAATATCATATGTCAAACAAATAACTATTTGTTATCACAATAGATATATTACCAACCAACAATAATTTAACTGTTATATCACAGGTGATACACTACCAGTCAATATTGTTTTCAAATACCGTGGTAAAACCTTTTGAAACATGCACAATCTATCCATTAAACATACAAATCCACAACAAATCATACAGAAGCATCACAACATATCTTTTGTTCTGTTAAACCTAACTTTTAATCTCTCATATTATCACATAAATCATCACAACATAAAAAATTATCGAAAATTAACTAGTAAAACACACTAATAATGATTCTATAACAGTAAAAACTAAAGTATTCATTGTTTTAGATGTCGATTGTTTCATTTTCTGTGTGCTTTATGTGATTTGCACGGTTAAGTCAAATACAAATATCACTAGTGATAATACACATATACATTTCAATTTCAAATATCACTAGTGATACACACGTATGATACTTTTTACTCACACATTTCAGCAAACACTTGGTGTGCATCCATGTATACAAAGCTTTTTACTCAGAAACTCAACCAAATGTAAATACTAAAAAACACAACCAATAAAACAACTAAATAATTAGTCGGAAGCATCGTACCTTCATCTCGAGATTCAGTAGGTTAATTTTGAACCGGTTTTTTTTCGTGGATCTGCTTGTGCACTCGATGATTCTTTCATTTTTGTGTTTTATTGATGATTTGAACGGTTAAAATCAGTTGATTTTGAGTTTTTGTTGCAGTTTTTTAATGGTTGTTAGAGAGAGAAAGTGAGATTTTTGTATACGGATTGTGTGGAAAGTGAGAGGTGTAGGGGTGGAGTTGTTGGGGTAACTTTTCCAAGTTGTCAATTTTGGTCCTTCCGTGTTTTTTATTATTAAAAATTGTTCTTTTGATCCAACGGTCGTGGATCGTCCCTCGATATGTATGAGATTTTAAGTCTCCAAAATAAAACGCCTCTATTTGTAAAGTAATACAATCATACAAGAGTAATAACAAGTCAAACACAATTTTTTTATATCTTTATGCAATTTTAGGCTTTACATTATTAAAAGGGAAGTTAGGGTTATCACTTATCAGATTCAAAATTGAGTCTCAAGAGATACAAATATATATATATAATCTAAACCATATTGTCGAGCTATTTTCTCCTTAATTGCCAACACTGCCTGAAGTTCATTGTAGTACATGATGTCTTTGTCCCTCTTTTTTGTTGTTTCAATTCAAACATTTGACGTTGAAGATCAAGTTCTCGTTGCCTTTGTGCAAGCATCTGTTGTTCTAATTTTTCCTCTTGTGTGAGCTTTAGTCTCTCCAATTTCGCTTGCTCTCGACGCCTCAGATCTTCCAGTTCCAATTCTCAATAATAGGTGGTGAGCGCCTGGTTAACTGAAAATTGGGGCCGGTTGTTGTTGGAACGTTTTGTTGTCGGGTATTTTGGTTTTAAGAGTTTTGTGAGACATTTTTTTGAGTTGGAGAATAGTTGAAGAAGATAATTGTAGAAAAGAAGATGTGGAAGTGAAAGAGTGTTTTTATTTATTTATTTATTTTTTGAAATAATCCCTCCCAACGGTCAAATGACCCGTTGGGGTATGTTTTTTGTATGCTTTGAGTTGGGGTCTGCTAGCCGATCGAATCACACGAAACAATGCGTATGCTTGGCCTTCTTGTCGAGGGAGGGACGCGGCCACCAAGGGTAGACCGACCCTTGGTTCGGTCGCCCATAACGACCGGTCTAACTTCATCTTATCATCATGTAGATGAATATTATGGAACAGAGAGTATGACATACACAATTTAAGTATTATTCATGTTTTTGTGTCTTTCTTGTTCCTTTTATCCAACAAAATTGTGGAAACTTTAGATGAACAGAGTGCAAGCAGGCATTAAAAACTTTGGTATAGCGGTCAAACTTCTGTTAAACGAAGGTGATAGATGTCGGTATTTTGCATACGTATAGACTTGGCAAAATCAAACCACAATGGTGTATTTTTCAAAAATTTATTCGTTTAATTTTCGTAAGAACATCGTTGTCACGCTCTATATTCACACATGAAAAATTATATGTTTTCGTGCTTAAAAGCAAGATGGGCTTGAATATTATAATTCGTGACCATAGGTGATAACATTCATCCGAAATCCATCATGTACTTTTTTATTTGTTTCATTTAATTATTCAACTTAAGTTTATGCAAGTTTATCAACTTAAGTTTAAATACATTCATTTGTTGCAATAGCTTCAGTTCAATTGCATGCAGAGTGACGATTGTGATGCCCTAAAATATGACTAAGGGTGTATTTGCCGTAAAGCGTTTATGAGCGTTTTAGAGTGGTGAACATTGTGATTTTAATACTCTTTTGGTAAGCAACAAGCAGTTTTTTTTTTTTTTTTTGGAATTTTTTTTTTTTAACAATTTCTTTTTTTTTTTTTTTTTGGAATGATCTTTTTCCACCGCTCCGCGAAGATTCAAAAGATAACTATAGTTGTGACGATACAAAATTAGTAGCATACCTTCAACAATGTTTTATTATTTATTTAAAAAGTTTTCTATCTAAATATGCATATTTCTTTTGAGACATTTTAAGAATTATTATTACAGCTATAACTACATTATCAAACTTTTTTATAGAAAAAGAAACAGTTATTTCGCACGACTATTGCTTACAACTACTACTGCTTCGCCTCATTGGTGCTATTTAAAGCGCGCTACTGCTACTTTTTTCAAACACACCCTAACTTGTATGTCTACTCCGTTCAACATTTGAGACATATTTTGGTCATTTTGTCAATTTTTCATACATACCATTGATATTGACATATATCTCAATCTTTATTTTAGGCACATAAGGCTAGTCACAGTGGTGACATGGGTCACCAACTGCCACGTCAGCTTTCTCTCTTTGGTGACCAGACATGAAGAATATGCCACAGTGGTGACCTTTTTTTTTTTTTTTTTTTTTTTTTTTTTTTTTTTTTAACAAGATATTTTAAACAACAAATTTAAAATTCATTAAAAATAAAAACATTACATCAAAATATATAACCTCTTCAGGCAACATGTTTCATTTGTGTTACACTTCACCTCTTCATGCAACGTGTTTCATTTGTGTTACACTTCATACGTAATTTGCATCACTCAAATATATATATCTATACGTGTTGTACATGTTAGAATTTAAATACCATAACAATTATATAAATAAATACTACATCATCAAAGCACATAGTGGAAGCATATAATCATATTTAACACGTAAAATATTAACCGAATATTAAAAATACGTACCTTTGATCCTAGCAAGAACAAAGATATAAACTTCAAATTCTTCTTCTTTAATTAACAAGTGGATTAGCGAGATATCCCTTACCGTTTTGTATCTCAATCCAAGATGTATAAACTATAGTGAGTTTATACCAAGGTTTTGTAAACACGTACTATAACCGATTAATGATTATGCTAGTAATAGAACACGAGTTAAAACCAAAACTATTTTTTGCTTAAGAAAACTTGATCGATCCACCCTTTAGGGATAGGATCCGATCGGAAATAAAGAAAGGAGAAGAAAACAATGTTTATGGTTATAGTAAGAGTGCACAAGGTAAAAACCAATAACCCCTAAGCCTTGTATTTATAGAGTGAAATCTTGGAAGACAAGTTTGAGTTGGATTGGGTTTTGGAAACCTCAAACCGATCGGCCTAGTAATCCTATAGGGATTCTAGAACCTCCTTGTCCTTCTAATTTCATCCATAGTCCCTCCTTTATTCACTAACAGTCGTTAGTCAATTCCCGTTAATTACTTAACGTCCGTTAGTCGTTATTTTGTGTTCAAATAATTAAATATATAACGGTTTATATATATTAATTATTATACATTAATCCTTCATACGTAATGTGTGCAATCCCATGGTCCCGAGTTCGGTTCTAGTCATACACGTTTAATATTTGTCCATAAACTTAACAGCTCCCACTTGGACATCTATTAATAGTGTAATGACATTGGTTAGCGTCTAGCAACACGCCAATGCCCCAGTACAACTCGGGTGGTGGTCTCCTGGAAAAACCATTCGATGATTCATCATCATACTTATCCTTTTGTTTCTAATACTACATTAATAAAGATATGGATCTCAATCATTCTTTATTAACAATTCTGTTTCTCGTTGTTTCTGATTGAGCAAGATTACCAGATCTTGGGTGTGGCCACACAAACATCTTGCCAACCCTACGAGGGGCCCAACAGTATTAAATTTCAAACAAATTTGAAGGAACAAATTCTCTCTTGACTACGAGCATAACCCATGAACTTTGCAACACTCCTGAAAACAATCCTTATAGCTACCAGTTACGTATAGCGGTAAATTGCTTCACAGAAATGCACTACATCCATGACAGTTATCTGGCATCTCAAGTCTGAGGATAACTATATAAACATGATTTACTTGATGACAAGATCCATAAAGTAAACTCATGAAGTTAGGATAAGTCCTATATTCAATTCATTGAATATCATGTGAAATTGGCATGACAACGCATCAATATACTTTCAAGTATATTCTACCAATACTCAGATTTGCCTTAATTTAATGATATTCCCATATCATTAAGCGACAACAGACAATTTAGAATAATCAATATATTCAAGGATTAAACATGCAAATACAGGATATATTATTAAGAAAATGACAATCAAACATAACAAGTATTTTATTTCATTAAAATAATAAATTTTCATAACATCCCATTATCCAAACACTAATCATAGATGGGCATGAAACTACTAGCTAAACGAAGTCCTATGCTTTTAGCATGTTGATTAAGTTTTCCACCAGCTAAAGCCTTCGTTAACGGATCAGCAAGGTTGTTATCTGTGTGAACTTTGAGTAACTCGATTTCGCCTATCTCCACTTGTTCTCTAACATAGTTATATCTAATCGGAAAATGTCTGGTGCCCTTCATGATTCCAGGTTCATTGGCAAATGTAATTAAGGCTGAATTGTCACAATACATCTTTATAGGTCTTTCGATTGAGGGCATAACTCCAAGCTCTGAAACGGACTTCCTAATCCAGACAGCTTTCATTGCAGCTTCTGAAGCAACAATATAATCACTTTCTGTTGCAGACATCGCTATGGTACTCTGCTTCTTGCTCTTCCAATCCACAGCTCCTTCATTAATGACAAAGACATAACCCGTCTGAGACTTCGTATCATCTTTATCACACTTTCAGGAAGCATCGCAGTAACCTGTAACATCAAGTACTGCTTCTATATTTCCCCCATATACTAAAAACATATCTCTTGTAGCTCTCAAGTACTTGAGAATATGTTTAACACCAGTCCAGTGGAGTTCACCTAGATTCTGCTGATATCGACTGGTTATGTTCTGAGCAAACGCTACATTAGGCCTTGTGCATCTCACTGCATACATTATAGATCCCACAGCCGAAGCATAAGGGACTTTCTTCATGCGTGCCACCTCTTCAGGTGTTGAAGCACAAGCTTTGCTACTTGAGCCATATTGTTCTTGCATTGGCAAATATCCCTTCTTAGAATTTTGCATATTGAATCTCTTCAATATTTTATCAATGTAAGCACTTTGGCTTAATCCAATCAACCGCCTTGATCTATCTCTATAGATCTTGATTCCTAGAATGTATGCTGCTTCTCCTAGATCTTTCATGGAAAAACATTTCCCAATATAGGCTTTTACCTCTTTCAATCTTGGAATATTTTTACCCATGATTAATATGTCATCAACATATAGGACTAGGAAAATAACATTACTCCCACTAGCTTTGTGACATACACACGGCTCATCGAGATTCTGAGTAAATCCAAACCTTTTGATTTCTTCATCAAATCTCTTATTCTATTGCCGTGATGCTTGCTTCAATCCATAAATGGATCTTTGAAGTTTGCATACACGGTTTGGAAATTCTGGATTCACAAACCCCTCAGGCTGCGCCATATAGATGTCTTCATCTAGGCGACCATTTAAGAAGGCGGTTTTGACATCCATTTGCCAAATCTCATAATCATAGTATGCTGATATGGCTATGAGAATCCTAATAGCCCTAATGTCAGCTACAGGAGAAAAGGTCTCCTCATAGTCAACACCATAAGTTTGGGTAAAGCCTTTAGCTACCAAACGGGCCTTATAGGTGTGTACATTGCCATCCATGTCAGTTTTTTTCTTGAAGAGTCACTTACTTCCAACTACCTTGGCATTGGGAGGAAGGTCTACTTCAATCCAGACTTGATTATCTTTCATGTATTGCATTTCCCCATTCATAGCAATCTGCCATTTATCATTTTCAGGTTCATTCATGGCAGCTCTATCATTAGCAGGTTCTCCAAGATCCCCTAATATAGTTTCCTCAACCTCTACGTTAAGACATAGACGTTCAGGTGCTTTCACAGTCCTTACGGATCTGCGAATGGGAACCACTTCAGGTGGAGGACCCAGACTTTCAAGTTCCACATGAAGTTCGCTAGTGTTTTCAGAAGGTAATGTATCTTCTTGATCATCTTCCAGATCATAGATCCTCCCACTGAATTCTTGAGATATGAGATTTTTTTCAAGAAAATCTCCATATCTAGCAACAATTACTTTGTTTTTAGGTAGGTAGTAAAAGTAGTAACCCATCGTTTCCTTTGGGTATCCTACAAAGATACACTTTACAGATCTCTGGTGGAGTTTATCTGTTGAGTCACGTTTAACAAATGCCTCGCAACCCCAGACCTTTAAATAAGACAAGTTAGGCGTTTTCCCAAACCATAACTCATAAGGTGTCTTATCAACCTTCTTGGTCGGAACCATATTTAATATGCGAATCGCAGGTTCCAAGGCATAATCCCAAAAGGATAAAGGAAGAGTTGTAAGATTAAACATTGATCACACCATGTCCAACAATGTACGATTTCTCCTTTCAGATACACCATTTTGTTGTGGAGTATAAGGAGATGTGAGATGCTGGACAATTCCATTCTCAGCTAAATAATCTTTAAACTCTTGACTCAGGTATTCACTACATCTTTCGGATCGAAGAGCTTTAATCTTCTTTCCAAGTTGCAATTCTACTTCTGCTTTGAAAACCTTAAATGTTTCAAACACCTCATGTTTATGTTTAAGTAAATAAACATATCCATAACGGCTGAAATCATCAGTAAAGGTTAAGAAGTAGCTAGCACCTCTATTTGACACATGTCTAAGTGGTCCACATACATCAGTATGTATCAAACCAAGTAGATCATCTGCCCTTTCCATACGATTATTGAAAGGTTTCTTTGTCATCTTCCCAGATATACAAGATTCGCATTTATCAAATGATTCATCATTGATCTCTTGCGAAAGCCCATCACGTTGTAGCTTTTGCATGCGAGTCTTGCCTATGTGAGCAAGTCGACAATGCCAAAGATAAGATGAATCCAAGACATTCTTGACTCTCTTATTATTGATGCTATACATCGAATTATAATCATTGCATTCATTCATATCAATCTCAAATACACCATTCACAGCAATAGCATTAAAATAAAAAACATTATTTAACGAAACAGAAATTCCATTGCTTGAAACAGTATGTTGAAAAACAATATTCAATAAACACGAAAAGGAAACTACACCCCTAACAATTGAAGGTGGATAATGACAATTATTCAAAACCAGTACTAAGCTCGAAGGCAAAACTAATTTAAATACTCCTATAGCTTCAACAGTTGCATGTGCTCCATTGCCCACGTGCAAATATTGTTCCCCATAGGCCAGTCTCCTTTCAACTCTAAACCCATGTAGTGTACTGCAAATATGAATACCACGTCCAATATCATATACACAGGAATTTATGTTAGACCCGTTTCCCGAATACTTGGACCTACCCTAGATGAAAATGGATAACGACCTTATGTGATTGGCCAGTCAACAAATATTGTGTAGTGGTCAAACCCGATAGTCAAAGAATGTGTTATATGGTTATGAAAGTGATATGTGGCACAATTAGAAAGGGGATGGACTTCAAGGACCTAACTTGTCATATGTTAAATGTGTTATAAAGTAGTTGTGGCCAAAGTAGGAAAAAGGGAACTTAAGGGATTAGTTGTGTCATTTAGCCAAAGATGCAATCTAGCTAGATATATCTAGGATATTCTAGACATTCTACCATTATTTAGAGAGAGAGTTGAGGGCCGGTTTTTAAAAGAGAAAAAGAGAGGGAATATGATGAAGGTGGATGTGCTATGAAGATGGGTTGAAGATGACTACTCATTAGCATGATTATGGCAAGTAAGTAACCTTTGATTAAGTGTTAATTGATTATTTCAAGGGTTAGGGTTTATGTACTCAATTTAGGGGAAATGGGTAAATGGTGGTTTCAAGATAATTAATGGGTTATAATGATTATGAGATAAGTTATATGGGTTTAGTTGGTATTTTTAAAAGGGTGTTCATCATATGATCAAAGTATGATCATATGATGATCAAGGATGTTAAAGGGTGTGTTAGTTGTTATAGTTATTGATTATGTGTTATTAAGTGTTTATGAATGATGGTTGTGAATTAGGAAGATGAGGGTGATGATATGTTGATGGTGATGATGTGATGATGGTGATGATAATGGTGGAATCATGATTTGTAGCTTAGCTTGGATATGTGGTAAGTAACTTTGATTTCTATATGCTTAATATGAATGTTCCCATGTTATGTGTTAATGCATGAGTTGATAGGATTAAGCCTTGGATTAGGAAGTGGGTTAATAGAAGGTATGGTAATGAGCTAGGGCCAAGAGTTAGTATATGAGGTTGAGAGGCCTAAGGTAAGTTATGCTTGTCATGTGTATAATGTTATTGTGTTAATGTGATATAGTTATGATGTTGTCATGATAATGGTAATGAGAATGGGTTGGAATGAGCCTAATGATTAAAGGCGTTCTTGATGCATATAAATGTGAATAGTAGTATTGATCATATATTAATCTAGTTATTTACTAAGCATAAGCTTACTCCTTTTAGTTGTCAATGTTCTTGTAGGTGTAAGTGCGACGAGAAGAAAGCATTGGGATTATAGCTTTAGAATATGGAAGCGGTTTGGAAGATAATAAGCATTAGGAGCTAGGTAGAATACCGAGCTCGAGACAAGGTTGTACCCCCGAGAGTCTTTCTTATGGTTTGTATAGTGTGTGTCAAGGTCGTCATAAAGTTTGGGTGGTCAACGATGTGTCAAAGTGTGTTAAATGGTTTGCGGTCAATGTTTAAGGGGGTGTTTGGATTAAGGGTGTTTTTACCCATTTTGGATTGTAAACGGGTCAAGTGTCATTGGAACATGTTTGTTATGTTAATATTATGCTTTTGGTAAAGTTTGGCGTAAAACGGAAGTAGTATGGGTTGTATGTTGAGAGAATGGGTCAAAAGGAGTTTTATGCATAACCCGTCTAATTTGTAAAAGTACTATTTCGGGAAGTCAAATGGTAAATGTTTTTGTATGAAAATGAGCTCATTGATATACTAAGTAAATCTGAAAAGTTTGGTGAAATAACGAGTTCGGGAGGTCGGGTTTTCGAGCGCGAAACTTGAAAAATGATTTCGGGCGGACAGAAGGTCTGAACCGCCGCGGTTCAGACTTGAACCGGCGGTTCAGACCCATTTTGGGCTCCAAACCGGCGGCTGGGAAATCCCAGCCGGCGGTTCAACAGTTTTTCAGATTTTGGCGATTTTCAAAAATTCATATCTTTTAATCCGTAAGTCGTCACGGGTCGTGCCACCCGTCGTTTTGAAGGTAATTGAGTCTAATTTCATTTAAAAATAGTCTCAAGGTCTGATTGTGTATAGATTTTTGTCAGTTGTCAAAAGAGTGACAAAATATTCTTAAAAGTCAAGCGTTTCCGCACAAAAAGTTTTAATTTTTGGTCTAAGCGGGCACGGGGTGTAACAACTTGGTATCAAAGCCAAGTTTAAGTGAATTAGGTTTTCTTTAGGATTGCCAAGACTTAAACCACTCGTAGACGCGTTGAGCTTAAGCTTAAGTAATGCGGGCGAATATTGTGTAAGTTATAGGATGTGAATGTTGAGTTATGAAATGGACTATGTGATTGCTATATGAGTTTAATGATGAGAATTTATGAATGTGTTTTATGTGATATAGGTGGAGAAAGGCTTGATGTGTAAGTGATAGGATTACCGTGCACCTCGGGTTGTATCGGTAATTATTATGTGATTATGTTAATGTGCATTATAGAAGTAATATGGAGATGTGTATAGAAAGGATAAGTGGTATGCTTGTTATAGAAAGATGAAAATAGAATGTCGTAATAGTAAGAAATTGTAGATGGACATGAGATGATATATGAGAATGTATTCGTGACGAGGATTTAGGTGTTTAAGCAAAGCGAATTGTTGAAGTGTATAGTTCCTAGGTATTAAAGAAATGGATGAGTAATGAATGATACCTAAAGAAGCTATTGCATAGATTGTTAGAGCAAAGTAGTAAGTATCTCAATGATAATAGACAAATGATATGTCATAGACGTGTTCAAATGTTTTAAATCATAATTTGAGAATAGATTAAGGAAACATAAGTGTTGAGTGACGTTTATCTTTTATGGAAAGAATGATCGCATGTGGACTTTAAATATGAATGAGATTAAATATGTACTAATGTGTTTGTCGTTTATGTGTAAGGTGTTATTGTGTCATAGGTAAGGTAATTATGAACGCGTGTTATAATGTGATGTATAGAATAAGTGAATAAGTAAACTACAAGGGAATTTGAATTAGACAAGTCGCGACTAGAATTCTTGTCGTGACATGAAGAGTTAGAAATGGAGTAGATGAAGATATATGGTCTAGGAAATAAGTCATGTTTAACGATAGGTTAAGCCATGTCAAGATTAAAGTGAGTCAATTGGGATTGAAATAGACAACATTAAAAGAAGGAACATGTGTAATATAGAGTAAGAGGATAACGTGAGGTAAACAAGAAAACGATAAGTGTAATGTGACAACTCAGGTGAGATATAATGTGTATATTCATATGTATGAAAGTATGAAAAAGATGAACATTTCTAAGATGGTGTCAAGGTAACTAAAGGTGATAGATGAATAATTAAAATGTGTAAAGCAAGGAGAAAAGAAAATAGAAAAGTACTAGTCTAAGAAATACTCGAATAAGGAATAATTAGAGAATATAGAATCTGTAAATTAGAAGTGACTGATTGGTAATGACACGTAGTGAATTATTAACCGTGCACTTTGGCTAGTGCCGGTAATCATATTGTAATTATATGAATGTATGATAAAGAAAAGGCAATGGAATATGAGTAGGAATGATAAGTGGTATTAGAGATGGGCTAGCAAGTGAATTAAGCAATGAAGCCTTAAGTGTAGGTTGTAATGATATTAAGTGTACTAAGGTATAGCGTGAAAAGACAAGATGAAACTAGCGAATTAATGATTAAGTGCTTAATGACTTGAAGGTTAAAGAATGAGGATAGGGAATGATGGCATAAAATGTGACCAACATATGGTCTCATTATATTTAGTGACTAAAGACTAATTTTAAAGTGGTATAGAGACGGGGTAACGGTAAGGTAAAGTACTTGGGGTTAAGTTTAAACGTGAGGTTGTGATAAAGGGTGTTGGTATATAAAGGATGGAAACTACACGAAAAAGTTTGAATACTAAAAGTTAATTGCAATGAGTTTAGAATATGAATAAGAACGAGATGAGTAGGTAGGAGGATTGAGTATGTACATGAATGTGTGTTAAAGATAACGACGTTATGGTGATAGATAAGGAAAGCGAGAATGACTTGACGTATTGATTGATAAATGTCTAATAAAATAAAGGTTATAGAACGAGATTAAAGCAAAATGATATGTAAATGATGACTAAGAGCGGTATTGCTCTAAATGCATAGATAAGTAATGAGATGAGTTAAATACGAAAGCCAAAATGTAATGAAAAATTATGTGGTAAACGTAACGAACTTATGTAACGGAATGTGTACGAAGAAAAGGTAACGCTAATGAATGTGTTATATTAAATGATCCATGAAGGGTAGATATGTAAAAAGCGAGATGAAATAATATCGCTTAAATACATAAATAATTTAATAAATGAGATAAGGTATGAGAATGAGAATGTGATAAGCTAAGAATGTGAGAGAGAATGAGAAGAGTATGTATGAGGTTAAAGTGTTGTTTGGAAATTATTATATCACGGCTAATGTGCTCCATTAGCGGTGATTATTATGATAAAGTGTTGAATAATAAAACGTGATGAGTTAAGCGAAAGGATGTGATGTGAAAATTAGACGAGATAAGAAGGTGAAAGTAATTTAAGATGTGCAAGAAGAATGAATGATGCTAATAAACGAATGAAAATTTACCTATGCAAGGTTTAAAAATGGGGAAGTCGGAAGGCTAAAGGGTAAAGTAAGAAGGTGAAAATGATTAATGTGGATTTAGAGTGTAAGATGATAAACACATAGAAAATGTGTAATATTAATAAGCAGGCTCATATGCTCTATGCGCTTGCGCTCACTAAAATAAACGGATGTAATAATGTGTGTAAGATAAAATGCTAATGGCTTGGATCCGATGATAAAATGTTAAAGTGATAAAGTGTGAACGTTAAAGATCCTTCGGGATGAATGTTAACGATCCTTCGGGATAAATGTTAAAGGTGGTATCCTTCGGGATGACCAAGTCAAGGAATGTTAAGAAATCCTTCGGGATATGTTAAAGATCCTTCGGGATAGAATGTGTTGTCTTCATCGGCAATGGGGTTGCCTACATCCTTGGCAATAAAAATATCCCCATAATGAATGTGTAAACGATATGGATCCAAGTCTAAAAAGGAAATGTGAAGTGTAACAAGGATGAGAAAATAAAAGTAAATCAAGAAATAGAAGAACTTGTGTTATGTTGGAAATATATATAACCATGAGTTTATGTTTCTTGATTTACATCGATTGGGACGCCTTTCCATGTAAATGAGGAAGTATGAATGAGTGGGCGTATGTGTTCCCGACATGACACTAGTAGGGTTAGAAGAGTAAAAAGTAAAGGTCTAGAATTAGTTAGAAGATATAGGATCTAAGATAGGAGGGCTAAAATTAGATTAAGACTTCTAGTTGAGGTCTATGAGAAACCTACGTTTTGAACGATAAGTATAAGTTGAAGAAATTAAGAAATTGTAATGATGTTTAAAAATGTTAAAATACGTAATTGTGGCATGGTGCAAAAATGTGAACAACGAGAAAAATTGTTGATAAATGTCAATTGGAATGTGACGATAAATATTAAAGTATAATGTTATAAAGCTAATTCATGTAATATATCTATAAGCCCAAGAGGGTAAACGAAAACGACATGAAGAAAGAAGTAGAAGAAATAAGGTAATTGTAGAGACGTAAAAGAAATGGTTAAGTGATATTGATAGAATGTGAAGGTATTAGCCAAATGTAATCGAGTAAAGTCAAATAGCATGAGTATCTCAAGTAT
The DNA here is from genome assembly GCA_021014915.2 of Artemisia tridentata subsp. tridentata. Taxonomy (NCBI): domain Eukaryota; kingdom Viridiplantae; phylum Streptophyta; class Magnoliopsida; order Asterales; family Asteraceae; genus Artemisia; species Artemisia tridentata. The sequence goes on along the minus strand of CP139507.1, from coordinate 428,282,301 downwards.
CAAGTCAAAGAATGAGAGTAGAGGATAAAGCGAATGAGATTGTGATGTAACGGTAATAGAATGGATGGGATTGATAACTAGTCATAGTGAGGATGTCTTGTATTGTGTAATAAACTAAGTAAGAGTGGTATGGTTATAGAATTAAGCGGAAGGTAATGCGAATTAAGACCATGTGATGTGTTATAGTATGCATAGAGTTGCAAGAGCACTTAGATAGTTGCACTTAAATGAATTGAGAATCGAATGTGCTAAGAATGAGGTGTATTATGTTACTAAGTTTTTGTTGGCATTAGACGAGAGATTTCGGGGACAAAATCTAAATAAGGGGGTAGAATTGTTAGACCCGTTTCCCCGATACTTGGACCCACCCTAGATGAAAATGGATAACGACCTTATGTGATTGGCCAGTCAATAAATGTTGCGTAGTGGCCAAACTTGATAGTCAAAGAATTTGTTATATGGTTATGAAAGTGATATGTGGCACAATTAGAAAGGGGATGGACTTCAAGGACCTAACTTGTCATATGTTAAATGTGTTATAAAGTAGTTGTGGCCAAAGTAGGAAAAAGGGAACTTAAGGGACTAGTTGTGTCATTTAGCCAAAGATGCAATCTAGCTAGATATATCCAGGATATTCTAGACATTCTACCATTATTTAGAGAGAGAGTTGAGGGCCGGTTTTTAGAAGAGAAAAATAGAGGGAATATGATGAAAGTGGATGTGCTATGAAGATGGGTTGAAGATGACTACTCATTAGCATGATTATGGCAAGTAAGTAACCTTTGATTAAGTGTTGATTGATTATTTAAGGGTTAGGGTTTATGTACTCAATTTAGGGGAAATGGGTAAATGGTGGTTTCAAGATAATTAATGGGTTATAATGATTATGAGATAAGTTATATGGGTTTAGTTGGTATTTTTAAAAGGGTGTTCATCATATGATCAAAGTATGATCATATGATGATCAAGGATGTTAAAGGGTGTGTTAGTTGTTATAGTTATTGATTATGTGTTATTAAGTGTTTATGAATGATGGTTGTGAATTAGGAAGATGAGGGTGATGATATGTTGATGGTGATGATGTGATGATGGTGATGATAATGGTGGAATCATGATTTGTAGCTTAGCTTGGATATGAGGTAAGTAACTTTGATTTCTATATGCTTAATATGAATGTTCCCATGTTATGTGTTAATGCATGAGTTGATAGGATTAAGCCTTGGATTAGGAAGTGGGTTAATAGGAGGTATGGCAATGCGCTAGGGCCAAGAGTTAGTACATGAGGTTGAGAGGCCTAAGGTAAGTTATTGATAACACTCAAATCTAACATGTTTTTAGGAGCGTTATTGTGGATTTTGTGCATATATATTGGTCACTTTTATGAACTTATGGTACTTAATTGAGTATAATTTATGTTTTAGGTTCATGGAAGCTCAAGTACAAGAAAACGAAGAAAAAGTCGAAAAAATGATCAATAATCGAAGATTTATGCATATACGAAGAATTCCCAACAAAAGCGAGTCTCGTGGAATATATTCGAGAAGATAAAGTCATGAAGTTGTCACTCCAAAGACTCAAGGAATAAAGCACAAGAAGGGAAACGAGAAAAGAAATGAGAAAATAAGCTCAAACGAAGAAATAATGGAAGACTCGTTGTTCCCGACACACCTTCACCATTTTGGCCATAACTTGAGCATACGAACTCGGATTTAGTTGATTCAAGCGGCCACGGAAAGCTAAGAGAAAAATCTACAACACAGGTGTATCCAACCGATCGGTATGGGCCCGCATCCGAATCGGATGGAGCTCCAACCGATTCGGTCGGATGAAATACCGATCGGATGGAGTTGACTGCTATGCCATTTCTTCACTACTAAGACTCCAAACGTGTACAAGCCAATTCTAGATCCTTCCCAAGTGTATTCTAGGCTATTCTACTCTGCTTGGAGGCCAAGTTGAGCATTAATACCCCTAGCCTTGAGAGTAGTATAAATAGAACCATTTGGCTAGTGTTTTCATGTACCATTCTCATCCAACTATTAATCCAATTCATGTAATCTCTAAGAATATCTCTCTTAACCACCCCTCACCCTTTTCCAAAGGTGTTGGGGGGAATGGTTGGTCGAAAGTCATAGGAAGGAAAGAAGAATTGTATTTCATCTTATGAACTTTGGTATGATCTCTCTTTTAATAATATTAAGCATGTTTGTTTCTTTGATTGTGTTGATTCTTATTTGTCTTGTGAATGATGTCTTAATACTTGTTTGGTTTATATGATAACTTGTGATAATAGGATGTTTGGATATTATTAGTGTTTGTTTGATAACATCATATTTGGTTAAATTGGAACTTGTCTTGTTTATTGTTTTGATTAATTATTGTTGAGTCTATATGTCGAAAGGATTCTCAATAGTGGTTGATTTCAATTCATTAGTCGACGAATGTTTTGGTCTTGTACTTTGTGACGATTGTATGAGAAACTTAATAAACATAACAAGTAAAGGTTTAATTTGGATTAAAGGTCGAAAGGCATCTTTTGAATATGTGTTCATCAAGTAAATGGAACTTCACAAATTGATGACATCAAAGTTATGGGTCGAAAGAACTCTTTGTTTGTTGTTGGTTTAGGCATGAGTTTTATGACATGACCAATTGATTAAAGCTTATGTATATTTGATTTACAAAACACTAGACTATTATAATTGGTTCTATAGGTCGAAATGATTACCTTTGATAATATGTTTTCCAAACTAGTAAAGGCTTACACCAAGTCCTAGTAAAGGCTTACACCAAGTTCTTACTCACTTATTATCATTGCCAATTATGTATGTTCTTTGTGTGCTTACATCATGCTTTTATAATTGCTTTTCTTGTTGGTTTGATCAGTGACAATCATAACCATCAACTTGTTACTTGCTTAAACAAACAAACGACACTTGAGTGCAACCAAGTCTTTTGGGACGACCTTGGCTTACCAACTACTATACTACAATTGACTAGGGTATACTTGCCCGAATATGTTCCTAGTTAATCGGTAATTCTTGTTTATAAATTTAAAGCTCGGTGAACGCATCAGTTATGCTTGTCATGTGTATAATGTTATTGTGTTAATGTGATATAGTTGTGATGTTGTCATGATAATGGTAATGAGAATGGTTTGGAATGAGCCTAATGATTAAAGGCGTTCTTGATGCATATAAATGTGAATAGTAGTATTGATCATATATTAATCTAGTTACTTACTAAGCGTAAGCTTACTCCTTTTAGTTGTCAATGTTCTTGTAGGTGTAAGTGCGACGAGAAGAAAGCATTGGGATTGTAGCTTTAGAATATGGAAGCGGTTTGGAAGATAATAAGCATTAGGAGCTAGGTAGAATACCGAGCTTGAGACAAGGTTGTACCCCCGAGAGTCTTTCTTATGGTTTGTATAGTGTGTGTCAAGGTCGTCATAAAGTTTGGGTGGTCAACGATGTGTCAAAGTGTGTTAAATGGTTTGTGGTCAATGTTTAAAGGGGTGTTTGGATTAAGGGTGCTTTTACCCATTTTGGATTGTAAACGGGTCAAGTGTCATTGGAACATGTTTGTTATGTTAATATTAAGCTTTTGGTAAAGTTTGGCTTAAAACGGAAGTAGTATGGGTTGTATTTTGAGAGAATGGGTCAAAAGGAGTATTATGCATAACCCGTCTAATTTGTAAAAGTACTATTTCGGGAAGTCAAACGGTAAATATTTTTGTATGAAAATGAGCTCATTGATATACTAAGTAAATATGGAAAGTTTGGTGAAATAACGAGTTCGAGAGGTCGGGTTTTCGAGCGCGAAACTTGAAAAATGATTTCGAGCGGACAGAAGGTCTGAACCGCCGCGGTTCCGACTTGAACCGGCGGTTCAGACCCATTTTGGGCTCCAAAACGGCGGCTGGGAAAACCCAGCCGGCGGTTCAACAGTTTTTCAGATTTTGGCGATTTTCAAAAATTCATATCTTTTAATCCATAAGTCGTCACGGGTCGTGCCACCCTTCGTTTTGAAGGTAATTTAGTCTACTTTCATTTAAAAATAGTCTCAAGGTCTGATTATGTATAATTTTTTGCAGTTGTCAAAAGAGTGACAGAATGTCCTTAAAAGTCAAGCGTTTTCGCACAAAAAGTTTTAATTTTGGTCTAAGTGGGCACGGGGTGTAACAATTTATTTTATGAGTTAATGAAAATAATTCAATCATGAAAAAGTTACCTGAAGTGCTGGATTTCCCAGCCTCAACCTTCATCTTTTTCACACGCAACTCCTAGAGGTAGAGTGGACAGTTCCGCTTCCAATGTCCTACCTCATGGCAGTGGTGACAAGCCTGATCCTTCTTATTCGGATTCACCTTATTCTTCTTAAGGTTATACTACTTGGGCATAGGTTGATAGGCTATAACTTGTTTACCCTTGTCAACCTTACCCTTACCCTTTTTATTCGCCTGCGGTTTTGGCTTTTGAATCCTACCTCCTTGTATAGCTAATACCTGATGAGTAGGTGCCTTGTTTGGTAAACCCTTTTCATAGTCCACGGGCATTGCAAGCAATTCCGTGACTGTCTTCCCCGAGCAATGCATGTTGTAGTTCTGAACAAAACCCTTAAAATCCTTGTTCAAGGACCTATTGATTAGGTTCACACACACATTCTCAGGATAAACATAGTTGAGGTGTAGTTGGTCCATGTACATTTTCATTTCCAACATATGATCACGAACATGTTTACCTTCCCTCTGCTTGCAGCTGTGCAATTGATCGATCAAATCATACAGTTCAACAGCTGTTGGCTTCTCATAGGTCTTTTGGAGTTCTTTCAGCATATCTTTAGGAAAATAGTTCTCAAACTGCTTTTGCAACTTGGGAACCATACTTCCGAGCATCAAGCACACAACTTCATTGTGCTTATCGAACTTTAATTGCCAAGTTGCTCTGACTTCATCAGATTCAGTAGCAGTTGGCTCTTGGGGATAAGGCTTAGTCAAATATTCTAGCTTTTTGGACACTCTCAAGACAATCCTGAGTGACCTATGCCAGTCATTGAAATTTGGGCCAGTCAAAATTTCCATTTCAAAATGACTTTTGAAAGCAGAACTTAGTACAACATTTTCAGGTTGAGCCATTTCTACAGAAAAAGTTCAAATATTAGTATTCTGATAATACAATTTTTCAAGAAAAGAAAATTACCCAGGAAATATTCATATAACCATTTAATCTTCTTGAAAACTAGGATCCAAATTTCCATAGTTTCACTACATCAGTTGATCTGCTACTAGTGAAAGTACAAAATATGGTAATCTGTCGTACAATAATCGGCAAACAATTTCCGACTCCTAGATCAGTATGGGAATTACATTTGCCAAATACAATTTGCAAAGTAAGCATATTTCTTCCCATCTCATGCCTTAAGTTTCTAGGTCTCACTAACAACTTAATTAAGTCATCTAATTTAGAAACTGCAAATTCTCCATTACTGGTCTCACGCATAATGAAAATTTACCTTGTCATTAATATCTAGGCAATGTCTCACTTACGCTAAATATTAACTCCAAGTGTTTCTTATAATTAGATAGCATGGACTTAAATTTTAGGGTATTTATTTTGATGTGTGACAATCAAAATATGTACGAAGAAGCATGCACACATCTTCGTATCATAAGTTTTCAAAACGTTTTTATTTACCAATTAGGCTAAGAGTTAAACCAACAAAGTTTTAATTGAGGTATTAGGTTCACCAATCAAAGAATTACCTACAATTATCGACTACTATATCCTACTGCGGCATAAGTCAAAAGACCCAAGTTATTCGGATAATTACCACAAAAGTGGCGTGTAGAATTGAGGTCAATTCACCCTTAAAGATGATTTTGTACAAAAAAATAGCATTACTTGGTAGCTCCAATTAGATGCATGATGAGTGTGCAAATACTCATCATTTTATACCCATAAAAGACACAAAAATGGCCAAATATACCAATATATATTGCAGATATCTTTGGTTTGTGTTTTATGCGTTTCAGGTACCAAAGGATTGAAAACGTACCGAAAACAAATATTTTTGGATCGACTTGGCAACAATTTTGCATTTGATCAAGAGAAGACAAAAGTCAAAGTCAAAAGTCAAAGTCAACCCCCAAAAATACCAAAATGATACAAATGGTCCTTGGAAATAATTTCTACTTTTGGCAGCCTTGGTCCCTGGAATTTCAGATTTGGCAAATTTAGTCCCTAAGATTAAAACTAAATCTAATTCTAAATCCTAACTTACTAAACCACAACCCATTTCCAGTCCATTCACTAAACCCAGCCAACCAATAACCCAGCCCACAAAAAACAAAAAAAACCCAACCCAATCCATTAAATAAATAACCCGACCCATTTCCCTTAGCTAATACCATTTGACTCAGTCAAATCCTTCTTCCTAAACTACTACCTGCCCAAAACCATACCACCATTCCCCCCTTATCCCTGACAATACCACCCTCTCCCAAGCTTCCTCAACACTTCACCTAACAAACCAAGAAGCATTAAATGCTTCGTTCCCATCACACGCTATCAGTCAAGTGGTTTTTCCCACTCACACCATTTTGGCGCCAAAACTGAGTTTAGAGGGCTGAGATTGATTCAAGGCTATCCAAGGGCTGGAAAATGATCAGAGAAGAAGATAAGAGTTATCCCACTTCAGTTTTTGTATAAATAGGTCACATTGTAGCCTATAATGGCAAGTAGTTTTTTATCATAATCGTATTGTAGTTTAAATTGTTTAAGCATTATCAAATTTAGTTTTTAGTTATCATTCCAAGTTATTTTAAGTCTGTTTACCATCAATCTTTGTACAATTTCCAAGTATTAATGAAATTTCCAAGTTTCCAAGTTTCCATTGTAACTGTTAAGTCGAATTAAGTACTTTTGTATTTGCAAAAGCTTCTTTTCTGTTTTAATAAGCTCACTATAGCTTTTGATAAGCTTATGTTAGGTTAATTCAGTTCTAACCTTAAAATTCCAAAAAAGTCAAGAAAAGTCAAAATAAGCTAAAAAAATAAGCTGTTTGGTCATATAAGCTGGAGCATGGTAAATTATGGATGACCATGGTTTAGAGCTTCTTGGGAAGCAATAGGTTGATGTGATGACTAGTTATTAGTTCTTGTTTTGGAGCAAAAGCATTTTGTAAGAAATTTCCATTTTCATGTTCTACTGTTCAACTGCTTATTTGTGTGCTTCTTGGTGTTTTCAGTACTTATTTATGTTATTTGAGTTAATTTAAGTTAGTTTGATAGTCATTATAAGTTTAAATCTCATTTTCACTTTTATAGCTTAAAACAGTCATATTAGCTTATTTTTAAGAACTGCTTATTCAGGGCTTTTCAATAGTTCAAATATGATTTTTAGTGCTTAATTGGCTCAGAGTAATCATAATCCATCATAGTTCAGCTCTGCTCAGCTTATTTCTAGTTAAAAACCAAAACAGACCCTCATTAAGGGCTGTTTGGCATTATAAGTCAAATGGGTCAAAATGGGTAGACACTGTTCATCTGCACTTGTGATTAGTTTGATCTTGCCTAATCTTAGTAATATAAGCTGTTTTTAAGAACTTCTAAGCTGTTTTGAAGGAATTTCTTGGTTTGAGTTAGTGAGGTTATCATTAAGGTTCAAAACTGCTTCTAACTGCTTATCTTAAGGATAAGCAGTTTTGGTCTTAGTTTTTGACATTTCTAAGTTCAAGTTAACATCTTAAGTTCATATTCAAGAGTTGAAGCCATTTCATTTGGAATTGAGGTGATTTGACCAATTTGCAAGTCTGCACAAAAAAGTATCCATATATGCAGTCTGCAATAATTTTCTAGACCCCATTAAAGTGCTTATTTGTAATTCATAAGGTCTGATTTTCATGTTTCTAAGTTGTTGGCTTATTGAATAGTTTGTTTCATGATTTTCAGAACTAGTTTTAGCTTATTATAGCTTATAAACAAGTCCAAAAGTAGCTTGTTCAGCCAAGTATACACTGAGAATTCAGTGTACACTTGACCAAACTAGCTACCTTCTCAGCTAATTTATAAGCAGATAATAAGCTTCTCTTGGTCTAAAAATTGGTTTCTGAGACCCTCAATAGATGAACTTTAAGTATTATCAGTCTTTGTGGTATTTAGTTGTCATCTAAGTGCTTAAAATATAAGCTTAAACTTGCCTAGGTTGACTGCTTAATTCCCTGTGCATAGCAGTCCTTTGTGCTTATTTTGAGCTTTGATCAGTGCTTATTTCTGAGTTCTTGTGGTTTTTTCATTTTCATTTTAGCTTATCTTCATTCGCTTAGCTTGTTTTAGTTTGCTTTAGCTTATTAAATAGCTTATCAGTCCTTTTCTAAAAAGCCTTGGGCTATTTCTCTTTTTGCCAACTGATCAGCAAAACTTGGCTTATTTCTGGGCTTAATTGAGGTTTTCAAAAATAGTTGTTTTTGTAAAAATTGCTTATTACCTTGTTGTGGAAAACTAGAAGGGGGGGGGGGGTTGAGTTGTAAAACCCTAAAATTTGAAAAGCATGTAAAATGACCAAAATGCCCCTGCGAGTTTAAAATTTTATTAAAAGCTTATAAAGTGTCAAATAAATTCCAAACTTCTGGCAATGCACAAGTTATGATACCAAATAATTTTAACAACTTCACTTAACATTTATACAAGCTAAAAATTACCAAAATACCCCTATGTGGCCGAATGGAATTATAAGTAAATATTATGTTATTTAAAATGGTTTAAAATATGTTAAATATGGAAATTTCGAAATCAAATCAATCCACATACTTTGCCAAACCAATTCCACCGAAAATACTGGTCTTATTCCCCCCTTGACTCATTTTTCCCATTTTAAAAATCAATCACACATTTTTCTTTTTAAAACCCTATTGCCGATTGGAATAAACACACACCAAAAATTCACATAGCCTCCATTCGACCTCCTAAAAACCCTAGAGCATTTTTACATGATCAAGCATCATCCTAAGGAGCCTAGAAAAATACTAACTCGAATTGTGGTGGCCAGATTCAAGGATTATCGAATTTTCTTGTTTAATTCAACCCGAAAGGTAAAAATTCCATTTTGATTTACACGACCTTGGTAAAATTCGTTTCTTATTTTTCTTGTGTTCCTCACATCATATGTGACCTGCAAAAATTGGTTTCAAGATTTTTAGATCGTTCGTGAAGCCGTGGTGAAGTTTGGTTCGATTTTCTCATACGCGTAAGGAAACAATTCGTGCACCCATTCTACACGTTCGAATCCTCTTGTGGTATTTTTATTAGATCCTATATGTGCTTAGAACATCAAATAAAATGATTAGAACATTCCATGCATGATCTACAAATTATTTGTGAATTAAATGTTAAAAACGTGTTTAAATCCAAAATAATTGAATCCGAATTTTTGGGGCTTCTTATTTATTTTATTTGGACTCTACATGATCATAATATTTTGATAAAAATGCTACTTCGAATTATTGGGGCCTAATCGAATTATTTTTGGATTTATTTAGTTTACCGATTTAAAGGAAATTAAAAAGAAAAAGAAAGTAAAATATTATTCGATTAGGGTTTATATGATTAGGGTTTGTTTTGATAATATTAAATGATGATTAATGATGTTAAATGATTGTGTAATGATTAAAAATAGGTTAGATGTGTTAGGGTTTAGATTTGTGTGTTTTTAAATGTTATACGATTTATAATAAAAGGTTTTGGGTGAGTTTTGTAACTTTTAAAACTCATGGGTTATTTTTAAAACTTATTTTGGGCTTTATACTTTTCGTATAAAATATAAGTTGAGGGGGTCTAGTGTCATTTTTGTATTTTAAAGGGTCAAAATGTCTTTATTGTTAAATTATGATTCAGATTGTAAATAATTATAATTGAGGGACTAAATATGCAAATTTTGGAAACTTAGGGTTGATTTGAGTAATAAATTATATTCATGGGGTTATGTGTCATTTTGGTAATTTAATGGCTTAATATGCAATTATTGATAATTAAAGGTTGAAAATGTAAATTAAGGGTTAAATATGTAACTTTGATAACTTGAGGGACTTGATGTGTAAATATTGAATACTTAAGGGTAAATTCGCATAACATAATGAAATAAGTGTCCATTGTGTAATTCTGATGAACTAAGGGTCTAATGTGTAATTATGGATATTATAAGGTTTAAAATGTAAATTATATAACTTAAGGGTGTAAAGTGTAAAATTGGGAAACTTGAGGGGCTGAATTTGTTAACTTACTAAATATGGATTCAAAACAGATTACTTGGGATATTTTCATATTTGAACCTTAACTTTGATATAATTACACTTAAAACCCTAATTTATGTAAAGTTGTCATAAGTAACCCTAAACTTTTGTGATTTGTTAAAATACACCCTAAAGCCATAATATGTTTGATAATGACTTAACCTAATTGAGAATATGGAAATCTTACTAATTATGGAAACTTTCTAATTATGGGAACTTTCTAAAAATAGAAACTTACTAAATATGGAAACCTGCTTAAAATGGAAAGTTACTTAAAATGGAAAGATTTGTAATTCTTTTCTACCCCTCTAGGTGTGAAGAAGGAGAGGACCTGACTTTGATCCATCTTGTTCATTTTGATTTGTGCTTTGCTTTGGAATAAGGTACAGATATTCTGCCCTTTTTAATAAGGTGCCTTCAGTCTCTTGAACACTGATTTGATTTGACCTTGACCTTTGCTATGAACCTTTGACATTTGAACCTTTGGCATATGAACCTTTTGACATGAACCTTTGATATGAACTTTGAGATTCGGACTATGACTATATGAACCTTTGCTTTGATATGAACCCTTTGCTATGAACCTTTGATATTTGAACCTTTGACCTTTGACCCCAGTTTGATACTACGAGCCAAATTTGTTTCCTAGCCATGAAGGTAACATGGTCGTGTCATTGATGCACCAATGGCATGACTCTTGTGTGGTCAGAGTGATTAACCACACCGTCCCCATTTTGATTTGATATGAGCTCACTATGATTTGTTATGGCCAATATGATTTGTTTGGGGGGCGTATGGATGCATCCTAGATTTGATTTGTATGCGATTTGATATATTTGTATTTGGTGACTGATTATGGGTGCAATCCACGTCTTTCACAAGATTTGGGAGCTGATCACTCCAATTTGATACATGAGGACACCCCTCATATTATCTGGTTACTATAGAGGCATCCCCTCTGGACTACTACAGGATTTGGATATTTGATTTGTTTGGGCTCGTGGTGGATGACTGTCCTAACCTTTACTCTTGTACCTTATTTATATCTCTTTCATTATGTTTCGTTGTTCGTTTCCGTTTATTATATATATCTGTTCACTGGGCTTTTTAAGCTCAGCCGCGTTTCTTTTCCCGCGGCAGGTATCTAAGCTAGGAGCTTTTGGATTATGCTTTGGATGGGATGAGAGTTAGATGAAGCTTTGACCTTAGATGACCACCTTTATCTTATGGCTTTGTTTTGGACTTGGATTTCCTTTGTATTCGTACCTTTGGATTATTTTTCCTTTCCGTGAACTTATGTATTATTCAAGTCGTGTTGACTTGACTTTTCCTTATATATTTGTTTAAGACTTCCGCTGTGTATTTATGTATGCTTTGATTTGTCACCATAATGTGATACTTCTACCCTTGTCGGGTTGGGGTGTTACAATTATGGTATCAGAGCCCAGGCTGCGACCTGTAGTACATAAACATGGCCTGTGAGTTTTATGGACCCTAGGATTTGACCCTTAAGGCTTAAGTTTTGACTGGTGAGGTTTTGGGTAGACATTAGGATTCTGTTTCGTCTTTCCTTTCGTGCCTATTTTTCCTATTTTGCTAACCGTTTTCGAAATCGTTCAGATGGTGAATACGCGAACTGGTGCAGGTGGTGATGCCCCTGATTTTCAGGCCATGATAGCAGAAGCTTTGGCCAACGCTCTTCCTAACTTGGTGACTCAGATCACCAACAATATTCAGAATGGGGCAGGTTCCTCCGGAGGTGGAGGTGCAGGTTCAGGTCCAGGTGGTGGTGGTAGAGGTGCTCCACCAGTTGGTATCCATGTTTGGATTGAGAGGTTTAACAAGCTCAAACCCCTCTCTTTCCGGTCAGCTGCCGTCCCCACTGAGGCAGAAGACTGGATTATCCACATGGAAAAGATGTTTAAGGTTTTGGGTTGTCCAGATGAGTTTAAGACGAGATTGGCTGCATTTAAGTTTGAAGGCGATGCACAGAGCTGGTGGACAGCTTATGCTCAGGCTCAGGAGCAGGGTTTTGAGGAGACTTGTACTTGGGAGGATTTTATGGGTATCTTTTATAAGCAGTACATTCCAGTGGCTGAACAGCAGCGATATGAGCGGGAGTATGGGAACATCCGTCAGGGAGACCGAGAGACGACTGGGGAATTTATGCAGCGGTTTATGAGGCTGGCCAGTTTTGTCGGGCCAGAGATTACGGGAGATGCTTACCGTCAGGCTAAGACATTTAAGTGGGCGTTAAAGAAATGGATATTGGACCGTATCGTGAATACGCATTATGATGATGTGGCTGCGGTTGCGAACGACGCTCGCAACATTGAGATGTTGCATAGTGATGGTAGTGGTTTTAATAAGCGTGATAGGGATGGTAACCGGGTGCATTTCAGAGGACAGAGTCAGCAGGGACAGGGTCAGGATCAGAGAGGTCGACAGGACCATAGGTATGATCAGCATGGTCGCCAGGACCGGGACTACAGTCAGAGGCGACAGGATTCTCGGGGTTATGATCGGCAGGTTTCTGGGAGGAGTGGCTACAACAACAACAACAACAACCCACGTCAGTATCGTGATCAGACTACTCGGGGTGCTCAGTCGGGTTATCAGTCAGGTTCTTCTGGACAGAGGAGGACTAGTGAAGTATTACCTCCTCCGCCTCTTTGCTCCACATGTGGAAAGCCTCATCCGGGGCCATGTCACAGGGTTACTGGTGGTTGCTTCACATGCGGGTCTCTTTCTCATAAGGTGAAGGACTGCCCACAGGGAAAGCAGGTTGTTCCATCAGGTTCGGGTAGGCCAGCTCCTACTTCTGGTCGGGTTTATTCTCTCACTCGTGATCAGGCGGCAGGCACGTCAGGTACCATTACCGGTTATCTTTATATTGGAGATCGTATTGTTTTTTCTTTATTTGACACCGGTGCTACACATTCTATAATATCTAATACGCTTGCCAAGAAAATAAAAGTAACTCCAACACCATTGAATAATCTTATATCTATCTCTACTCCTATGAAAACCCAAGTCACCATCGATTGTGAATATGTAAATTGTCCGCTAAGATTTGATGATTGTATTCGTCCGGCTAATTTGCTTCCCCTCGATATGATTGATTTTGATATAATTTTGGGTATGGACTGGTTGTCTTCTCATAAGGCCACCATCGATTGTCATGCCAGAAGTGTAAGTTTTGGCGATATTCATCATCCGGATTTTGTATATCACGGTTCCCAGCCTTTGAAATATGTTAAACTTATTTCTGCGATGAAAGCGCGGACTCTTATCTCTCATGGTTGCCAAGGGTTTTTGGCCTCTGTTAAAGATACGTCTTCTCAAGGATCTGATGTTAGTAGTGTTTCCATTGTTCGGGAGTTCGCTGATGTCTTTCCCGAAGAGCTTCCTGGTCTTCCTCCCACCAGAGAAGTTGAATTCAGTATTGATCTAGTTCCCGGTGCTGAGCCTATCTCTAAGGCTCCGTATCGAATGGCACCCATTGAATTGAAAGAATTAAAGGTACAGTTAGAGGAGTTATTGGAGAACGGTTTTATTCGTCCGAGTCTTTCTCCCTGGGGCGCTCCTGTGCTATTTGTGAAAAAGAAGGATGGTAGTATGCGCCTTTGTATTGATTACCGGGAGCTCAACCGCATTACTATCCGTAACCGCTATCCCCTTCCGCGCATCGACGATCTGTTTGACCAATTGCAAGGGGCAAAGCATTTCTCTAAGATCGATTTGAGATCGGGTTACCATCAGCTTCGTGTGAGGGAACAAGATGTTCCCAAGACTGCCTTTCGAACCCGCTATGGTCATTACGAATTCCTGGTTATGCCTTTCGGCTTGACCAATGCTCCGGCCGTTTTTATGGACCTTATGAACCGGGTTTTCCATGAGTTTCTCGATAAATTTGTCATTGTCTTCATCGATGATATTCTTGTCTATTCAAAATCTAAGGAGGAGCACGAACAACATCTTCGGACTGTATTGGAGATTCTTAGACAGAAGAAGTTGTACGCGAAGTTTTCTAAGTGTGAATTCTGGTTGAGTTAGGTCGCTTTTCTGGGTCACATTGTTTCTGCGGAGGGTATCACTATGGACCCAGCGAAGGTTGAGGCTATCACTAAATGGCCGAGACCTACAAATGTGACTGAGGTGAGAAGTTTTCTAGGGCTCGCTGGTTATTATCGTCGTTTCGTTGAGGGTTTCTCGCGGCTAGCCTTGCCATTTACTCAGTTGATGAGAAAAGGGGAGAAATTTGTATGGACTGAGGAGAGGGAAAACAGTTTTGAGGAGCTTAAGCAGAGATTAGTGTCGGCACCTATTCTGACTCTTCCGTCCGGTTCGGGTGGTTTCCAGATTTATAGTGATGCGTCTAAAAAGGGTTTGGGTTGCGTTTTAATGCAACACGGGAAAGTCATCGCCTATGCTTCGAGGCAACTGAAGCCGTATGAAGAGAATTATCCGACACACGATTTGGAATTGGCTGCAGTGGTTTTCGCTCTTAAAATATGGCGGCATTATCTCTACGGCGAATCATGTGACATTTTCACCGACCACAAAAGCCTTAAATATATTTTCACGCAGAAGGAGCTCAATATGAGACAGAGGCGATGGTTGGAGCTCCTGAAAGATTACGACACCCACATCCAGTATCATCCCGGCAAGGCAAATGTTGTTGCCGATGCTCTTAGCCGGAAGTCGGGTATGGTCGCTAGTCTAAATTTTGAGCCTCGGATTCTAAATGATTTAGAGATTCTTGATGTTGAGTTTTGTGTTCGGGGTTGTGATGGTTACTGGGCTAGTCTAAAGGTTGAGTCCAATCTCATCCTGCGGATTAAAGAAGCCCAGAAAGATGACGGTGAACTCTGGGCTATTGTGCAGAATGTGGAAGATGGAAAGCAATCTGAATTTCGGGTTGATGAGTTTGGTGTGGTATGGTTCGAGGATCGTCTGTGTGTTCCTAACGATCCTGATTTACGAGAGGCTGTTTTGTCAGAGGCGCATAGTTCTCCCTTTACTATACATCCGGGTTCCACCAAGATGTATCGAGATCTGAAGCAGCACTTTTGGTGGAGCGGCATGAAACATGATGTGGCGTCTTATGTAGCTAGGTGTTTGACTTGTCAGCAGGTCAAGATCGAGCACCAGAGAGCTAGTGGGTTATTGCAGTCGTTAGATATTCCGACTTGGAAATGGGAGGAAGTTACTATGGATTTTGTTACGGGATTACCTACTACCAGAAGGAAACATGACGCGATTTGGGTAGTCGTTGATCGGCTGACCAAATCTGCTCATTTCCTACCCATTCGTGTGAAGTACGGTGTTAATAAGCTGGCGGAGATCTTTAGGCAGGAGATTGTTAGGCTTCACGGTATGCCCACGGCCATTATTTCTGATAGAGATCCACGTTTTACTTCTAGATTCTGGAGGGGTTTACAAAAGGCTTGGGGTGCACGACTCAAGTTCAGTACGGTTTTCCACCCTCAAACAGATGGTCAGTCAGAGCGGACCATCCAGACATTAGAGGACATGCTGAGGGCTTGTGCGTTAGAGTGGACGGGTAATTGGGACGAGTATCTTTGTTTAGTAGAGTTCGCTTATAACAACAGCTGGCATGCTAGTATTCAGATGGCTCCTTTCGAGATGTTCTATGGACAGAAATGTAGAGCACCCGTCTGTTGGAACGAAGTGGGAGAGCGTGCTATTGAGGGTCCGGAGTTGGTTCAGATCACGAATGAGAAGGTAGATGTTGCTAGGGAGAAGTTGAAAGAAGCTAGGGCTCGTCAGAAAAGTTATGCGGATAAGCACCGCCGTGATTTGGAGTTTCAGGTTGGCGATCGGGTTTTCCTTAAGGTTTCACCGTTCCGAGGAGTTAAACGTTTTGGAATCAAGGGCAAGCTGAGTCCTCGATTCATCGGGCCATTTGAGATCCTAGAGCGTATTGGAGAGGTTTCCTACCGTCTAGCTCTACCTCCCCAGCTTTCACATGTGCATGATGTATCCCATGTATCTCTTCTACGGGGATACAACTATCACCCTCTTCATGTGGTATCTTATCCTCTCGATCAGATTCAGCCGGATATGTCTCTTCCGGAGGATCCGGAAGCGGTTCTGGATCGCCAAGAGCAAGTTATGAGACGTAAAGTCATTCCATTCGTTAAGATTCTTTGGCGGAACCACCCAGAGCGGGAAGCTACCTGGGAGACCGAGGAGTCTATTCGATCTAGTTATCCTCATTTTGTATTCTGATCTGGTATGTCTCTGTTTTGTTTTCGTTCCATTTCAGTTCTACTTCTTTGCAAATTTCGAGGACGAAATTTTTCGTTTAGAGGGGAAGAGTTGTAAAACCCTAAAATTTGAAAAGCATGTAAAATGACCAAAATGCCCTTGCGAGTTTAAAAATTTATTAAAAGCTTATAAAGTGTCAAATAAATTCCAAACTTCTGGCAATGCACAAGTTATGATACCAAATAATTTTAACAACTTCACTTAACATTTATACAAGCTAAAAATTACCAAAATACCCCTATGTGGCCGAATGGAATTATAAGTAAATATTATGTTATTTAAAATGGTTTAAAATATGTTAAATATGGAAATTTCGAAATCAAATCAATCCACATACTTTGCCAACCCAATTCCACCAAAAATACTGGTCTTATTCCCCCCTTGACTCATTTTTCCCATTTTAAAAATCAATCACACATTTTTCTTTTTAAAAACCCTATTGCCGATTGGAATAAACACACACCAAAAATTCACATAGCCTCCATTCGACCTCCTAAAAACCCTAGAGCATTTTTACACGATCAAGCATCATCCTAAGGAGCCTAGAAAAATACTAACTCGAATTGTGGTGGCCAGATTCAAGGATTATCGAATTTTCTTGTTTAATTCAACCCGAAAGGTAAAAATTCCATTTTGATTTACACGACCTTGGTAAAATTCGTTTCTTATTTTTCTTGTGTTCCTCACATCATATGTGACCTGCGAAAATTGGTTTCAAGATTTTTAGATCGTTCGTGAAGCCGTGGTGAAGTTTGGTTCGATTTTCTCATACGCGTAAGGAAACAATTCGTGCACCCATTCTACACGTTCGAATCCTCTTGTGGTATTTTTATCAGATCCTATATGTGCTTAGAACATCAAATAAAATGATTAGAACATTCCATGCATGATCTACAAATTATTTGTGAATTAAATGTTAAAAACGTGTTTAAATCCAAAATAATTGAATCCGAATTTTTGGGGCTTCTTATTTATTTTATTTGGACTCTACATGATCATAATAATCTGAGAAAAATGCTACTTCGAATTATTGGGGCCTAATCGAATTATTTTTGGATTTATTTAGTTTACCGATTTAAAGGAAATTAAAAAGAAAAAGAAAGTAAAATATTATTCGATTAGGGTTTATATGATTAGGGTTTGTTTTGATAATATTAAATGATGATTAATGATGTTAAATGATTGTGTATTGATTAAAAATAGGTTAGATGTGTTAGGGTTTAGATTTGTGTGTTTTTAAATGTTATACGATTTATAATAAAAGGTTTTGGGTGAGTTTTGTAACTTTTAAAACTCATGGGTTATTTTTAAAACTTATTTTGGGCTGTATACTTTTCGTATAAAATATAAGTTGAGGGGGTCTAGTGTCATTTTTGTATTTTAAAGGGTTAAAATGTCTTTATTGTTAAATTATGATTCAGATTGTAAATAATTATAATTGAGGGACTAAATATGTAATTTCTGGAAAGTTAGAGTTGATTTGAGTAATAAATTATATTCATGGGGTTATGTGTCATTTTGGTAATTTAATGGCTTAATATGCAATTATTGATAATTAAAGGTTGAAAATGTAAATTAAGGGTTAAATATGTAACTTTGATAACTTGAGGGACTTGATGTGTAAATATTGAATACTTAAGGGTAAATTCGCGTAACATAATGAAATAAGTGTCCATTGTGTAATTCTGATGAACTAAGGATCTAATGTGTAATTATGGATATTATAAGGTTTAAAATGTAAATTATATAACTTAAGGGTGTAAAGTGTAAAATTGGGAAACTTGAGGGGCTGAATTTGTTAACTTACTAAATATGGATTCAAAACAGATTACTTGGGATATTTTCATATTTGAACCTTAACTTTGATATAATTACACTTAAAACCCTAATTTATGTAAAGTTGTCATAAGTAACCCTAAACTTTTGTGACTTGTTAAAATACACCCTAAAGCCATAATATGTTTTGATAATGACTTAACCTAATTGAGAATATGGAAATCTTACTAATTATGGAAACTTTCTAATTATGGGAACTTTCTAAAAATAGAAACTTACTAAATATGGAAACCTGCTTAAAATGGAAAGTTACTTAAAATGGAAAGGTTTGTAATTCTTTGCTACCCCTCTAGGTGTGAAGAAGGAGAGGACCTGACTTTGATCCATCTTGTTCATTTTGATTTGTGCTTTGCTTTGGAATAAGGTACAGATATTCTGCCCTTTTTAATAAGGTGCCTTCAGTCTCTTGAACACTGATTTGATTTGACCTTGACTTTGCTATGAACCTTTGACATTTGAACCTTTGGCATATGAACCTTTTGACATGAACCTTTGATATGAACTTTGAGATTCGGACTATGACTATATGAACCTTTGCTTTGATATGAACCCTTTGCTATGAACCTTTGATATTTGAACCTTTGACCTTTGACCCCAGTTTGATACTACGAGCCAAATTTGTTTCCTAGCCATGAAGGTAACATGGCCGTGTCATTGATGCACCAATGGCATGACTCTTGTGTGGTCAGAGTGATTAACCACACCGTCCCCATTTTGATTTGATATGAGCTCACTATGATTTGTTATGGCCAATATGATTTGTTTGGGGGGCGTATGGATGCATCCTAGATTTGATTTGTATGTGATTTGATATATTTGTATTTGGTGACTGATGATGGGTGCAATCCACGTCTTTCACAAGATTTGGGAGCTGATCACTCCAATTTGATACATGAGGACACCCCTCATATTATCTGGTTACTATAGAGGCATCCCCTCTGGACTACTACAGGATTTGGATATTTGATTTGTTTGGGCTCGTGGTGGATGACTGTCCTAACCTTTACTCTTGTACCTTATTTATATCTCTTTCATTATGTTTCGTTGTTCGTTTCCGTTTATTATATATATCTGTTCACTGGGCTTTTTAAGCTCAGCCGCGTTTCTTTTCCCGCGGCAGGTATCTAAGCTAGGAGCTTTTGGATTATGCTTTGGATGGGATGAGAGTTAGATGAAGCTTTGACCTTAGATGACCACCTTTATCTTATGGCTTTGTTTTGGACTTGGATTTCCTTTGTATTCGTACCTTTGGATTATTTTTCCTTTCCGTGAACTTATGTATTATTCAAGTCGTGTTGACTTGACTTTTCCTTATATATTTGTTTAAGACTTCCGCTGTGTATTTATGTATGCTTTGATTTGTCACCATAATGTGATACTTCTACCCTTGTCGGGTTGGGGTGTTACATGAATAGTTTTGCGTCTTTTTAGTTTTATTGTGAAAACTTTAGATTACCTTTTAAAAACTTTGATTCAAGTTTTAAGTGAAGAATGATCCTTGAAAAATATTATTACTTATATGTATCCCCTTTTAAATTTGTTATAAAAGTTTAGCTTTTATGAATGGAATGTTAAATTGATCTTTATGTGAAATCTATTTCTAAATAATACTAACAATTATATGTGCCTATATGTATGTAAGTAATGACGATATAAATAAAGATATAAGTAAGGGATGGAAAGATCTAACCGAGACACGAGAGATTTATAGTGGTTCGGCTACAAGGACACCTTCCTTGCCCTACTCCACTCCCCGAGCACCTAGCTCGAGAGTTTTCTTCACAACTTCAATAAGCTCCCTTATGGCGGAGAAAACCTTACACGACTTTGGCTTACACGGGTTTAACGACACAAAGCTAAATGTCGAGTTCTAATCGTAGCTAGAACCAATCTCACGACTACAATCACAACTTGTACACAACTTATTCACGACGACTTCACGACTTCAACACAACGGCTTCACGACTTCTACACAACGGCTTCACGACTTTTACACGACGACTTCACAACTTCTAAGCTACGGCTTCACGACCACGACTTCACACCTTCTAAGCTACGGCTTCACGACCACGACTTCACGACCACGACTTCACAACTTCTAAGCTACGGCTTCACGACCAAGACTTCACAACTTCTAAGCTACGGCTTCATGACTTCAACATGACGACTTCACAACTTCTAAGCTACGGCTTCATGACTTCAACATGACGACTTCACAACTTCTAAGCTATGGCTTCACGACTTCTACACCATGACTTCACAACTTCTACATGACTTCTTTACACCACAACTACTTATACACCTTCTTCACTACTTACACACTATACATATCTAGTCACTTATGTTCACCCCTAATATACACACCTTATACACAAATGAATGAATGATATACAAGGTATACAAAACAAACAACTTAAGTAGCAAGATGATACTAAGTTGTAATACTTATAGTCTTGATTGATAGAAGTATTCTTCTCTTTGCACTTGGATGATTGAAGCTTGAATCACTTGGAAACAAAAGCTTAAGATTATATGATCAAAGAATTTTGGAAGATATAAGAAGAGAATTAGAACAGAAAGTTTGGGGTGCAAGAGGTAAGAAAAAAATCCAGGGAAAGGCTGGTATTTATAGGCAGAAAACTGGACAGCTGGAAGGCTACTGGAGCGTGCCGGCCCCCTTAAATAGGGGGGCGGTCCCCTTAATTTTAAGGGGGCCGCCTAGCAAAATTAAGGGGGCCGTCCAAGCCAACCGTTGCCCCGTTTTGTCTTTTTGTGAGGAAGGTTTTTCTGGAACATTTTTACTGATTTTGGTTGAAAATTTGAATTCATAAATTTATAATGAATTAAACCTTTTTATTTATTACCAAAAATGTTTTTCTAAAAGATATAAAATATTTTTGACATTTTATAAAAAATCTAGTGATTAAGAAAATGTTCCTTTGATCATATAATGCATTAAGCACTTGTTTATTCATACCTTAAGTGATTAAGTTGTAGAAATGAATATTTACAACTAAATACTTGTTTATTTGATAAGTTTATGTTTAACGAGTTTACATTTTGTGATTATCAAAACATAGAGATATGAATAAGTATGAATAATGTTTTTAGGCATTACTTATGTCAACAATCAGATATGAATAAGTATGAATAATGTTTTTAGGCATTACTTATGTCAACACTTGTGCTTGTTGAGTTTCAATCAGAAAAATCCAAAAATAAAATAAAAAGCAAAAAGAGAGCCAAGGGATTCGAACCCTGGTCTCTTTACTCACACACAACACACCAAACCAACTGCCCTTGGGTCTTTTTCAGTTAAGGCCTGCACACTTTAATTCTTATACTCACTTTTCCATTTAAGTTATCCGAGCTTGTTAGCTTATTCCCAGCTTATCCCAATAAGATGGCACCTTTGTAGTATTTTTCCTAGGATTGTTTTAGCATCAAGTAATTTCACAAAAATTTTCATATTTTTCAGAATAGTTTTAGTATTTTTAATTTATTTTTCTTTTATATTTAGTTTTTAAATCATAAAAAAAATATACAAGTCAGAAAAATACAAATCTTTTTTCTAAAATTTTCTTTTGTCATATAGAACTTAGGAAAAATAATTTGGCACTTGTAAGATTAATTTTTAGAGATTTTGGTTTTTAAACCCGTTTTTATAATTCTCGGTTTGCGTTTTTAGCATAATTTGATATTTGTTTTCTTTTCTTTGTTTATTCACAAAATTTGATTAGCCTCAAACAGTCAACTTAAATCAACCACGGATGTGGTCAAATAAAGTCAAACCAATTGAAGACAACTAACCAAGGAGTATAATGTTTTCCCGGGTCGTTATATCCCAGCGAAGCGTGAAATTGTGTTTAAAGACGAATTGTGATCAAGTGCTATTGAATGGAAAAGGGGATTTGAATTATTGAACTAAGGAAATAAAAGAAAATAGCTTTAAACAAGCTATGGAAATAAATACAGGAAACCAAATTACTTAAAACGTCTAAAATCTAAAAACGTACGTTTAAATTTAAATAAACGTAAACGTACAAAATAAAAAAGTGAGATTTGATAAATAAAAGGCCTACGGATATGAAAATTATATTTTTACAATCCTAATAATAAAAGAAAATTATTAGAAAAAGTAAATTATTTATTTGACTTATTAATTAATTATTATTAATTAAAAACTATTTTTAACTATTAAATAATTACCTAAAAAGTAAGAAAATAAGAAATAAACCTAGAAAAATGAAATTATGACTTAGATAAATCTAAAATATTATAAAACTTATTTTAAAACTGAAAATATATTTATTACGCTTTTTATCTAATTATTATTAATTAATTACTATATAATTATTATTTAAACTATTTAAAATTCTAATAAATACTAAATGATAAAAGAAAAATCTAAAATTTTTTCTATAAATACTCTAAGGTGACAGAAAGATAAGAAAAATATAAAATTGAAAAGTGCTTTTTGAAAAAGCTGAAAATAAGCCAAATGGCTTAAATAGAAGCTATCACTTATTTTTATGTGGGCTTTTCTTGGATTTTCTTTTACAAATCTATTAAGCTACTGGAAATATGAAACTTTAATGAAGGTGAAAACTTTGGAACTCAACAATAAGCTCAGCACAAGCTTAAAAGCTTAACAGATGAGCTTATGAGCTTATATTATTGAATCAAGCTCAAACAAGCTTGAAATAAGCTACACAGTTGGAACAAAAGGAGAAATAAGATGAAACTAAGTTTAAGTAACTGGAAATGAGTAACAAGTAACAAAGGAATCCACTGATAAGCTTCAAATAAGCAAATAAGCAATTCCAATTCCCACAGTCAACTAAACTACCCTGCAGTGAACTTTAAATGCAAATCCAGCTTATCAAATAAGCTGATAAGCACAAAAGAAGATCTGGAGTAGCAAGATGGGCTGATGGGCTTTCCAAAAAGCCAAAGCTCAACCTGTGGGGTCCACTGGTTAGCTTTTGAGGGGCTTATGAAAAAGGGTCAAATATACTGATCAGTACACACTGATGAAAATGGGACAAACTTAAAGCTAGTAGCAGCCCAACCAAATAAGCTTGAAAATACAATTAAAGCCCTGAACCTTTGAGATTGGTGGATGAGCTACACAAAAAGCCCAAGAACACAATGTGGGTCCTACTAATAAGCTCTGTGTGAGCTTTAGGAAAATGGGTGAAAAGTTGTGCACAGGGGAGGTCACAGTTCAACTAGGCTACTTTGACACTGCTTATTTATAAGCAATTGGATTCCAAACTTGGATTTTCTTTTTGAAAAAGGTAAACAACCAACAAATTAACACAAATCAACAAAAATTTTGAATTTCCAATCCTTAATAAACCTTATGCAAGATCTGGACTAATTGACCATTTTGACAGAATTGGCATTTTTGACTTTTTGATTTATGAACAATTTTGACTTTTATGAACTTAGACCTTGATTTACTTACTGATTATGATATGTTAGGCTAAGATAAGATTAATTTAAGCTAAAACAACTACTTATTAAGTGATTTGATGAGAACTTGAACAAAAATTCTTAACTGTGAACAAAGGACTTCAGATCAAAAGTAATTTTGACTTTTTAACAAACAAGGCTGGGTTTTTATTGTTTGACTAAGCTATTAGGACCTAATGTGATGCGTTTCAACAAAGAACAACAACAAAAACAGGTCTGCACACAGAATTGACAGCAAATCCAAACAATACTTTAACTGAACCAATTTTTGATTTTCAAAACAAATAATAGATTAAGACCATGAAATTGATTTCTAACAACTTATGATGGTGTAATAAGCTATAACAAGTGCAGAAACTCAAGCTTGGACTACAAATACCCAAGGATCAAAATTATGCTAATGAGACAGTTAAATGTGAAAAGTTGAGCACAAGGAAATTTGATGAACAAGCAAGCCAACTTAAGCAATATTATGACTAAGTGATACTAAATAAGCAATAAAAACACAAAGATAAGTAGTAATAAGCAAAGCTATAGTAAAATGGAAAATGAGATTTTTGCTTACAATTTGCACTCCAGCTAAAAAAACAAGAACAAGGACCAATAACAATCCTAACAGCTTACCAATAAGCTCCTAACCCAAGGGCAATCCAGAATTTCCCTTGCTCCAAGCTTGATTCATCTTCTTCACTGAAATTTGATTTATTTGCTATTTTTGTGATTTCTTTGTATTTTTGAGTTATGATACTAGACTGACTTTTAAGGTATCTAATAGCTTTTGGAAGCTATATAGGGAGCTTACACGAGCTTGTGAGTCCAATAACAATACTAATAACAACATTCAAGTAAACTTGTAAAATTGAGTACAAAATTGCACAAAGTGAAATTTAAACTGAAACTTGAAATTTATTATTGAAAAACCTTAAGAGTACACTGAGATTGCTAAATTTAACACTTGAAAGCTAAAACATACACTGGAAATTGAAAATTTAACTAATCGACATACATAAACTAAAAATAAAACTAGATACTTTTTTACATTGCTTCTCCCTTGATATATATTGACCTTTAGCACTTTGTCGACCTCTCTGAATGTATCCCACCACATCTTGGCCCTTGATTTCATCAATTTCATCACAAACGTCCATTTGGACTTTTTGGCGCCAAAACGTACAAAAGTAGAAATAGGCTATTTTGAGGCAATTAAAGAATTGTGGATGTTTGTGGAGGTGGAGGGAACAATTTGGATACTAGGTATGGAGCTAGAGGTGATTTGGCAGCAAAACCAGGAAAAGTGAGTACTTCTTAGTGGAAGAGTGGGAGGGAAGCATTTAATGCATATTGGGTGTATATGGAGGTGGAAGGATGAGGTGGTGATGTAGATGAGCTGGGGGGATAAGGTGGAAGGCCAGGTAAGGGTGGTATTGGAGGTGGTTTGTAGCAGTAATGGTGGGAGGGAAATAGGGAAGATGGGTTTGACTGGGTTGACCCTGGTTTTATTAATAAAAGGAGTTGGGTCGGGTCAAAGGTATAGTGGGCTGGGGTTATTTATTTTAGGATGGGCTGGGTTTGTTGTTTTGGGTTTAATTTATATAAAGGGTCCGGTTGGTTAAGTGAATAAAACAAGGACCAATTTTGTAATTTTTATGAAGTTGAGGGGTTGAACTTATAACTTTCCCAAAGTTATCCAAGGATAATTATTGCCAAGTTTCAATAGTATAAGGACCATAAAGGATAATTTTCCATTTTGAAAACCAAAGGACTTGTTTTGCCATTTTTGAAACTTCAGGGACCTTTTATGTCATTTTTAAAAGTTGAAGGACCTGTTTTGTAATTTCTTTAAAACTTTAATCCAAGGACCATTTTTGTAAAAGTTAAATAGTTCAGGGACCTTGAATGATAATTTTAATACCAGGGACTATTTTTGCCAATTCTTTAAACTTCAGGGACTGAAACTGACAATTATGCAAACTATGTTCGTTTTTAACTGTTTTTGATCATTTTGCACTTGCAACACATAAAAACACAATCAAATGATATTTTCTGTATTTTGAAACATATTTGCATGTTTTTAAATGTTTTTGTAGTCTAAATGTGACAGAAATGATGAGTATTTAGACACTCATCATTGTTTATTCACTTTTCATATCTCTATTAGAATAAAAAAAAATACAAAATTCTATATCCCAATCATCAGTCACTTTAATTCCAAACCTTACACGATCCTCGATTCCAACCTCGCTGGGACACAACCCGGGTAACACTTTCCCGGTATCACACATATCACAAGCGTGAGTTTTTGCAAGTTAACCTTTTTCCTAAAGGGTTGGTTTGTCTATTCTCACGTTTACTTGGTATTTTTGATATATATACGTACTATTCTGAACGAATCAATTTTTGGCGCCGTTGTCGGGGAGGTTGTGTTGCGACTATATCGTTGAAGTTTAAACGATCAGTGACTTGAGATCCTTCTTCAAGAAGTTTTCACTTTCATAAAAAACATATAAAAAACAAAAATATTTTTCTTTTCTTTCGTATATATATTATCATATAAAAACAAAAAAACCCAAAAACATTTCTCGTTTTCTTGTGTTAAAATAAAAGATAAAAGCAATCTCAATATAATATTCCTCAACTTGGAATATTATCATAATAAGTTCCCAAACAAAAAATTTAAAACTTGCCTTTGTGTCGCTTGCGAATTCGGCTTACCTTTGATTGATAAACAAAGTCTAACGGAGGTTTCAGTAGGTTTGGCATTAAATTGACAAACTGAAAGGAGCGGGTTTTTAAGGAGCATTTATTGCTCACCTTTGCTCCTCCTCTGTGCGTTTTTCTTTCAGAGAGCTACCGTGCGCTTGTTTGATTTAAGGTTTAAGTTCCTTGTGTTTTGCTTCGATCTTGTTTTAATTGAATTGTTTCATTTAGTGCATGCGCACTCGTTCTTCTAGATCAATGAGTCCCTTTCGTGAACTCATCGCAATTCTGAAAAGACGTTCTCGAAGACGTGCTGCCCAAATAGACAAACCCGAGATTCGTACTATTCCCATTGACAAAATGGCAGACAATTGAACAATGGCCGAAATGCTCCAAGCACCCACCGAGGGTTACGGAGATGCCATCGTTTTACCGCCAATCAATTCTGATCATTTCGAATTGAAGACGCATTGATTCAACTCGTGTCTACAAATCAATTCCACGGGTTTGAACGAAAAGATCCGTATGCACACATCCGTTGGTTCAATAAGTTGACCTCGACCATCAATTACAAGGATGTGCCGCAAAAAGTTGTCAAATTGATGCTATTTCCGTTTTCACTCGAAGGGGTGATTCGCAAAAATCAACATATAAATATTTCCAAAGAATACAAGGCAAGTTGTATTCCCGGGTCGTTATCCCCAACGAAGGTTTGAATGGAATTTGTGATTCGGTTCGTGATTATCTGTGATGAATAGTGAAAAAGAGGTATTTTGGATTTTTACGCTAAAACATGTGAACATAAATTAAAAGCGAGTTATGAAGCAAATTTGTTAATAAAGTTGAAACCACCGATTTCTAAACAAACTTATATAAAACTACTCGTACATAATAAAATCTATGCTAATAACAACGATAATAATCATTACGTTAAAAAATGACAATAAATAAACAATAATATATAAAGCTAAATTACTAGGACTAGTATTAAAACTAGAATAGATCGGACTAGTATTAAAACTAGAATAGATCGGACTAGTATTAAAACTAGAATAATTACTAAACAAAAGAAAACTAAAAATAAACAGACAAACTAAATTTTAAGTGCTCTCAAACTTAAGAAATGTCAAGGCTTATTTGAAAAAATAAGCCGAGCTTAATAAGCTCATGCATATCTTTTTGTGTTTGAATTGAGCTAGAGGGTAAAGAAGAGAAGAGATAATAAGACATAATAAGCTAAAACTAATAAATATTAAAAAGACAGAATTTAAATGCTTAAGAAGACAGAAATTAAATGTTAAACATAAAGTTATCACTACTCGAATTAAAGAACTGTCTGTATAAATGAAAAATACTGCAGCGAAAATAATACATAGAAAAAAAACTATCTAAAAAAAAACTACAACTAAAAACTACTGATGCATCTTCGATTCATGCGACGGTATTTATTGCCGAATGAGTCGGTCATATTTCCCAAGCCACGCCACGTGGCGACCATGGATTTGATGGAAGAATGTTAGTCGACTGCAAGAGTTGGAGCATGACAACTTCACGCGCTAATGTGAATTAATTTGGAGAAGTGGAGCTTCACGTGCCTTGCTAACATGCATATTTAATTCTTCATTTTTTTTCCTTTGTCGTCACATGTAGAGAAAAGCACAGCAAAAAGCCATCATTCACTTTATTTTCTTCAACTTCATTCTTTCTTTCTTTTTGAATTAGTTGGGTGTGGGACCCACCTAGATTCCATGAAAATTAATTAAACTTTGGTGTAATTTGTCACTTTACATCCCTTCATTACATTTCTAATCCTTGTCTTCTTTAAACTTCATATGAATTAAACGCCTTTGGTCCCTCATCGTTCTTTATGTTTAATTCATTGGTCCTTGAAATAAATAATCTTTAAATTTCTCTTCTTTTGGCTTGATGCTTCAAATAAAATTAACGATAGACTCGCAATTTATTGCTCTTTCCAAATCCCGTGCTCGGTTTTTGTCTATTTTGTCTTTCTTTTTGTCCTTTTCCCATATCCGTCACCTGCACATACACAAACATAAAAACAAGCATATATATGACATTTTAAATCAGTTTTTGGTCTTTTTAGTCCGTTTAAATAGGATAAATATATGTGTAATTTAACACATATCAAAATCCCCCAGACTAAGGTATTGCAGTGTCCTCACGCAATGTTATCAACTCACGCTTTTGAAACCAAAAATTTCAAACCTCTTTTTACTAACTTTGAAAAGTAGCAAAATATTCAAAAGAGATTAAGAAATCTAAAGTTCTAAAAACGTCCCATTTTTCTATTTTATTCACACTTATTCTATTTCTCTTTTTCTTGTGACGGGATGTTGACTTTCATTATTTCACAATAACTTTTAGGATCACAGAGCAGGAAACACAACTCATGAAGAAGCGTCCATTCGGATAAAATTCATCGTCCCTGATTTTTCACAAGTCCCTAAACTAAGCTTAAAAACAAAATCATTGTTAAATACAAGTTAAGATGCTAACGCTACTCATGAATGTAAGTTGTAAATTTCTCACTCCCCAATTATTCTACAAGTTTGGTAAGTGTGCTCATTTTCAAAAGTTTTATCAAAGAAATCGACATTATTATGGTTATTACTTGTTTAAGTCAAATATTAATTCACCGGGAATCTTGAAATCTAAGGACCAAAAGGGCTTTTTTCATGTAGCGGCTTTCTTCTCGGCACATCCCAAATCAGTTGATTTTAGGTGACCAGGCTTTTGACACCCCATGGAGAATAGTACCGGAATCAGCGGGATTTTGATTTCAAAGATTTCTAAAATTCCCGCTAAGTTAATATTAAATACTTAAATAGACAATAACCAACGATCATTTGGAGATTAAAGACGCAAAGATGAGATTACTCCATGTAGCGACTTTCTTCTCAGCTTGTCCTTTTAGCAAAGCTTAGGAGGCTAGGTTTTTACACCCTCGAGAATAGTATCGAAGCTTTCGGGGTCTTTCGAAATCAATAATCTACCAAATTCCCATTAAACTTTTAACACAAAATTGACGAATACTAGTTCAACTTCCGATGTTAATTTAAGAAAAAGCAAGCTTTCGTACATTTATTCATATGCAACATTTTTATTCACATAACACATATTTTTATTTTTATTTTCATTTTTTCATTCGATTTTTTTTTTTTTTTTTGCTACACATACATATATACTTGCATCATACTTGTGATTTTACTCACTTGCTATTGCAACATTATTCCGATTTTAAAAAGTATGCTTGTTCGAAAATTTAAATAAAAGTTGAACTCGTACTCTATATCAAATTTGTATAAAAGTTTGTAATAAAACGACTTCTAAGTTTAAAACTTTGAAAATAGCACTAATTTTGCTTATGGGAGGAAAAACTACAAATTACACTGATGAGCCTTTAAGATAACCAACTAATCCTTGCTTAGCATCACAACTTATAATTAACTCTATCATTTCTCGTTCTTCGCAAATTTAAAATCTTTAATAAAAAGATCCCCGAATGCTTAGTCAAAATGGTTAAGGAGACAGGCTAGGGCTCAACACGCCCGGTCAAGTCAAAATTTTATTCCTACTCTAACCAACGGAAAATCAACAATGTGTCAAAACACTTATGATATTTTTGCAAAAATTTTTAAATTTTCTCATTTTTTTTGAATTTTTGTGAAAAACAAGGTTGCGAGGGTATACGGCACACTGCAAGGTACAATCAAATCGAAAGATCACCCCCCAGACTAAAACGAAACATTGTCCTCAATGTTTTAAAGGGTAAGGGTCATCCTACGCAAATCTAAGGCCGTTTATGAATTATGCCAAATAGATAACGTTAGTCGATAAGATTAAGGATACCAGACTTCTCATTCAGCACTGTATGATGAGACTCGAGTGGAAATAGACAAAATATGAGCACGAGAGTCTTCAATATCGGGCAAACCTGTACAAGACAACAAACACAAAACACAAGAAATGAAGAATAGTCCTCCTCACGTCACACTTATAGCACACAAAAAGAAAATAAAATGATAAGCATGGGTTGCCACCCACGAAGCGCTTGTTTATGATCAAGTCGTTAGCTTGACTTGCCCCGAATTCATTTGTTCTTGGGGAAGCATGCGGAAGAGAAAATCTCTATCGGACTTTCATTCAAGATGTTTGGAAAAGCATTGAAGTTCTTGAAAGTTCCACTCCGATGAGATACATCCGACTCAAAAGAATGATAAATTGATATGCCGGGGTCAAAAACTTTGTCCTCACTCCCAAACGAGTGAAGGAAAGGACAAGCTACCTTATAAGCGCATAAAGGTAGAAAAACTCGAACGACATATGTGAAGTCAATATAATGGCTATCCTTAGAAGGAAATGTCACATATGTCGGAGAAAGATTGTCTTTATCAATATCGGGATTAAAAATTGAGGTCACATCATCAAGTTTATGAATAATAGAGTCCTTGACCTCATCGTTCTCTAACTCTTCATCAAAGAGAGGATTTATTTTGCTAGAAAAGTACTCATCATCAAATTCAAAAAGAGAATTCGAATAGACTTTGAGACTTTCATTTTGAACGTCCTCATCAGAAAGTGATTCGTCATCACTGGAGGAAAAATCATCATTAGATTTGAAAAGAGGGTTAGAGAAAATCCCGGAAAAATCATCCTCAATGTCAAGAGGATAATCATCACAAATAGACAAATCACATTCATTGTCGGATATATCCTCAGACTCACTTGGGATTGGGATAAGGTTCTCAGCACTAGACTTTATGAATTCGTCCGATTCCTTTTCAGGAATAGTGCTAAGATGCTCATCCCCCATAATAAGAGAGTCCTTGGGATCCAAAGTTGGAAAGAATGATGTGATTGCAATAGACTGAGGGAGTTGAGAAATGATATCGCTCAAAGGAATAGTACTCTCCTCGTCGTCTTCATCTTCGTCATCGAGCATGGCAGCCTTATTAAATAAGAAACGCTTTTGTGCTGCTCGTTCTTCGGCGAGTAAATCTTCCATAGATTTACCATGACGATCTTCTTGGGTATGTTTAATAGCCAAATCATTAAGTTCATTCCTCACATCTTGAAGTTTTTGGAATACATCTTTGAAAGCTAACTCCTGGAGTTTATTCCAAGTATCTTGAATTTCTTGGAATAATTCTTGAGGAAATGGCTGAGGTTGAGTTTGAATCATTTGATACTGTGGAGGTTGGTCATGATAAGAATAGTCATAATTGTCACAAGGGCCATGCTCATAGACAAGCGAGTTCCTTGTTTGACAATCGGATTCATAATGCGGACCTCCACAGAGTTCACAACAGTAAAACTGTTGTGGCTGACTCGGTGAATCATATGGATATTGGTCATAACCAAAGTTTTGATCGTTACACGAAACCTACTCATAGACAAGCGTGTTCCTTGTTTGACAGTCAAAACCTTGGTGCGGACCTCCACAATATTCACAATAATATGTTTCCATCTCATGGTGCGGGGGTTGGTTAAGGAAATTGGTTGTTTCATTGTAGGGATTTTGGTCATAGACAAACTTGTTTCCCGAATTTACAATGCTACAACCGGGGCAATTTCCACCATTTAGAGGTCCCCCACACCATTCACAACCAAAATGGTAAGATGAAGACATAAAAATAATTAAACGGATAGAGGGTGAGATAAAGAATTAAACGAATAGAAGGGATAAGAAGACTATTTTTGGATTTTTAGAAACATTTTGAAGAACACAAAGGGAAAAAGGAAAATAAATTTGAAATGAAAATCTTTTTGGGCTTTTATAAGAAAATATTTACGAGAGAAAACGATAACTTCTCGGGAGAAAAAAAACTGAAGCGAAAAATACTGTCTGTATAAATGAATTAAAGAACTGTCTGTATAAATGAAAAATACTGAAGCGAAAATAATACAGAGAAAAAAAACTATCTAAAAAAAAACTACAACTAAAAACTACTGATGTATCTTCGATTCATGCGACGGTATTTATAGCCGAATGAGTCGGTCATATTTCCCAAGCCACGCCACGTGGCGACCATGGATTGGATGGAAGAATGTTAGTCGACTGCAAGAGTTGGAGCATGACAACTTCACGTGCTAATGTGAATTAATTTGGAGAAGTGGAGCTTCACGTGCCTTGCTAACATGCATATTCAATTCTTCATTTTTTTTTCTTTGTCGTCACATGTAGAGAAAAGCACAGCAAAAAGCCATCATTCACTTTATTTTCTTCGACTTCATTCTTTCTTTCTTTTTGAATTAGTTGGGTGTGGGACCCACCTAGATTCCATGGGAATTAATTAAACTTTGGTGTAATTTGTCACTTTACATCCCTTCATTACATTTCTAATCCTTGTCTTCTTTAAACTTCATATGAATTAAACGCCTTTGGTCCCTCATCGTTCTTTATGTTTAATTCATTGGTCCTTGAAATAAATAATCTTTAAATTTCTCTTCTTTTGGCTTGATGCTTCAAATAAAATTAACGATAGACTCGCAATTTATTGCTCTTTCCAAATCTCGTGCTCGATTTTTGTCTATTTTGTCTTTCTTTTTGTCCTTTTCCCATATCCCTCACCTGCACATACACAAACATAAAAACAAGCATATATATGACATTTTAAATCAGTTTTTGGTCTTTTTAGTCCGTCTAAATAGGATAAATATATGTGTAATTTAACACATATCAAGGGGCAGCCCGGATTTGGCTGGAAAAAGAACCCCCTCGATCCATTGAAACTTGGGAAGATCTCGTACAAAAATTTGTCAATTTTTTCTTTCCTCCGTCAAAGACGACTAATCTAAAGAATGGAATTTCGGGATTTCCTCAAAGCTTCGATGAAAACTTCGGAAAGGCATGGGAACGATTCAAGGATCTCCTAAGAAAATGCCCGCATCATGATTTCACGGAGTTACAACAGATCAATACATTTTATAATGGGTTGAATGGAAACGATCAAGATTCTCTTAACGCAGCCGCCGGTGGCAATATCTTGAATCATCGACCTAAAGATGTGCTTGAAATTTGTGAGAATAAGTCAAAAGTTCCTATTTCTCGAAACAAAGTGAATGTTCCTATCACTCCTGCTTCTTCATCCGGTAACTCATCAGAGTTAGCCGCACCGTTAGCCGCTCTAACGGACGTAATTCGTTGCATGATGAAGGAAGTGAAAGAAATTAAGAGTGAAATTCATAAACCGGAACCAATCAAAGCCGTAAACAAAGTGTGTGAAACTTGTGGTGGCCCGCATGCGTATTACGATTGTCAAGCAACCGATGCTTCTGTTTACCAAGCTCCCGTAGCAGCCGTAAACCACAATCAATACCGACCGCAAGCTGAAACTCATTACCGAGCACCAAATGCTATGGTACCACCTGGTTTTCCACCCGT
The DNA here is from genome assembly GCA_021014915.2 of Artemisia tridentata subsp. tridentata. Classification (NCBI taxonomy): domain Eukaryota; kingdom Viridiplantae; phylum Streptophyta; class Magnoliopsida; order Asterales; family Asteraceae; genus Artemisia; species Artemisia tridentata. The sequence goes on along the minus strand of CP139507.1, from coordinate 428,248,307 downwards.
GCAAAATCAAAATAATCAAAATCGCTTTGTTCAAAATCAAGGTCAAAATTTCAACACTTCTCAGAATTTCAATCAAAACCGGAACAACCAACCTTATCAAGCTCCTTTGACAAATGATTTCATGAAAATTACTGAGTCCAGCATACGTTCAATGCAAACTCAAATCAATAATAGGAAAGTCGAGTTGAGAAAGGAAATTGATACTACGATGTCTCGTCAAACAAATGAGTTGAAGAATATGATGGGCAGTTTCATGAATATGAACATGAACCAAGCTTCTTCATCTTCCGGACGACTTCCGAGCAATACCATTCCTAATCCTAATGCTGAGTTGAAAGCCGTCACCACTCGAAGTGGTAAGACACATAATGGACCCTCGACTCCTATGCCCCCTCCACCGAGGGAAGTGAATCGAGATACCGAGGTGACAACAGACAAGGTGCATTTCTCAAGCCCACGAAGTATCGCACACGTCCAACCTCCAGATGTCCAAATTCAAGTTCCGGAACCCGATGTTCCGAAGACCAATCCTAAACCTTCGATTCCATATCCTTCGAGGCTTAACGATCAGAAGCTTCGAGACAAAACGAATCAACAAATGGAGAAATTCTTTAAAATCTTCAATGAATTGCACTTTGACATAAGCTTCGCAGATGCTCTCATTCTTATGCCCAAATTTGCATCTACACTCAAAAGTTTGCTAAGCAACAAGGATAAGTTGTCTGAGATAGCAAAGACCCCACTTAACGAGCAGTGCTCGGCGGTTCTCCTCAAGAAGCTTCCCGAAAAGCTCGGAGACCCCGGCAAGTTTTTAATCCCATGTGATTTTTTGGGGATGGTTAAGTGCTCAGCCTTGGCCGATCTTGGCGCAAGCATTAACCTTATGCCACTCTCGGTATGGAAGAAATTATCTCTTCCAGAGCTTACATCTACTTGTATGACACTCGAGCTAGCGGACCGTACTATAACTCGTCCACTTGGAATAGCTGAGGATGTCGCTGTGAAAGTGGGAAAGTTCCACTTTCCCACTGATTTCGTTGTGGTAGACTTTGATGCCGATCCTCGAGTTCCACTCATACTGGGGAGAGCTTTCTAAAGAACGAGTCGTGCTATCATTGATGTATACGCCGAAGAATTAACCATACGAGTTGATAATGAAGAAGTCACGTTTAACATTAATCAAGACTCTAAATCTCTAACCACCAAATGCAACGTTGCTACGGTTAATCAAAAATCTGATCCCGTAATTGCTTCCAAAAGAAGTGATTCGATACTTTCAAGATTCACGGTTAAGAGTACTTCAAAAAAACATGCTGAGCTCAAAACAAGGGAAATTACCCCTGGTTCAAGCAAATGGTTTGAGAGTTGTGCTGCGGAAGTTAAGAGTATTTTTGATTATGATGAACAAGAATCGGAGACCACAACAAAAGTGGTAAAAATTGCTAGCTCTAAGAGCACACCACTTGTCCCACCTCCGGAATCGGTTTATCGTATTGAGATTGTTGATTCTGTGGATGGAACTAAAAATCCCACTCCTTACTCTACACCAATCATTTCCGACTCTTCCTATCCTTCTCCTCCGCCTGAGGGAAGTTATATCTCTATGGAAGAGCTCGAGGTTTTCTTATTTGATGCTCCAATTTCGCCTGAAATTTTTGAGCCTGATTATGATCCGGGGGGAGATGCTCCGTTATTAGAAAAAATGATATTTGATGAACCATTATTTTCCTTCCCCCCGAAGGATGTTGTTGTTAAAGATAAGCCGTCAGATCCTCCGGAGCTCAAGCTCGAGGATTTTGTTCCCGAATATGAGAGTTTTATCTTTGATACGGCTGAAGAGAGTAGTGGCAATCCCACTTCTCACTCTGATTTTTCTCTCCCGGCTTATGAAGCCTTTTGCTTTGATATCGATCATTCGGAAGAAGCGGGAAGTGGCAGTACCACTTCTCATTCTCATATCTCTCTTCCCGAGTATGATGCATTTCATTTTGATATGAATGATCTTTATCATGAGGAGTTCTCCAGTGAACTCTCTCATATTATATCTCCTCCGGAATATGATCATTTCTATTTTGATCCTGAGGATGATTCTAGTGTGGGGGAGGTGTACGTAAGCATAAGAATGTGCTTGTTGATAAAATCACCCCAACCCTCCCTTCTGAGACTTTTGAACAATCTGCTTTTGAGGATGAAGAATTGATCTTAATTGTTATAAAAATCTTTCTTCCATTCCTCACATATGGTGTGATTTCTCTTTCCCTTTTCTCCTACGGGAATGAGGACACTATCTTTGACCCCGGTATCATCCCTTATAGTTTCTACTATTAAAATACCGTGGGTATCTCGTCGGTGTGGAACTTTCTTATGTTCAAATGTTTATCCAAACACATTGAATGAAAGTCCGATGGAGATTCTTTCTTCCACTTGCTTCCCCATGAACCAATGAATTCGGGGTCGAGTCAAGCTAGTGACTCGGTTAACAAAAACATTAGCATTGCATGGGTAAACGCCTATGTTTCTGTCTTCTCTCTTATTTCTAACAACTAAGTGTGGGGGAATCCCACTGTGCTTGGCTTTTGTGTTGTTTGCTCTGATTTTCAGGTTTCCCTTGGATTGTGATGAGTGGTGCGCCTGTTTTCAATCCAGCCGCCCTATATCCGATCTTGTTGCTAATGATTATCTAGGGATATCTTTTTAATCCTTTTTGTGAAAAAAAGAATTTTGTTCCACACTTGGTTAGTGGTATTACTTTTTTACGTTCTAAGCGTCGGCATAATAGCCGGTACTTTGAATACTGAGGGCAATATTCAATTCTAAGTGTGGGGGGGAATTCTCGCGATTTTTGTCACAATTGTACCTTCTAGTGCCCTAGTACCCCCGTTTTGACCAAAATTTTAAATTTTTTCGTTTTTAGATAAGAAATTGCAATAAAAAAGAAGTGTTTAGTCTTGATTAGGTTAGAACAAAGGGAATCTCGACTCTGCCAGAGTGTTGATCTGGATGCTTCCTTAACGATTAGACTAAGGTTTTACGATATGTGCAAATGAAAATGCTAAGCGTAGAATAGTTGGTTTTCTTTAGAGCTTATATCAGTAATCTATGGCTTTTCCTCCCAGGAGATAACTAATCAGACTTAATAAGTGCTTATTTTCAAACATTTGAACATTCAAAATCATTTTTCTATACGATTTCGAAAAATACTAGTTCAAAGCTTTATTTAAACTTCGGAACAAGCATATGTCATAATATTGTAAAAGTTAAGTAATAAATGTATGTGCTAAAAAGCTACGGTTCAAGATCGGCCCTTGGATTTTTATTTCTGGAAGGCGTTTAGGTCTTGGCTACCCTCTTACACCGGCCCTTGGACCTCTAATTTAGGAATGTGTGAGGTCTTGGTCTAATACCCTTGGATCCTCATTTTAGGAATGTTTAGAGTCTTGGAATTCTCCGTTGTAACGACCCTTGGATCCTTTATTTCGGAAGGTGTAATGTCTTGGTTCCCGTGAAACTCCGTTAGTTTATGTCGCACAAGTTAAGAAAATGAAACCAAAAAAAAAAAAAAAAAAAAAAAAAAAAAAAGAGAGAAAATGAAAAGAAAAGAAATGGAATGATATTGCAAAATGCAATAAGTTTTGAAACTTGCTTGTTGTAAATTTTAAATCTATCTCTTAACTAGTATTAGTCAAAGTTTTATAAAAACGTCGATTTTTGTGATCAAAATTTTGAAAATCAAGCACAGTCACCTAACTTGAATAAATGTGGGAGTGAAAAGTTAAGTTTCGGCTTACATAGATTATTAGTATAAGTAGTGTTATCATTTTACAAAAACATTTGCACTTTGAGTTTAAGCTTAGTTGAGAGTATAAAAAAGAGGATGACGATTTCAATTCCCTGGAGACACTCATTTTGTGTGAATCCCGTTCCATGATACCATTTTTGGAAATCAAGCATTTTATCTATTTTTGTTCTAGTTTAAATTTCAGGCATTGTGTAAAAAAAAAAAAAAAAAAAAAAATTCAAAACGGGGTATACTTGGTATTCTTTTGATCCTTTCATTACTTTATATGATCGGATTGCAAGGGACTAGCAATAGTTTAGTGTGGGGGATTGATGAGTGTGTAAATACTCATCATTTTATACCCATAAAAGACACAAAAAATGGCCAAATATACCAATATATACTGCAAATATCCTTGGTTTGTGTTTTATGCGTTTCAGGTACCAAAGGATTTAAAACGGACCGAAAACAAATATTTTTGGATCGACTTGGCAACAATTGTGCATTTGATCAAGAGAAGACAAAAGTCAAAGTCAAAAGTCAAAGTCAACCCCCAAAAATACCAAAATGACACAAATGGTCCTTGGAAATAATTTCTACTTTTGGCAGCCTTGGTCCCTGGATTTTCAGATTTGGCAAATTTAGTCCCTAAGATTAAAACTAAATCTAATTCTAAATCCTAACTCACTAAACCACAACCCATTTCCAGTCCATTCACTAAACCCAGCCAACCAATAACCCAGCCCACAAAAAACAAAAAAAACCCAACCCAATCCATTAAATAAATAACCCGACCCATTTCCCTTAGCTAATACCATTTGACTCAGTCAAATCCTTCTTCCTAAACTACTACCCGCCCAAAACCATACCACCATTCCCCCTTATCCCTGACAATACCACCCTCTCCCAAGCTTCCTCAACACTTCACCTAACAAACCAAGAAGCATTAAATGCTTCGTTCCCATCACACGCTATCAGTCAAGTGGTTTTTCCCACTCACACCATTTTGGCGCCAAAACTGAGTTTAGAGGGCTAAGATTGATTCAAGGCTATCCAAGGGCTGAAAATGATCAGAGAAGAAGATAAGAGTTATCCCACTTCAGTTTTTGTATACATAGGTCACATTGTAGCCTATAATGGCAAGTAGTTTTTTTATCTTAATCGTATTGTAGTTTAAATTGTTTAAGCATTATCAAATTTAGTTTTTAGTTATCATTCCAAGTTATTTTAAGTCTGATTACCATCAATCTTTGTACAATTTCCAAGTATTAATGAAATTTCCAAGTTTCCAAGTTTCCATTGTAACTGTTAAGTCGAATTAAGTACTTTTGTATTTGCAAAAGCTTCTTTTCTGTTTCTATAAGCTCACATAAGCTCACTATAGCTTTTGATAAGCTTATGTTAGTTTAATTCAGTTCTAACCTTAAAATTCCAAAAAAGTCAAGAAAAGTCAAAATAAGCTAAAAAAATAAGTTGTTTGGTCATATAAGCTAGAGCATGGTAAATTATGGATGACCATGGTTTAGAGCTTCTTGGGAAGCAATAGGTTGATGTGGTGACTAGTTATCAGTTCTTGTTTTGGAGCAAAAGCATTTTGTAAGAAATTTCCATTTTCATGTTCTACTGTTCAACTGCTTATTTGTGTGCTTCTTGGTGTTTTCAGTACTTATTTATGTTATTTGAGTTAATTTAAGTTAGTTTGATAGTCAGTATAAGTTTAAATCTCATTTTCACTTTTATAGCTTAAAACAGTCATATTAGTTTATTTTTAAGAACTGCTTATTCAGGGCTTTTCAATAGTTCAAATATGATTTTTAGTGCTTAATTGGCTCAGAGTAATCATAATCCATCATAGTTCAGCTCTGCTTAGCTTATTTCTAGTTAAAAACCAAAACAGACCCTCATTAAGGGCTGTTTGGCATTATAAGTCAAAATGGGTAGACACTGTTCATCTGCACTTGTGATTAGTTTGATCTTGCCTAATCTTAGTAATATAAGCTGTTTTTAAGAACTTCTAAGCTGTTTTGAAGGAATTTCTTGGTTTGAGTTAGTGAGGTTATCATTAAGGTTCAAAACTGCTTCTAACTGCTTATCTTAAGGATAAGCAGTTTTGGTCTTAGTTTTTGACATTTCTAAGTTCAAGTTAACATCTTAAGTTCATATTCAAGAGTTGAAGCCATTTCATTTGGAATTGAGGTGATTTGACCAATTTGCAAGTCTGCACAAAAAAGTATCCATATATGCAGTCTGCAATAATTTTCTAGACCCCATTAAAGTGCTTATTTGTAATTCATAAGGTCTGATTTTCATGTTTCTAAGTTGTTGGCTTATTGAATAGTTTGTTTCATGATTTTCAGAACTAGTTTTAGCTTATTATAGCTTATAAACAAGTCCAAAAGTAGCTTGTTCAGCCAAGTATACACTGAGAATTCAGTGTACACTTGACCAAACTAGCTACCTTCTCAGCTAATTTATAAGCAGATAATAAGCTTCTCTTGGTCTAAAAATTGGTTTCTGAGACCCTCAATAGATGAACTTTAAGTATTATCAGTCTTTGTGGTATTTAGTTGTCATCTAAGTGCTTAAAACATAAGCTTAAACTTGCCTAGGTTGACTGCTTAATTCCCTGTGCATAGCAGTCCTTTGTGCTTATTTTGAGCTTTGATCAGTGCTTATTTCTGAGTTCTTGTGGTTTTTTCATTTTCATTTTAGCTTATCTTCATTCACTTAGCTTGTTTCAGTTTGCTTTAGCTTATTAAATAGCTTATCAGTCCTTTTCTAAAAAGCCTTGGGCTATTTCTCTTTTAGCCAACTGATCAGCAAAACTTGGCTTATTTCTGGGCTTAATTGAGGTTTTCAAAAATAGTTGTTTTTGTAAAAATTGCTTATTACCTTGTGCGTGTTGAGTTTCAATCAGAAAAATCCAAAAATAAAATAAAAAGCAAAAAGAGAGCCAAGGGATTCGAACCCTGGTCTCTTTACTCACACACAACACACCAAACCAACTGCCCTTGGGTCTTTTTCAGTTAAGGCTTGCACACTTTAATTCTTATACTCACTTTTCCATCTAAGCTATCCGAGCTTGTTAGCTTATTCCCAGCTTATCCCAATAAGCTGGCACCTTTGTAGTATTTTTCCTAGGATTGTTTTAGCATCAAGTAATTTCACAAAAAATTTCAGAATTTTCTTAATAGTTTTAGTATTTTTAATTTATTTTTCTTTTACATTTAGTTTTTAAATCATAAAAAAAATATAAAAGTCAGAAAAATACAAATCTTTTTTCTAAAATTTTCTTTTGTCATATAGAACTTAGGAAAAGTAATTTGGCACTTGTAAGATTAATTTTTAGAGATTTTGGTTTTTAAACCCGTTTTTATAATTCTCGGTTTGCGTTTTTAGCATAATTTAATATTTGTTTTCTTTTCTTTGTTTATTCACTTTTCATATCTATATTAGAATAAAAAAAATAAAAAATTCCATATCCCAATCATCAGTCACTTTAATTCCAAACCTTACACGATCCTCGATTCCAACCTCGCTGGGACACGACCCGGGTAACACTTGCCCGGTATCACACATATCACAAGCGTGAGTTTTTGCAAGTTAACTTTTTTTCTAAAGGGTTGGTTTGTCTATTCTCACGTTTACTTGGTATTTTTGATATATATACGTACTATTCTGAACGAATCAATGCACAAAGGAGCGAAATGACAAACGTCCGCCCGCAGGCTAATTAAAAACGCGTCTCTTTCGGATGACAATTTAATGTCGAGCCTCCTTATACCCTTCTCATAGTTTGTCTAAACTGGGTGAGCCGTTCACAATATTGATACAAAACTCATCACTCAATTAAAAGTTTATTATTCTAAGTCTTAAAAAATATGTTATAAACTATAATATTGCTAGTCTCGCCTGGGAGCAAATTACCGTGCGAAGCGAACCACTGTCGGCACATAAGACTTTGCAATATATAATTTATCACATCAAGGTTTCATAGTTATTAGGTCAATTTATTTTCTATTCGAAAAATTACTCTCTTTTTGCTTACAATTCAACATATAATTTAAAACAAAAAAAAAAAAAAAAAAAAAAAAAACAATTAATTTAATAAAAATAAATAACCACATAATAACACATATAATCTTAACCATTAAATCATATAGCCACATGCAAACTTTTTGATAAAATCCTATTAATAATCTATCTATGTTTAATATGCATATATTTAACTAGGACTCCCATTGGTTTTCGAGCAAAAGGTACCAATGAACCACATACACTAAATAATTTGGTTGCGTAAGTCCAAGCAAATATGTATCAAGTAGCACATAAATTGATTCATTAATTTAATAATTGAGGTCTTCCCCAATTTTAGATTTATCTTTTTACATGTTACAAACAACTTAACAATTAATTATAAACCCTAATCCATGATAAACATGCATGTTTCATAATGGATTAATTTACAAGTCACAAGATACGTAACCCTTTACACACATAAATATGTTCTTAATTTAGGGTTACAAAACTAATTTTTAATTAAGAGGGCTCGCCACACCCCCCCCCCCCCTAAAAAATTAGGGTTCGATTTTTTTTAATGTTTTAACCCTTAAAAAATCCGACTAACATGTAATCCTAATCAAAGATTCAATTTTTATGTGTTTCGGTAATACAATTACATGTTAAACGGCTTGTGATGCCACTGTTAAAATTTAAATACCATAACAATTATATAAATAAATACTACATCATCAAAGCACATAGCGGAAACATAAAATCATATTTAACACGTAAAATATTAACCGAATATTAAAGATACGTACCTTTGATCCTAGCAAGAACAAAGATATAAACTTCAAATTCTTCTTCTTTAATTAACAAGTGGATTAGCGAGATACCCCTTACCGTTTTGTATCTCAATCCAAAATGTATAAACTATATTGAGTTTATACAAAGGTTTTGTACACACATACTATAACCGATTAATGATTATGCTAGTAATAGAACACGAGTTAAAACCAAAACTATTTTTTGCTTAAGAAAACTTGATCGATCCACCCTTTAGGGATAGGATCCCATCGGAAATAAAGAAAGGAGAAGAAAACAATGTTTAGGGTTATAGTAAGAGTGCACAAGGTAAAAACCAATAACCCCTAAGCCTTGTATTTATAGAATGAAATCTTGGAAGACAAGTTTGAGTTGGATTGGGTTTTGGAAACCTCAAACCGATCGGCCTAGTAATCCTATAGGGATTCTAGAACCTCCTTGTCCTTCTAATTTCATCCATAGTCCCTCCTTTATTCACTAACGATCGTTAGTCAATTTCCGTTAATTACTTAACGTCCGTTAGTCGTTATTTTGTGTTCAAATAATTAAATATATAACGGTTTATATATATTAATTATTATACATTAATCCTTCATACGTATAGTAATGTGTGCAATCCCATGGTCCCGAGTTCGATTCTAGTCATACACGTTTAATATTTGTCTACAAACTTAACAGTACATAGGATGTGCCGTCATGCAAAGCTCAAACCCATAACATATAAATGAGATCCAATGTGGTGTTCATGCAAATAAAACACACAATATCATTTCTGTACATGCAAAGTTAAATCAGCTTCATGCATGTATCTTCAATGTAACCCAACTTGCTTGATAAACAACCCAAACACGCAACACAACTCATGAGTTCAAGCTCGTAATACATGTAAATCTACACATATTTTTTTTCTTTTCAAAATCGTATTTAAAAAAAAAAAAAAAAAAAAAGAGAGTCTGGAAATCAGTCGAAAATATGACCAATTGTGTTTTTCTCACACACTCGACCGATGTTTGCTCAAACCACCACATTGGTTATGACCGATGTTCAAATCGATCAAGGAGGGCGACCAACCGATTTATTCCAGAACTCTGTGACTAGCCTAATATATCTCAATCTTCATTTTAGGCACATAATTAATAGACACGTAAATTAGTCACACCAACTATTTTTCATTTATAAATATGAGTAAATGTCATAAATCGTCCCTGTGGTTTACCGGGTTTAACGAAAATGGTCCATAAACTTTTTATTTCCCGAATCCAGTCCCTGTGGTTTTGACCCGTAACGGGTTTGGTCCCTTGACCAAGATTTCCGTTAGTTGACCGTTTTATATTTCTGAAATGACATAAATACACTTTAAGCGTTTGGTCCCTGTGGTTTGTCTCGTATAACAGATTTAGTCCATACGTTTTTTTTTTGTCCGAATTTTTTTAAAATTTTTTGACAAAAGTTTTTTTATAGACTTTTTTGCCTCATTTTTTTTTACTAAATCAAAAAAAACTTTTTAAAAATTTTTGTCAAAAAATTCGGACAAAAAAAATTAAAAAAGGCTTAAAAAACCTTTTGATTTATAAATTCTTTTGACAAAAGTTTTTTTTTAAATTCGGAAAAAAAAAATTAAATTTTTTTTTTTTATTTAAAAAAAATTCGGACAAAAGTTTTTGATTGATAAAGTTTTTTTTTTGACAAAGTTTTAAAAAAAAGTCTTAAAAATTTAAAAATTCGGACAAAAGACAATTTTTTTTTGACAAAAATTCGGACAAAATTTTTTTTAAAACTTCAAAACTTTTGTCAAAAAATTTTAAAATTTTAAAAATTTTGTCAAAATTTTTTAAAAAAAAAGTCATTTTTTAAAAATTCTAAAAATTTTGTCAAAAAATTCGGAAAAAAAAGTTTAAAAAAAAAGACATTTTTTTTACTAGAATTCGGACAAAATTTTAAAGTTTTAGAACTTTTGTAAAAAAATTCGGACAAAATTTTAAAATTTTAAAACTTTTGTAAAAAAATTCGGACAAAAAAGTTTTTAAAAAAGACATTTTTTTTGACAAAAATTCGGACAAAATTTTAAAATTTTAAAACTTTTGACAAAAAATTCGGTCAAAAAAGTTTAAAAAAATTTAAAAAAAAGACATTTTTTTTGACAAAAATTCGGACAAAAAATTTTAACAAAAAAAGAATTTTTTTTTTTTTTTGAAAAAAATTCGGACAAAAGTTTTTTTATTTATAATGGTCCTTTTGACAAAAGTTTTAAAAAATTCGGACAAAAAAGTTCTTACAAAAACTTTTGTCAAAAAATTAAAAAAAATTCGGACAAAAAAAAAAAAAAAAAAACGTAGGGACTAAATCTGTTATACGAGACAAACCACATGGACCACATGCTTAAAGGGTATTTATGTTATTTCAGAAATATAAAACGGTCAATTGACGGAAATCTTGGTCAATGGACCAAACCCGTTACGGGTCAAAACCACAGGGACTGGATCCGAGGAAAAAAAAGTTTAGGGATCATTTTCGTTAAACCCGGTAAACCACAGGGACGATTTATGACATTTACTCTAAATAATACTTCTTTAAATTCCATAACGCCCCTCTGCATGTGCATATATATTCACTATTTTTTTTTTAAAACTTTATACAAATAAACACACTTAACAAAAACATTTATTCATTTAATGGACGGAGTAAAACATGAAGATTATTGTGTTACAATACCTTTACTTGTTAACAATGAGAAAAATAGTAAAGGGGAGGAAAACCATGTAACAGCCGCCACAGGAGGTGACGGCACCGCCACGTTCACCACCGGGAATTCTTCTTTCTTTAACACATGTTTCAATGGTCTTAATGCTCTATCAGGTACTCTTTAGTTAAAAACTCAATACTCTTTTCTTTTCTTTTTTTAAGAATATTGCATCTTTTTAAATTATTGTGGAATTGAAGTTTGTCTACCAATATCGGGTATGAGTGTATTTTCTTCGAACACCCTATACCACTTATCTCGTAAATGCCTCTGGCGAGGCTTGAACCTACAACCTTCTAGGTCGTTGGGCAACTCACGTATCACTAGACCAAAGGCCTTTGGTATCTGGTATGAGTGTATGACTGTCTACGTCGTACCTTCCCATGTTTTTAAATCTCGCTCTGGCAGAATCGATTATTGTTTGTATTTTTATAATTAGGTTTTTGGAGTGGTGTATGGAGGCCGTGTGTATGTTTGATAAAAGGAAAATGATTGGGAGGCCTAAAAATGTAACTAATTATGTGACTAAATAAATGTGGCAATAAGTTATCGGTTTGTGAATAAGCGGGTCCCCCCTGCTGTCACCAACATATTGCTGACATATAGGTTTAGGCATATAATTAGACATAACAGTTAGTCATATAATTAACCATAACAGTTAAGCATGCAATCATTGCTCTTGACAAAAAATAGGCCAAATGGTCATGTGCATATTTTAGTATCACTTTTTAAGATACAAGTTTGAGTGGATACACTTGTAAAAGAGATTGACACAAGAAGAAGTGACTAACCATTTTGGATAAGACCAGTCTTTAAACTGAAACTGATTTGGTCATGTTATGTAGTCCATCAATGTTTTTATGTCATTTTGTTGTTTGAGATTGTGATAATAAGATGTTTGTGTGTTTGATAACTATTTACATGTAAACTGATATTTAGATTTTAGTTATACTGTATATTATCGAATCAGGTTTATTGTGGCTAGAGTAAATTGCAAAAATCGTCCTTGTGATTTGGCAAAATTGCACGTTTCGTCCTTGTGGTGTAATAAGTGCAAAGATCGTCCTTATTTTGCACTGTTACGTGCACTTTTGGTCCTTCAACAGTGAAATTTGGCAAACCACAAGGACGATTTTTGCAATGATGGAGGACCAAAAGTGCACGTAACAGTGCAAAATAAGGACGATCTTTGCACTTAATGAACCACAAGGACGAAACGTGCAATTTGGCCAAACCACAAGGATGATTTTTGCAATTTACTCAGGTTTATTGTGGCTATTGAAAATATGGTTATTTGACCTCGACATACAAGAACATAATCAGCGAAGACAAAATGTTAAACACCGGTTAGCGCTTTGTGGTGCTACCTTTAAACCTTAAAGTGGTATGTGTGGTTGTTGCATTCACCGTACTAGGGGGGTGTAGTTTGTTTTTGCGTTATGGTGTGAATTATTTGCTTATCACGTTTACAAAACGTGAAAAATCAAATAATAATGTTTGGGAATCTTTTCTAAATATATGCGTTTTCAATGAGACAAAACCACGTTTTGTATAATCCAGGGATGAGTTGCTTTTTGAAAACCCAAGAAACCAATTTGCATGTGGCCCACAAAAAACAAGCCAAATATCTACATTGCCCTTCTCATTAAATTTTCATTTGGCATAATTTGGTAATGCAAATGTCTATTTTAGTAATTTTACTAATTAAGTTACAAAATAATTGCTACATTATTGCGATACCAAATAAAATAATCAAATCCAAACACTATATTTTAAAACCACGTTTTGCAACAGCTGATCATCTGATTATCCGTTTTCAAAACGAATAATCTATTTTCAATAAGCAATCCCAAACACCCTCCCCTAGATATACAATTTACATAAATACTCATTAAGAGCCACTAAAAGAGGGTGTATGTTTGGACGTGCATGGAATGTGATTCTTTCGAGTTGAAGTCTCAATCAGCTTAGAGAAATTAGCCAAAACTGGTTTTTCTTAGTAAAATCGAATTAGGCGTGGGGTAAGGAGTTGGTGGTAGATAACTTAGGGGGTGTTCGTTTTAGCTTATTTTCTTGGTTTAAGCTTAGGTTTTAATACTGAGCTTATGACTTACAGTTACCAAGCTCATAAGCCCTTGTCGAGTGTTTGGGTTAGGTTATTAAAGAAAACGATAAGATAAGGTGTTTTGATTAACTTATTTTAGTAACATGACATTCCTAATCAAGTTCATAAGCTAAGGTCTCCCAAAGAAGCCACAGAAAAAAAATGTAAATATGTATTTTGTTATAATAGCCACAAAATGAATATGAAAGCAATGCACATCCAAAAAATACAATGTCTTTTTAGATCCAAAAACAAGTATTCGAGTTTGTTGCTTACCTGTATAACTTTTCTACAGTATTTTGCAATACTAGTTTGTTGCAAATAAAATTTGACATCTAACTTTGGAGTTACATACTTAGGTACATATGTATCAACTCCAAAGCTCACAAGAAAAGATTAATAATTTCATAAAACCATTTAGGTTGGTATTAACCTCTACATCTTAATGCCACAAGTCTATATTAAAAAAAAAAAAAAAAAAAAAAAAAATTATCCTTATGTTTTTATCTGTAAACTTTATAGACTATAACAGGATCAGACTGTGTAATTTCAAAATTATGGAGTAAAAAAATTAACGTTTTTTTAAGTCTTCCAAAAACATGACACAAATTTTGTTAAAAATAATTATTTTGCATCCACGATACTCAATGTTTTTTTATGTTTCTTTAGGTGTTGGAATTCTGTCAGTTCCATATGCATTGGCATCAGGAGGGTGGTTAAGCTTGTTACTGCTTTTCATAATAGCCACCTCAGCTTTCTACACAGGAATACTAATAAAAAGATGCATGGATGCTGACTCCACGATAAGAAGCTACCCTGACATTGGTGAGCGAGCGTTTGGTAAAACCGGCAGGATCATCGTAACAGTCACCATGAACGTAGAACTCTACTTAGTCGTAACAGGTTTCTTGATCCTAGAAGGTGATAATCTTAGCAACATATTACCAGAAATGGACTTTGATCTTTATGGGATTCATGTGGGTGGTAAGAAAAGCTTTGTTGTTATCGTTGCTGCCATTATACTCCCCACAATTTGGTTGAACAATTTGAGTATTCTTTCGTATATATCAGCAAGTGGTGTACTAGCGTCTTTGATCATCCTTGGGTCTATCTTGTGGGTTGGTGAGTTTGATGGTGTCGGGTTTCAAGAAAAGGGTAAATTAGTAAACTTGAATGGATTCCCTTCGGCTATTAGTTTGTATGCTTTCTGCTACTCTGCTCATCCGGTTTTCCCTACTTTGTACACTTCAATGAGAAACCAGAAACAATTCTCAAAGGTACTAGCAATCATTTTCCTTGCCAGACCCACTCCCTCCCTTCTGTTTATCTAGTTAACAGAGGTGCTTCAAATTTTTAGTTACAGTAAACAGTCTTTGCCCCCAACCCCCCAAAAAGAATGCAATTTGTCAATATCCCCCGTTCTTTAGAGTGTTACTAGCTCCGACACTGTTTCTTGCATCCTAAATTCAGAGGTGGCAAGATGGCCAGGTCTAAATGGTCTGGGTTGAGTTGCTTAAGCCGTAAAAACTTTTTGTTCTTTATTTTTCAGAAAAAAGTTTCATTTCTTTAAGTATATAATGCATTGATAAGATTACAAAAATAAAATTTTAAAAATAATTCCTTAATCTTTGACTAAACGACTTAGAGGTCGTGTGCATTTGAATTTGACTTTGGACGTATTCAACCAGATTTGAGCCGTTTGACATATAACACAGCCCAGATTGACCCGTTCGTAAGTAAACGGGTCAAAATTGTCACCTCTAATTCTTAGGAATGTTGATCTATACCCCGTTAAAATGCTTGTACAGGAGCTAAAAGATGATGAGATATTTACAAATATTTCTGCTAAGTTGTTAGGCTGCAAAAAATAATAGATTCTTATGCTGCTAAACTGCAGGTGTTGCTACTATGTTTCGTCTTCTGCACAATAACTTACTCATCAATGGCTGTTGTTGGTTACCTTATGTTTGGTACAAACGTGCAGTCACAGATTACCTTAAACCTTCCCACGGACAAAATAAGCTCAAGAGTGGCTATATGCACCACCTTGGTGAACCCCATAGTCAAATATGCACTTATGGTGACACCAATTATGGACAGTATTGAAGAACGATTTCTGTCAATTTACAATACAAGAAAGTTTAACCTCTTGATCAGAACAGCATTGGTATTTAGCACGGTTATTGTAGCCATTGCACTTCCTTTCTTCGGGGATTTAATGTCACTTGTGGGAGCGTTTTTAAGTGTCACAGTATCGATCATACTACCATGCTTGTGTTACTTGAAGATATCAGGCATTTACCGGAGGATTGGGCTTGAGTTTGTAATAATTGGATTTATTGTGCTGATTGGGATTCTGGTTGCAGTTGTGGGTACTTACACGTCGTTGGTAGATATAGCAAGAAATATATAAGGATCAGAGTGAAATAGTACTTTTTGTAACGATGTTAAGCTGAATACATCGGAATACTTACAGCTAGCTAGAACTTAGTTTCAGGATTATAGGGGCTATTAATGCATTCCATTCTTTATAAAATATTCCAGGAAATAAAACATCGGAGTGACAGTTTATTGAACACTTTCCGAGCATACATGATCTTATAGGAGTCTGATGGTTAATTATTGTGCTTGCTTGCTAGGCGTCATAAACTGATTCACGCTTTAATCCATTATCTCAGAACACAAAGTTTAAAAGTGTATTTTGATAACGTAGTTCGTACACCAACCAATAGGTTTGGAGTTCAAGTTCTAACATGGACAACTTATATTATGCTGGCCGGTATAATAAGCCAGAATAAGCCAGAATACGCCGTTCAAAAAAAATAATAAGCCAGAATACACGAGACTAGTTGTTTGACTCTACATTATTCCATAATCAAAGACTGAATATGTATATCCAATCACTCAAAAACCTATTGTTGATAGAATGCTAGCTACTTCACTAAATACTCTTTTAATTAAAACTTTATTATATCATATAATCTAAACTGTTTGAAGCTCTGCATGTGTTGACTTAGCTTCATATTAAACACGAGAATGGCAATGGTCCGCCGCGTTGCGGGCGGGCCTGTTTTTTGGCGAAGGTGATTTTGCATAATCTTTTCATTGAGATAAACTGTCACTGCACCAAATACATGAAGTTTTATCATCAACTCTGCTATTGAACTGGAATACTGAAGTATTAAGATGTTAAATGAGTGTTATAAGAAATGGACAGTAACCGTTTTACCTTCTATGCTAATTAGTAGATGTTTTATAAACCTGAACCTGCTAAAACTTGTGCAGTTAAACAGAGCGGTTGTAGCATGAATTCGCCATATAATATGACAATCATGGAATTGGCGCGTTCTGAAAAATGTCTTACCAGACAAAGAGTAGCATAAGAATGCGGGCATGTTTTTTTCCACAACCAATTAGTACATATACCATGGATCACATTGTTTTTGCATTTTTCATAATGACCACAATGTTAAGACAATATTATCATGATCCAAAAATAACATTTGCATCAGTACTTGTGGTATATTGACATCACCAACAGCAGCAGCCTTGGCTTGAGCAGTGAGTTTAAATCTCAGATCCAATAGCTTGATTCTAACAATCTAACCACCTCTTGGGGAGCCAGAACATGTCCACCTTCATTGGCATCTGTGCCAGAATATTGACCCGTCCCAGAGGGTTGAGAAGTGGGCAAAGTACTACCATCTGTCTACGCCAGGGCTTCGCCGTTGTTCAAGTTCTGAAAACCAATGGTTCACTGCAAAATTGTTCATTTTATATTTAGTGTATTAGCGAAAATTGGGATACTAATGTTGGTCAAAACGATAATTTATAGTGCAGGTCAAAATGGATCATTTGTCACATAAATTTTATTCTTGTGTAACTAACATAATTTAGAGATCTGTGCATAGTAACGATCATAAGACATAAACTATAATTCGAAATGACTTAGGCATAAGCAAATGAGTAGAAGCTGTCACATCTAACCATAACCTTTATAACATTTCCAAGATTATAATATACTCCGTATATAGTTATAGTGGCCAGAAAACAGTTTACCTGAGGGTTTTGCAAGTTATATGCAATAAGATTTCTATCAGCAGTCGCAACAACCATTTTCAGTCCCATTTGAGCATTCAACAGCAACCACTTGAAGCTTTATTTCAGCACCTAAACCCACCCTTTTCAGCCCGCGTTTGAGGACCTAAACACCCCTTTCGTACCTTGCTCCTATTTTATTCAGTTCGTGATTACCGAAGACCATCGCCTATGAACAAACTCTTTTAACTTCGTTACCAAGGTTAAAGTTCCTGAAAATCAAGAATCCGACTACATAAATTTGAAGTACCTGTTTGCTAATGATTATGCAACTTCATTTCTAATAAATGGGTCAATTCGGGCTAAAATTAATCTCTAACCCGTAAAAAACAAAGTTTGAAAAAGAAAATGGGTCAAATGGGTCAAAATGAGCCATGGTGTACTTAAATGCATAGAACGACATATATCATTTTTATCCAATAGATCAGACTATCGTTGAAATAATATACAGTTTGTAATCATATTTGATACATTATTTATATGTAAAAAACAATAACTTTGAATAAAAAGGTGCATTGGGTCAACCTGCTCCCACCCGTACCATGATATGACCGGTTTTGACCAGAAGACCCATTGTGACCCTTTACCCAAGCCACCCTTGCTGTCCATATTGCTACTTCTAACTTCCAATAAGGATATATATTAGAACGTGTTCTTACCAGTGGTTTTGCGTTTCGGATACAGACAATCAAGAAGGGCCAAATTTTATTCATGGCTGGGAGTAACTGGTTTTCGTCAGTTCCATCATTTTCTGCATCAAAACTATGTGCAAGATCGTGAAGTGAATATGATTGTAAAGCTTGTATAAGAACTTGCCTGGTTGTTGTCTCCAGGACTTCCGCAAGTGCTACGATTTCATCCTGAAAACATAATAACATATACATTTATCAAGAAGATAAATGTCAATATATACAGTCATAACAATTGCTTGAAAAACAAATAGTATTACTACCTCAACTATATCCAAGGCTATCAAGCATGGTGACAAACTTTAATCAAATTTTCAATGTATGCAATGGACTCTAATTTTTGACCTTTTGATAGAACAAAGTTTTAACAGTTACAAATGAATGTAAGAGACCTGCTATTACCAATATAATGGTGACATGTCACCATTTTTTACGTAGTATAGAATGTCACTTCCAAATTAGGTGAATGTGGAAAGAGAAAGATTACCATCGAGTGTCCTAACAGCTCCGTTGGTGAATTTGTTTCAACCTGTTTCGCTTGCTGATCCTGTTAGCCGTTGTTCACTTTCAATCCTGAAATGTTAAATAATGTCATTATACCACTTGTATAGGTGTCTAATTTTATACAGAATGATGGTTAAAACAGAAAGTGAAAGCACACAAATGCATTATTGCTGAAGCAAAGAAAATGTGTGGATAACAATAAGAAGCAGAAACGATATAAGTTCACATAGGAGTAAACTTCTGCGTAGTTTCTCGCGATTCACGGAGCCTAAATGCTGACACTTTAAATTTTACATGAATGTTGAGAGTTTTACAGTACGTGTCCGAATAAACCTACATCACCATATACCAAACTTTGGATTTAATTGGTAAGTCCAAAGTTTGGTATATGGTGATGTAGGTTTATTCGGACACGTACTGTAAAACTCTCAACATTCATGTAAAATTTAAAGTGTCAGCATTTAGGCTCCGTGAATCGCGAGAAATCCTCAGCTTACAAAATGACCTGCTGCACCCTTTCATCTTCATACTTTTTTTAGCAGCAAGTCCAGTACCTTGAGTCCATATAGGGTTTGAAAGAGAGTCACGAACCTTTGAACTTCGTATCTTGAACCTGAAACACGACCATTGACATTAAGGTCAGGGATTTGAACCTGCTGCATCATGTTGATTCGTAAGTAAAACCTGATAGTTTAAATGCTTTAATAGTTCTAGACCAATAATCCAAAAAATAGATACTTGGTACAGATACAAAGCGTATGGCGTGTGTGTAGGAAAAACTCAGCATGTGCAACCCGAAAGCAAATAGCAAACAAAAATTTCAGTTCAAAACCTGCATTAATACTTATTTCTAACATAAAGGGTGTTTGGGACTGAGTTTTTTTTCTGCGCAAATGCTTAATGTTGTACATGTAACGAATACATACTAAATACAGTTGCATCTTCCATCATTTTCTTGAAATCCTCAGCTTACAAAATGACCTGCTGCACCCTTTCATCTTCATACTTTTTTTAGCAGCAAGTCCAGTACCTTGAGTCCATATAGGGTTTGAAAGAGAGTCACGAACCTTTGAACTTCGTATCTTGAACCTGAAACACGACCATTGACATTAAGGTCAGGGATTTGAACCTGCTGCATCATGTTGATTCGTAAGTAAAACCTGATAGTTTAAATGCTTTAATAGTTCTAGACCAATAATCCAAAAAATAGATACTTGGTACAGATACAAAGCGTATGGCGTGTGTGTAGGAAAAACTCAGCATGTGCAACCCGAAAGCAAATAGCAAACAAAAATTTCAGTTCAAAACCTGCATTAATACTTATTTCTAACATAAAGGGTGTTTGGGACTGAGTTTTTTTTTCTGCGCAAATGCTTAATGTTGTACATGTAACGAATACATACTAAATACATATAAAGGAAGAGTGACTGAATAAAAAATTTAGCCTGCTTATAACTTACCATGTTGCTCTTCGGACTACATGTCTGAAATCTCTTCTTTTCATCAGTTATTTCGGGATCGAGCTTCAAACAGCATATTCCAACTCCAACTGGTGAGTCCAAGTATATTATGTTTGAATCCTGCACATATTTAGACAAAAAGATGTAATTAGTAACTTATCATATTGGTTTTAATGAATTCGAAAGGTTAGAGAGTATATATAAACCTTTGTCCATGGCTACGTGCACATGGATTATGGGTACAACAGCTGATTCCCCAGTTTATTAGCTTGTCTTCTCATAGCCTACATGAGAATTGATGTCAATATCAAGGCATATAAGAGTATAAGTTTTATAGATTCGCATTGAACATGATGTTTGGCCTTAAATATATATATATAAACTCAACATATGGTATAATTATATGTTGGCAGTAAATAAAGTTTCTTCCATGATCTATTTCAATTTGTTCTTCGACTGGTCATGATCTATTTCAATTTGTTCGTAGAAATGACCCTCATTATTACTGAAACATTTATCAGCAACAAATAAAGTTTCTTCCAAAACATTTACATAGGCACATACAGTCAAATCAAATCATCAATACGTGAGCAAAGCAAGCAGTAACAAAGATGACATTACCAATGGATCAGGGCAGCATACATAAGAAAATACACGCAAGGATCAAGAAAGCATGCTGTCAGCAAAGCATGGTATAAGGAGTGACAACATCGCATGTGAGCTCAGACAGGAAAGGGACCGAAAAAGGATCCGTCCGCCATGGCTGCAAGTGTAGTGACCTGCCATGCCAATGTGCGGAGAATCTCAGCTTTAACCCCGTTCCGCCTGCAGACTCATGACAACCTCTTGTAATTAATGGCAACATCATTTTAATGGCGTAAAGGCAATTGGGATCCCAAACCATAAACCTGCAAGTAATTTATTTTCATCAAAAAAGATAGTGACAATTATTATCACTTTTAGATGAATTAAATCTGCAAAACATATGTTGGACAGTATATATTCCGCGCACTTTGGCAACATCCCATAGCTTCGTTCATGTCCAAATGAAAATCTTAAATAACATAAAGCCTCAAAACTACGACAAATAAGGCTCAGATCTGCCATGGCTGCAACCACAACTCATGTGTGGTTACCGTGCCAAGATATATTTCAGAAAACAATCGTCATCGCCTAGTATACCATCGTAATTGAAAGTTGGAGGCGTGGACAGGGCACCTTTATGGCCACAAACGGGCGAGAATGGACAAACCTGGACAGGGCAGATGGAGGTGTGGAAAAAAGAGAAGAAACGGCACCGTGGGCCTGTTTAGCTGAAATCACAGGGTCAGATAGGGATATAATCGAAAAAGAGGATACATCCGCCATGGCTGCAGAAGTAATAAACTGCCTTGCCAAGATACGGACGATCTCAATTATATCGAACCACCCATTGAGAGAAGAACGCATGAAACTTAGGTGAAAAATACCCCGTGCTTCTGCCAAAAATAAAGAACACATAAAATAGATATTAACTTGCACTACAAAACAAACATGAGTAAATCATCAGCCATTCAAATGGCGGTATAGCAGAGAAATGAAACAAACCTGGCAGCCAAACCGTCCCTCGTTGATGTCCAAATGAAAAGCTTAAATAACATAAAGCCTAAAAACTACGACAACTAAGGCTCAGATCTGCCATGGCTGCAACCACAGTTTGTGTATGGTTACCGTGCCAAGATATATTTCAGAAAACAATCATCATCGCCTTAACAGACAAACCAATGGTCGTTTGCAACCCATATTAGTGAATATGTAACTGATTATGGTAAACAAAGTCGTTTAGCAATGGTGTTTAACTGAAATAACAGGCTCAGATACGGATACAATCGAAAAAGAGGATACATCCGCGATGGCTGCAGAAGTAAAAAACTGCCTTGCCAAGATACGGACGTTCTCAATTATATCGAACCCACTGACATGCATCATAGCCTCTTACAATGACAACTAACACCATACAAATATAAAAAAATATGATCGAAACTCAGGCCTGCAAACACAGAACCAATACGAACTGCCAACATTGAGTTCAAAAATTAAAGTAAACAGTTAGCCTCAGATCTGCAAATTGATTTCAGTTGACACAAACACCAAGATTTTAACAGGGCTGCAAAAATAAAACCCGTTGCATAGTAATTGTTTATACTACACTGTCCGGTATCTGCCACGCCAACTTGTGTTAAAATCTTGAATGAGTTATTTCATTTTCTACAAATTATACCAGTCATCATAGGCTTATAATATATATACGTGGAAAATTAGATTACTCGGTGCCTTGGTTGCGCAAATGGAGGTTGCTGAGGCGACTGTCTATCGCACTTTACCATCCGTCCATATTTTGCATCCAACCAAATTGGTTCAGGTTAATTCATGGCCTAGCTGCACACGCCGAGGTATCCGCCATGGCTGCAAACATAGCATGTTGGCCCGCCAAAACACGGACATTCCTCAAGTTTTTACGAACCCGCTGCCATTCATGTAAGACCGTTAAAAGTAGCGTCGCCAACCACCCGACTTGGCTGCAATCACATTGTCGGTGTGATTGCCTAGCCAAGAAACGATTGTTGGCTAGCCACGCGTAGTAAAAAATAATTTATATTAATGAAACACAAATTCAGCAGTTGAGAAGAGAGCAAGAAAAAAATGTTCATGAATATCTACACCGAACAAATAAGCAACCACAGCAATAACGAAAACCCACAAATTAGGGTTTTCAAGTAATTATTTTCAATCATCAATTAGCAGCCAAACAACAACAAAACCCCATTACTATATATACTAAAGCACAAATCGTAGTAAAAAAACAACGACAGCCAATAACGGAAACCCAAAAATTAGGGTTTCCAACTAATCATTTTAAATCATCAATTAGCAGGCAACCAGCAAGTAAATCCCATAAAAATGAAAAGGCCTAAAGCCAAACAGCCACTAATTGCAAACATCAACCCCAAAATTAGGGTTTTCAAGCAATCATTTAACTAACAACAATTCTCACCACCGGAATCGTGAATGAGCATCCAATCGGACACTAAACCTTGTATAAATCAAAAGCCCCAAACTTGCACACATCGATCGAAAAGATACGCACAGAGAAAGGTAGGTTCGAGAGAAACGCAGCAAACCAACCTCAATTATCAACGCAACAAAGTAACCATCAACTATTAACTCAGGAAAAAGGCAGCGAAGGGCTAATGGAAGGAGGGTGGGCCACAAAAGTAGGCTAAGAAGAGCCCACTAACCCAGCGGCCGGGCTTTTGGCGGGAAGGATTTTTGGCGGGAAAATGAAACAGTGGTAAACGACGTCGTTTTTTTTATGGTTTAATAAAACTGGTAAACATTTCATTCAGAAAATTAGTAACATTGCCACGTCACTGATCACTAACAATGTCTGAATGTGTTTTTAATATATCTATTTGCAACATGTATATTATATTTTACTTTCACTAAATATATTATTTTTGTGAGATAAAGTAGAGCTTTCTGCTATTAACATAATTGATGTTTTTGAAAATATAAGGCTTGATTTACAAACAATTTCTAACCCATTTCTTTTGTCATTTTGATTTACAACATGTGACTATATGTAAAGTCACTATGTAAATATAAGAACATCCAATGACAAACTAATAATTGATAATAGGGGATAGCTTGACTACAATTTTTGTAACCAAGATACACAAAAAATGACTCAAGAACCCATGAAAAAGAATCAGTGACCCACAAAAGAACTCAGGCTAGTGACCAAGGGTGTGAAAACAACTAAGTGAGAGCTATTAAAGGTATAACCGTATATTGATTGTGTGTCGAATACATATTACATGAGAACATATATAATGAATCCAATGGGCCAATATTACAATGCAAATACATAACCGGGCTAAGCCCATATAAACTATCGCTGTTGGTCCCTTTACACGATTAGAATTAACTAGAAAGTTAATCTATTGGTGTTAATGACTAATACAATGTTTAAGGATTATTCTAACAGTTATAAAACGTGAATGTAAAAACAACAATATTTTTCAACGTTTAAATTCTTATTAGAAATAATTCCAAGAATCTATACCCAAGTGTTTTGCGGAACAAACACTTGGGATTGAATAGACAAGGGTATGGGGTGTCTCCTATCGAAACTCAAGTTTTGCTTGAGTGGTAACAATATACCCACTGAGCTATCTCAGTGAGTTGTATACTCTTTGTAGGAGAGAAGTTCCTTTGTAAAAGTTCAAGACTTTAATTATACAAAGCACACCTTAACTTCTCTCACAGTTGCTCTATTTATACACAAGTATTCTAAGTATAAGTGATTAAATATAATACAAGTTGTTGAGGTTGCGTGTCTGACAATTACAAATAGTAATTGTTATTTCCAAGAACCAATAGGAAAGGGCTAAATAAGTCTTTGGGAGTTGTTGGCTGACACTCCATGACTTTTAGCCGCAATAGGGAAGGTTGAGTCTGACAAGAGAAGAGTGTTGGGTTTACACTCTTATCTTCTCAGATCTTTTCCCTATTGTTCCCGCCTTTTCTTCAGGCGTTGGTTCCTCAGTCATTCAATCACTTTGTTGGTTGAGGAGACTGGGGTTCAGTGAGCTCTTATCCAATACTCACTGAATCCATCATCTTCTTCTTTGGCTTAAGTCCTACTCAGGGAGTACCGCCTTCCTGAGTAGTGAATCCTTCTTCTTGAATTCGCCTTAAGCATCCTGAAGATGACTCACTGAGAGGCTGTTCTCTCAGTGACTTGAATTGTTCTCGGTTTAAGTTAACACTTAGTTAATTTGTGTCCAAATCATGTTCGAAGCATTCTTGGGTTTTACATGACCCAACACTAAGCCCATATAAACTATCGCTAATAGCCCTCCGCAGTTTGAGCGGGAGAGGAACGGACACTCAAGCTAGAGCGAAACTCATCGAACTGAGCAGTAGGCAACCCCTTGGTGAAGATATCCGCATATTGATATCGGGATGGGACATGAAGAACACGTACATGACCAATAGCAACCAGATCACGAACAAAGTGAATGTTAATCTCAATATGCTTCGTGCGTTGATGTTGCACGGGATTAGATGAGAGATAAACGGCACTAACATTATCACAATAAACAATGGTAGCAGTCGAAAGTGGTGTATAAAGTTCACGCAATAAATTGCGTGTCCAGCAAGTCTCAGCAACAGCATTGGCAACACCCCGATATTCTGGATCGAGAAACAGTAGCTTGACGCTTAGATGACCAAGATAATAGATTGTTGCCAAGAAATACACAATACCCTGAGGTAGACTGACGTGTGACCGGAAAACCAGCCCAATCTGCATCTGAATATGCAACTAAGGATGAGGTCGATGACGAATAAAGCTGTAAACCTTAGGCTAATGTACCGCGAACATAACATAGAACTCGCTTGAGAGCAGCAAAATGTGGCTCCCGAGGATCATGCATGAAGAGGCAAACCTGCTGAACTGCATAAGAGATGTCCGGTCTAGTAAAAGTAATGTTAGGCCACTAATTAAGCATAACACAAGTATAATAACGAGTATGAAAGTAATAGATATGAGAGAAAGAGAGAGGAGAAAGGTCGGAATTAATCACACGATATAGTAACAAAACCTTGCTTGCAATAGTGAATAAACACCAACAATAAGAGAGTAGTATTACATGAGTATTTATAGGCATTGCATTAGGGCAACACCTTAAGCATTATTTCTAGAAGCTAAAGCTAGGCCACGGACCATGGACCTTCTACAAGGGCCGTGGCATCATAACTAACTTAAAGGCCATATAGTTAGCAACCTATTACAAATGAGATGACCAAGACTTGATATTAATGAAATGTGTTCCCAACAATCACCCCCTAAGGATTGGTCATCAAAGTTGCTTGACATCTTCTTTGCTTCTTAGGCTTTGACGCCTTTCGTATCTTTGTTCTTTGTTCTTGTTATGTGTGATATGGTAATATGTCTTGATTTTCCTTTCATCAACGTCTTTTACTCCGGTGTCTTTACGTCTTTTCCACTATGCTCATACTTCTTTTGACTTTGATCTTCATGCTTCAAGTAATTCTCATTCTTAAGCTTCGATCTTTTGACTTTTGAACGTTTACTTTGCTTTGATCTTTGTCAGAACTTTCTTTGTGATGTTAGTATGAGCATGATGGTGATGGTGGTGGTGGAACTCCTGGTCTCCATAAATACCTGCTTGTAAACAGTTAGTAATAAAGCATCCGGCACTTACAGGTTCGGACTTCGAGATCGTTAACAGCATAGTGTGAAAACTTTCTCTAATCCTTGCCAAGGCCGTTCCTGAATCGGATGCCCTCAAGAGAGCGAACTCAGATACACCGAAGTGTATCAACGATTCAGGGTGAGTCGCTGAAGTATACCGAAGTATCACCCCACGACTGTAGACCGTTTGGAACCACCTCGAACACTAAGCGTAACCCACAAGGGATTACCGAAGTGACCTGCTGTCAGGGCTGTTTGATGTTAACCCTGGCAGGAATTTCCACTCAATCACTGAGAATCACAATTGTGAGTTCCCTCATGAATGTTCTTGGCAGATTGCTAAGATCTGCGTAGGACTCTTGTTATTTACAAGTGGTGTCCTTAATGTTGAACAACTAGTGTAGAAATATTAAGTGTTCCTAAGAGATCTTTAGATGTATATCGCGGCTCTAGACTCGATTTAGTGCATTTTTGGTTTTTGTCATCGGAGGCATGGAACAGAGTGTCTTCTTTTTAATATCAACTCATCTCGAAGTGAGAGGTCGATAGATTATGAAGGGTTCTCCGTGAGAAATGAAACAAGTATCTTTTGAGAGACACTTGAGTGGCTAGAAGGTTTAGTGCAGTGCGTCACTGGGTCCATGACGGCTTGTCTTCAATACCGGTGTCACTGTAGTGACATCCAGTAGCATATGAATTGAACCCGGTTTCTGCCCTAAGGTTGAACATATGGAGGGCTATTTCTTTTCACCCTTTCATTTACTATTCTTTTTAATTCTTCAACCCCTTCTTTCTCCTTTCATTTCTTTACTCATTTTTTCAATCATACATAAGGACTTCTAGTTCTAAACTATTGGTATTGTCCATGGGTAGATCCCTCCGGTTTTGGCGGATCATAGGACGTATTTCCTATCCTTAGTCACCTTATAACTCCATGACTATCCTATATTGCCATAAAAAAAAATTATATATATATATATATATATATATATATATATATATATATATATATATATATATATATTCTTCTCACGACATGTCTCTCGTATAATCGATATTCTGTACGTATCTAGAAATGTCATTTAACAATGATACGGACATGTACAGATGCTTGAGCGAGAGTTCTCTAAAATGTTTTCTAAAACATGTCGTTTCTCAAAATTTCTTCACTATGGCTTTCGTATACTTCGGTACGAAACCCGGGCATAAATGATGACTTCTGATTATTTCAGACCAGGACTCGTAATTTCAAAGTTGAAATCATTTTCAAAAGGTTCGAGTCTAAACAAACAAAAAGATTTCACACAAAAACTCGTTTTTACAAAAAAAAAAACTTGTGTACATCTAAGTACATAACTCATTGTTCAAAAGAATCCTTGGGCACATGATCAAGATTTTTTAAAATCTTTCAAATTATTCTGTGCTCAAGATAACTCCCTCCAAACCCTTAATTGATTTTAAAATTCTGTTCAAAATACGTTTTCATTAAGGGGGAGTATAAAAAATCAAAATCAAAATGTTCCAATTTCATGCAAATCAAATCCGTCTATCTCTCCAAAAGCTTTTCAATTAATCAGTTGATATCAAAAATATCACGAATATGCTATTTTTGAGGGGGAGAAGACGTGATTAAAATGTGATAAAAATGTTTAAAGATCGTGGTTGAATCTCAAATGAGCTCGACTCAGATATAACCAACGAATTGACGAAGTTTAATTTTCAGTAGTCGAAAAAACTTGTCCTGGACGGGTAATAAATTCAAGCTGGTCTAACCAGTGATGTAAGCGTGTCTCGAATAGGACTTGTCTAAGTAGAGTGTACCGCCTCGAGAGACTTTCTTTGAACTTGACCAAGACGGGTAATAATTTCAAGCTAGTCTAACTAGTGATATAAGCGTGTCTCGAATCGGCCATGTTCATTGAAAATCAATCAATTCAAAAGTGCGAACTCTACTCAACATGTGCAAAATTATCTAATAAACACATAAGCACATGTGAAGGGGGAGTATTTCAGAAAATGCAAAACTCTCGAAGTGTTAACAAAAATGTTTTTAATAATCATAAACACTTTGAGAGATTTTCACAAAAGGTTTTATGGCAAGTGATCAATGAATCTAGGATAATCATGGAGTTATAAGGTGATTATGGTTAGGTTTATGTCCTATGATCCGCTAGAGCCGGAGGGATCTACCCAAGGACAATTCCAATAGATACCGGTATTGAAGACAAGACGTCATGGACCCAGTGACGCGCAACACAACCCCTCCTAGCCACTCAGGTATCTCTTAAAAGATATTTGTTTCATTTCTCACAGAGAACCTTGCATAATCTATCAGCCTCTCACTCCAAGATGTTTTGATATTGAAAAGGCGACACTCTACTCCATGCCTCCGACGACTAAAACCAAAACGCACTTAATCGAGTCTAGAGCCATGAGATTCATTAAAAGATCTCTTAGGATACACTTCCAATATAATACACTTGTGTTCGCCAAAAAGAACACAAGGTGTATAAGAGTCTTTATAAGATCTACGGATCTTGCCTTATCTATCGTGATGGTTACTTGTTTCAAACTATCTACAGTCGTGGAGTGATACTCTGGTATACTTCAGCGGCTCACCTGAATTGTGGGTATACTTCGGTATATCTGTTGTAAGCCTTCTTGAGGGTATCCAATTCAGGAACAGCCTTTGTAAGGATTAGAGAGGGTTTTCACATTATGCTGTTAATTCTCTCGAAGTCTGAGCCTGTAAGTGCTGGAAATCCCGCCAAGGAGATTTCTTTCACGAATTGAGTCCTTAAGACGTGGGTCTCTACTTGGATTTATCCATAGTATTGATAACTGTCCCTCAACGGGATTAGGACGGCTGATGTGCCCGACCAAGGTGAATGGAATCAAGACATTCATCATTAAAACAATCGTAGTGATCTATTCTCTAAGAAAAGTTCACCGTGATCGATTGGTAATTTCAACTAATAATATCTATGCAGGTACTGATGTAAGTCCCCTTGGAGAAAGAATTTACACCATCATATACATCAACATTTTCACCTCCACATACTCATACTTATGAAGTTCATCCTCAACAAGCTCAAATCAAAGATTGTTCAAAGACAAAAGATCAAGTTAAGACAATGAGCTACGCCAAAGTCAAAGAGCTAATCAAGAAGTCAAGAAAAAGTTCATGAATCAACTAAGGAAGACATAAGTATGAAGTTCAAAACCTTTCCAAGAAGTATGAATATGTTAGAAAAGACGACACTGCAAACCTGTGAAGATGTTGATCAAATGCAAGAAAGATCAAAAGACGTTACTTTAAAGATCACAAAGCATGAAGGAACAAAGAATCAAGACTATTCTATGACGACACACAAAGTTCAAGACCAAGACCTAATCACGTGGAGCATCATTTGAATGACCACCCCTTAGGGGGAGATTGTTAGCATTAAAGAAAAGTGATGGTCATTCTTGTATTTAGAACTTTGTGTCGTATATTAGAATTATCCAATAGTCTAAGTTAGTGGGCTCGTAGGCTAAGCTAATAGGTTAAAAGATATGTATAAGTTAGTCATTTAAATCCTATTGTAATCTAAGTATAATCCAAGTTCAAACCGAGCACATAGAAAGCTCATTAGGGCGTTTGTTACTTACTATATAAACATCTCAAATCCTCATTTGAGGTGTGTGCTTGAGTGTGTAAGTGTGTGTTTTTATATACGGAATTTTCTCTTCATCTCATTACTTTCTCTCTCTAGCCTAACGCCACTTATATAATCTTGTACCACTATCGTTGATCAATATTGTGTGATAAAGTTTACTAGATCTAAGGTCCTACAAATTGCTTTTACCACCCTAACCCATAAACGAACATGAACAACTCATTTTCTTAATAAACGAACATGAACAAGAAAATTCGTCCGTTTAAGCGTTCGTTTCCGTTTATTTGTTCGGTTAAAATTAAATGAACGAACATGAACAAGACTTCATTCGTATTCGTCCGGTTCATTTACGGCCCTAATTATTGGTTATATTACCTAGCTCTCTAACAAGTTTACATGTAACAACCATGCGTTATAATCTTTTCTTAAACTACAAATACTTTTCGACTCTTACGACCAAATTTGTCGACTTGTCGTATATCTTTCTAAAAGATAGGACCAAAACGTTAACAAAATTGCTTTGTTATTACCATAATGATTACTACTGGGCCCATGAAAAAACCAACGGAGCACACACCACCAAACACACATATACATATGACACATGATGTAAAGTTGTAAACGACAATATCCATGCAACCACTCTCACATTCACCCTTATAAATAATAGAGTAAATGTCATGGGCGGAGACAAGGGGGGTCCGGGGGGTCACGTGACCCCCCGGCGAAAAAAATTGTAGTGTAAATTTTTGAAATTTTTCGGCTATTTTTGTAATTTGCCCCCCCCAACGGACCAATTTTTAGTGTAGTTTCTAAAAATTATCATATTTTGCCCCCCCTTGAAATTTTTTCTGGCTCCGCCCCTGCTCACATTCACCCTTATAAATAATAGAGTAAATGTCATAACTCGTGCATCTGGTTTATCGGGTTTAATGAAAATGGTTCATAAACTTTTTTTTTCTGAATCCAGTCCCTGTGGCTTGACTCGTAACGGGTTTAGTCACTTGACCAAAATTTTCGTCAGTTAACCATTTTATATTTCTGAAATGACATAAATACCCTTAAACGTGTGGTCCTTATAGTTTGTCTCGTATAACAGATTTAGTCCCTACGGTTTTTTTTTAAGATTTTTTTGCCTCAGATTTGTTTCTTTATTTATAAATAAATAAATAAAAAAGAAAAAAAAAACTTTTTTAAAATTTTTGTTAAAAAATTCGGACAAAAAAAAATTAAAAAAGTCTTAAAAAAAATTTTGATTTATAAAATTTTTTGACAAAAGTTTTTTTTTTTAAATTCGGAAAAAAAAAAATTAATTTTTATTTATTTTAAAAAAATTCGGACAAAAGATTTTGATTTATAATTTTTTTTTGACAAAAGTTTTAAAAAAGTCTTAAAAATTTATAAATTCGGACAAAAGACATTTTTTTTTTTTTTACAAAAATTGGGACAAAAGTTTTTTTTAAACTTTAAAACTTTTGTCTAAGAATTTTAAAATTTTAAAACTTTTGTCAAAAAATTTTTATAAAAAGACATTTTTTTAAAATTTTAAAACTTTTGTCCAAAAATTCGACAAAAAAGTTTTTAAAAAAGACATTTTTTTTGACAAAAATTCGGACAAAATTTTAAAACTTTAAAACTTTTGTCAAAAAATTCGGACAAAAAAGTTTTAAAAGAACATTTTTTTTTTGACAAAAATTCGGACAAAATTTTAAAACATTTGTCAAAAAATTCGGACAAAAAAGTTTTAAAACAAGACATTTTTTTTGACAAAAATTTAAAATTTTAAAATTTTAAAACTTTTGTCAAAAAATTCGGACAAAAAAGTTTTAAAAAAATATATTTTTTTTTTTTGACAAAAATTAGGACAAAATTTTAAAATTTTAAAACTTTTGTCAAAAAATTCAAACAAAAATGTTTTAAAAAAAAGACATTTTTTTTGACAAAAATTCGGACATAAGTGTTTTTATTTATAATGGTCCTTTTGACAAAAGTTTTACAAAATTCGGACAAAAAAATCTTAAAAAAACTTTTGTAAAAAATTTTTAAAAACGGTCAAAATCACAGGGACTAGATTTGGGAAAAAAAAAGTTTAGGGATCATTTTCGTTAAACCCGGTAAACCACAGAGACAATTTATGACATTTACTCTATAAATATGGATTGCTCGAGCCTCGAATCATTGAGTACAGTACTTCATGAAGCGGACTTTGTGTTCCGTTTATAAAAAAAATGACCAAGATTAGAAAAGACTACAAGTTTATTTTTATTCTACTTTTTGTGTTTTACAATTCTTTGTTATTTTACTACACTGCCGGTCGTTTTCTTTTTCTTTATTGTCAATGTTAAGTATTTACGTTTATTAGTTTTTCTTACATAATATATCAACTTTAGTTATAGCTTAAAGAATTTTTTAAAATACCCGAGAAGTTTAGTGTTGTTGAAGTAAAACTTTGTAAATAGGGTCCGCTTCTGCGTAGCGTCTTTCGGAATGATTTCTTCGGACCTTGAGAGTTCCTACACACTCAAGGAGCACACACGTTAGACTCGCCCCGGGTTTTATCCCAAGACCAGCCTCCGGCGCGAGAATGAGTACATGATAATTATATGGGTGTGAACAGTGAAATGAGAGCAAATGTAGTGTGTGTAAAAAATTAGGTGTGAATCATAAATGAGGTGTGGGTATTTATACTACCCGCACCTACTGTACCTGTTTACCTTGAGACTAAGCGAGTTGACCTACGTCTGACCTAGTAGGTAGGTGTCAGATCACGTGGGGGACACAATCCCGGAAAATCTGGGATTGTGTCGATTGATGGGATTGCTCAGTGTAAATGGTGGCGGTCCTGTCGGCAGACATGTCCGGAGGTGAGATGTTAGGCCGGACGTAATGAGCGTCCGAACATGTAAGTGGGTCCGGACGAAGCATGACGTTCGGACACATACGCCAACATGTCCCCCCCAGTATTGTAGTATCGGCTTTTGAGTCGATAGTGCAATACTTTAACAACTTCGGTCTTTCGGTGTTCCTCTGTCCTTGCCGTGCAATCGGGTCATATGAGCGTCGGTTCGGGTAAACGAGGTGGGGCCTGTTAAACCTTGGTGGGCTGGTCGAGTTCTAGGCCCATGGGCCGAATATAATAATATTTTACCTATATGCCAGACAGCTGTATGCCACGCGTAGCTTTTACCGTAGACATCCAACGTCCCAGGATCTGCCACGTCATCAAATGACAAACTGACGTGACGTTTTCGCTTCTTCCCAGGTCTTCCTTATATATACCGCTTTACCCTTCTTCATTTTTTCACCTTTTACTGTGTGTTTATTTTCCTTGTCTTCGGAGTTTTACATTTTCTACAACCGGACGTTCTTTGTGATATCTCCGCGAGTTCTCGAGAGGTGCGTTCCATTCTTTTCTTGTAATTATCTTTCTTATACACTCCCCGGCATCCTTTTAGTTATGGCCGTTGAGATGAACGTATCAGAGAACCCCTCATTAGTCAGTAGGCCTAGGCCCTCATCCGGTAGGGTCGTCCCTAAATTCGATATGCACATTCATACTTCTAAGATGACCCAGGGAGAACTAGATAAAGTCGTGGGAGAGTTTGGTATTCCTGCGGACTTACGACCCACACTTCCGCCGGATGGTATGACTATGGATAAGTTACCGAACGATAAAATAAGTATTTATGTTCACCAGTTGAGGACGGGGGGCGTTAGGATTCCGTTTTCCACATTTTTACTGGCGGTGATAGGATATTTTCGTGTGCACATCTCCCAGTTAGTTCCGATAGGTTTGAATAGAGTAACGATGTTTGAGATCCGTTGCTATAGTCTGGGGGTTCAGCCAACTGTTCCGTTGTTCAGGGTTTTTTTATAGACTTTGTAAGCAAGGGCACTGGTTTTCGTTCGAAAACCGAACCGGAAGGAGGGCAAAGAAGTGTTTTGAGGAGGTGCTGACCGGGTTGAAACATTGGAAGGACCACTTTTTCTTGATAGACCGGAGGGCAATTTCGAGTGCCATGCCGTGGAGGCATAATGACTCCAAGGTCACTGACGATTTTCCAGAGACACATTCTGACAGGGACGCCGAACTGGTCGCTAGGAAGGTGATTTTCCTTAGAAAACCCCCATCCGCCCTTTTATGGATGACGGGCCTCTCTAAAGTCTCCGAGTATCCCGGGTATGATATCGCTCTAAAGGGTGCCGGGGGGAAGGGTAATACCATATATTACTATTATTATTTTTTGACTTAATCGTATATGATCTGTTGCTTCCTATTGTGATCTTACCTCCCCCCATGTTTTTCTTTTTGTAGTTCGTACAATGTCAGAATATCTGGAGCTTCCAGTGGAGGAAGGGGTTGAAGTCAGCAAGGGAGGACCTTTGCCTGAGGATAACCCAAGGCCGGAATGGACAACCGAGCCGTTGGTACCGGGGAGTTCGATCCCTGAGAAGACTTCTCTTCAGAAGGCTGTTGAAAAGCCGTATGCGAATGTGGTTGCAGCTAGGGAGGATAAAGAGAGGAAGAAGAAGATGATGGAGCAGGCAGGAACGAAGTGGAATGCTGAGGGACCATCTGTCGTTCAGGCGAGGAAGAAAAGGCAGAGGAAACAATCCGAGTGGAATGCGGAGGAGAATGCCTCCTCCGAGCATACTCTCCATGTAACCCCTCTTCAGCAATTTCTGGTACAAGGGGTGATTCATGTTGAAGAAAGATCGAGAGGTGATGAAGGGGCCGTCAATCTGGAGGAGGAAACGGCTGAGACCGGGCATATTAACGAAACAAATTTGGAACAACCGGTCCAAGGGACTCAGCCACAAAACCAACAGCCTCCCGCCGACGGTGAGAAATGTTCGTCTTTTGGATTGTTTATTTTCCATTTTTCTTATTCTTCTTTTTTTTTTTTTTTTTTTTTTTTTTTTTTTTTTTTT
Source organism: Artemisia tridentata subsp. tridentata (assembly GCA_021014915.2). Classification (NCBI taxonomy): domain Eukaryota; kingdom Viridiplantae; phylum Streptophyta; class Magnoliopsida; order Asterales; family Asteraceae; genus Artemisia; species Artemisia tridentata. The sequence goes on along the minus strand of CP139507.1, from coordinate 428,213,254 downwards.
TTTTTTTTTTTAATATATATATAGATCGCTCAGCTCATTCGGCTCATTCCCTGCATTCTCCGCATCCCTATCCCGGTTTCAAAAAACATAATTCAGTTGGGCGAGATATATAAATTTATCCCTGCGGTTCCATTTTTAGTACTTTCCTTATGTTAATTTGTGGTTAATTTTGTTGCAGAAGGAAATTCGTCCGGGAGAGAAACCTTTGTTCTGGCCTGGTCTCTGACCGAGGACGTTAGATTGAATTCTTACAGAGCCTGCCGGGAGATGCTGGCACATCTTGCCACTCCCGCTGAGCAGGCTGCCCTAGAGGAACTGAGTACCAGCCGGCTAATCCGCTCATCATACGTGTAATCCGCTAGCGGGATTGCCACACAGGCAGAGGTGCTGCGTAGGTTCACTCAGCTATTCACCGAGTACAGGGAGTTGGAGCATGCTCGGAATACTGCCGAGGCGGTACGTATTGCGGAAGCCGGTAAGTATGAGCGATTGCTGGGGGAGTTCAGGGTTTTGGGGAAGGATTTGGAGGAGGCACGTTCTGCTGTGTCGACCCGGGAGCAAGGTTTGTCTGATCAGTTGGAAGAGATGAGCAAGGACAGGGATGAATGGAGGAAAAAATCCACTTCTCAGGCCGAAAAGATTAGGAGACTGGAGTAGGCACTAGGAGAGAAGGATAAAGTCATTGAGAGGTTGGAGGGGGAAAAGAAGCAGTTGGTGGTGGAAGTGGCTCAGTCGGAGGCTGTCCGCCATAATATTGTGAGGGAGTTGCTTCCGGCCGCTTTCCGGAGGTTATTCGATAGTCATGAGTACAAAAAGAGCATGGGGAATGTTTACACTTTGTTCTACACCGCTGGGTTTCTGGATGGTCTTAAGTATGAGCGCAAAAGTGATGATATTGAAAGACTTCTGGGTAAATTCAAGAAACTCAATATGGAAGCTCCGTCCATATGGGAGGCGGAGTACCTGAAGTTGTTCGAAGCCCAATATCCGTATATTCAGAAGCTTGCGGACTCCTGCCGTCTTCCATTGGGTGACCTTATGAATCTTTTCCCCGACCGTCCTCCCCCGAAGCCGCAGACTATAGTTGCTCCCCTTCTTCAGCAGACCGAAACTTCTTCCGGCGTGAAGGAGACTACTGATATGGCCCCTTGATTTCTTTCTTTTGTTGTTGGACGAATGTAAATAGGAACAATTATTGTAACTTAACTACTGTGTATGAATTTGATCGTGATCAATGTTGTCACGTTTTTGCATCATCGAATGGTTTAATAGAATGATAACTTGCCTTTTATATTTCTGCAAAAATGTTGTTTAATTTGATTGCGCCTTTGGCTACAGAGTGTTATCCCGATCCGCTTACTAGAGACGGAGCGTTTTTTACGATCCGTTTGGTTGTTTGGACGGAGTGTTTTCCACGATCCGCTCCTTAGAGACGGAGTGTTTTCCACGATCCGCTCCTTAGAGACGGAGTGTTTTCCACGATCCGTTTGTTTGTTCGGACGAAGTGTTTTCATAGAACATGTGCAATTTATATTGGAAAACTGTTCTCCCGGATGCTGGAAAACTATGGATTGCCATAAATATTAGTGAGCTTTTGTTCACAACTTTCACAAGAAACAATTTCGTAGATTCATTGCATTCCAAGTCCGAGGGACTTCTCGGTCGTCCATTGAACGAAGCTTATACGGGCCGATATCGTAGGCCTTGAACACTCGGTATGGACCTTCCCAGTTGGGTCCCAACTTCCCCTGGTTCTCTACCATGCTAGCTTCGTTTCTTCGGTATACAAAGTCCCATACTTTGAATGTTACCGGTCGTACCCTTTGGTTGTAATACTGCTCGACTTTAGCTTTATACTTGGCTTCCCGAATAGCTGCCATCTCTCGTCTTTCTTGTAACAAGTCAAGGTTTAGACGCTGTTGTTACTCATTGTCTTCCGGGTTGTAAAGCATAGTGCGGTGTGTGGGCATTCCAATTTCGGCTGGAATGACTGCTTCACTATTGTACGTCAGGCTAAAGGGTGTCTCTCCGTTACTTGTTTTCAGTGAAGTTCAGAAGGCCCATAGAATGTTCGGCAATTCGTTCACCCATCCGGCTCTTTCTCTTCCTAGCCGAGTTTTAAAACCGTGCATTAGGCTTTTGTTGGCTCTTTCGACCAGGCCGTTGGCTTGAGCGTGTGCTACCGCTGTGTTTATTTGTTTAATTTTTAACTTCTCGCACCAACTTTTGAACAGGTCGTTAACGAAATTCGTTCCGTTGTCCGTGACTATTATACCCGGAAGTCCGAACCTACAAACGATGTTCTCCCATACAAATTTCTTTACGTCTTTTCCTGTGGTTTTGGCGAGAGGTTTTGCCTCTATCCATTTCGTGAAGTAGCCAACGGCTACAATAACAAACTTTATTTTCCTTGGAGCCTCCGGTAGAGGACCCAAAACGTCCATTCCCCATTGGTAAAAGGGCCATGGTGCCATGATGGATGTCATTATAGTTGTTGGTAATTTTGGGACCGGAGCATGAATCCGACAGGAGTCACATTTATCAATTTCCTCTCTAGCATCCCTGTGCATCGTCGGCCAATAATATCCTTGCCTCATCAACTTGGCCACCACCGACCTTGGTCCGGGGTGCATTCCACATGCCCCTTCATGAACCTCTTGTATGATATAGCTTGCTTGTAGCGGGCCTACACACCTTAACATTGGACTTAGGTACGATTTTTAAATAAAACACCTTCCTCCATCACATACTGAGGGATTTTCATCTGTAATGCCCTTGCTTCATTGGGGTCGTCCGGCCATATTCCTTCTTTTAGACACCGGATGATGGGTGTCATCCAGTTATCCTCTTCTTCTTCTACAATTGCTCCAACCTGTTTTTCTTCGGTTGAGGGCTTCTCCAACACTTCGACCAGGATTTCTTTGGTTAGATGGTTGAAGGCTACCGAAGCTAACTTACTTTGCACATCTGCCTTTTGATTTTGTGCTCTTGGTATGATTTGAATTTTGAATTATTTGAAGCTGCCAATATACTCATTTGCTTTTGCCAAGTATTGTATCATACTTTCCTTAGCCGCTGTGAAGTCCCCATTAATCTGACTTGCTACCAATTTAGAGTCTACCCTGACCTCTAGGACTTCCACCTTCATCTTCTTGGCGAGCCGCAGGCCGGCGAGAAGCGCCTCGTATTCTGCTTCGTTGTTAGTGCTTTTGAAATTAAGACGGAGGTCGTACGTGTGTTTGGTTTGATAGGGTCCGATCAACACAAGACCCGCTCCGAAACCTTTACTATTTGATGTCCCGTCTGTGTATAATGTCCATTCCTTCGGATCGGAGATGTCGTGGATTTCTTTCCCCTATTTCCTTAGATGTGATTCTTCTGTTTCAACGGACATCTCCGAGATGAAGTCCGCTAGAACTTGTCCCTTAACCGCGTTTCTTGGTACATACTTGATATTGTAGGCTCCTAACTCTAAGGCAAACTTTGCCAACCTTCCGGATGCCTCTGGTTTATTTAAGATTTGCTTTATCGGTTGATCCGTTATAACTTGGATAGGGTGAGCTTCAAAATATCTTCTTAACCTTCTGGACATGTGTAATAGTGACAACGCTAGTTTTTCGACCGGCGCGTAATTTCTTTCGGCCTCTTGTAGTGTTCGACTTGCATAGTGAACAGGCAATTGCTTTCCGTCCCTCTCGGTTAACAGAACTGCACTGATTGCATCCTTCGCCGCCGCGAGATAAACATATAAGACTTCTTTTGCCTAGGGTGTTGATAAGGACAGGAGGTCTAATATCAAATTCTTGAGTGACTGGAATGCCTCCTCGGCTTCCTTGGTCCACTTATATTCCTCCTTATTTTTCTTGGTGATATTTTTCAGCATTTCAAAGAACGGAAGGGATCTCTCGGCTGACCTTGCCAAGAACCTGTTGAGGGCCACCAGTTTGCCACTTAGACTTTGCACTTCTTTCAGAGTTGTCGGAGATTTCATTTGTGCAATTACCTTTGTCTTATTCGGATTCGCCCTAATGCCCTCGGAGGTCACCATATAACCTAGAAACTTCCCCTCTTCGACACCAAAAGAGCACTTCTTTGGATTTAACTTCATGTTTATCTTTCGTAAGTTATAAAAGGTTTCAGCTATATCCACCAACATTTTCTTTTCTCCTTTACTCTTGATTTCCATGTCGTCCACATAGGCCTTCAAATTTCTTCCGATCTGACTTTGGAAAGCCGAATCAATGAGCCGCTAGTAAGTGGCCCCATCGTTCTTTAGACCGAACGGCATTTTGATATAGCAGTACGTTCCCTGCTCTGTGTAGAACACTGTCTTTTCCTCGCCCTCTTCTGCCATCTGGACTTGGTGATAACCTTTGTATGCATCTAGAAAACATTTATACCTGAATCCTACCACCGACTCGATCTTCCAATCGATTTCTGGAAGTGGGTAGTAGTCCTTCGGACATGAGGAGTTTAAATTTTTGAATTCGATGCACATGCGCCAACTTCCGTCACACCTTTTTACAAGTACAGGGTTGGAGATCCAGGTGGGGTAACGAACCGGCCTGACGATTCCAACCTTTAACCATTCGTCCACCTCCTTCAGCACCACCTGGTTCTTTTCCGAGGACAAGTTGCGTTTCTTCTGAGCTACTGGCGTGTTGGCAACGTTGACATTCAGATGGTGCATGATCAGACGACGCGGAACTCCGGTCATATCCGAAGGTTGCCGTGCAAAAACATCTTTATTTTGCCTTAACAGTTCAATTAGGTGTCTCCGGCATTCCCTCGAAAACCCTGTTCCTATCGTGACCAGCTGTTCGGGATACGTGGGGTTTACAAAAATTTCCTCCGTCTTATCCATCTCCGGATTAACAATTTCTGCCTCTTGCGGCACATCTACCTTCTGTTTTTCCTCTAGCCTTCTGCACTCAAGCACCATAGCCGATCGTGCGGCTAAAGTTGCCACCCCTTTCGGTGTGGGAAACTTTACCATAGAATGAATTGTCGAAGGAATGGCTCTTAGCTCCTTCAAACCGGTTCGGCCCAATATCGCATTGTATGGTGATGGGGATTGCACCACGCAAAATTTCATGGTCGTCTTTCGGAACATACCATGATCGCTGAAACGTACGTCTAGCTCAATTTTCCCCAACGGCCTACTTGTTTCCCCCGAGAAGCCTACCAGAGAGGTGCTCATTTCCTTGAGTTTTGCCTTTATGTCTGAACTAAGGTTGTTGAAACAGTGTTCATACATCACGTTCACGAAGGATCCCTCGTCAACATATATCCTCCGAACCAAATACCCTTCTATGTCGCCTTCGACGATGAGTGGTTCCTCCGACAGATCACCCGTCATAATGGGAGGGAAAACCAATGGAACATTCATCCATTCTTCATCATGTTCCCCGTATCTTCTCTTTCTGTTCTCCGGTTGACTTCTTATCATGTTGGTCACCTTGGTGTTCTCGGTGCGTTGGTTCTGGTAGTTATTGGTTTTGTATTGGTTGTGATTGTTATTGGTTTCGTCAATTCTCTCTTCGGGGTGTGGGAAATGAAAAGAAGAACCAGCCATTTCAATGATTTGGTTGATTGAATAGAAGGTCCCACGGATGGCGCCAATTTGTTGAAGTAAAACCTTGTAGATAGAGCCCACTTCTGCGTAGCGTCCTTCAAAATGATTCCTTCGGACCTTGAGAGTTCCTAAACACACAAGGAGCACACACGTCAGACTCGCCCCGGGTTTTATTCCAAGACCAGCCTCCGACGCGAGAATGAGTACATGATAATTATATAGGTGTGAACAGTGAAATGAGAGCAAATGAAGTGTGTGTAAAAAATTAGGTGTGAATCATAAATGAGGTGTGGGTATTTATACTACCCATACCTACTGTACCTGTTTACCTTGAGACTAAGTAAGTTGACCTACGCCTGACCTAGTAGGTAGGTGTCAGATCACGTGGGGGACACAATCCCGGAAAATCTGGGATTGTGTCGATTGATGGGATTGCTCAATGTAAATGGCGGGCGGTCCTGTCGGCAGACATGTCAGGACGTGAGATGTTAGGTCGGATGTAATGAACGTCCGGACATGTAAGTGGATCCGAACGAAGCATGACGTCCGGACATATACGCCAAAAAGTGTTAAGCTAGTTCATTAATAAATATGGCCTACCTACTTTGACGATAACCATTTGCCCTTGACTCATTTTTTGACTTAGTTTTACATATTTACTGTGATCATTTAAAACAACTTGCTTTTTACGTAGTAATTAGAACTTTACCGTACTCAAGTCCTTTTCAATATGATTGGTTGAACCACCATCAAGGCATCAATGCTCGTCAATAATATATTGGGATGTATTAGGGTAACACTCCCTACATGTGGGACCCCCTATTAAGCAGACAATACAAGCGGTTGCAGCAGCTAATAATTGAAACACCCCCTACAGGGGGTGTTAGGATATCATGTCCCTAATATATTATGGCTTTATGGTTATTTTAGAGGAGGTGATTTGCACACATGAGTTTTTGGTTTCTACACTTCTATGTATAACTAGTTAAAGTATGATATATATACAACGAGCTGGGTAGCCCGCGCGTTGCGACGGGAATAGTAGCCAAAATACATTAGAAAAATTATCAATATTTAAACATCTGTGACGTCCGGACACATACGCCAACAAGTGTTAAGCTAGTTCATTAATAAATATGGCCTGCCTACTTTGACGATAGCCATTTGCCCTTGACTCATTTTTTGACTTAGTTTTACATATTTACTGTGATCATTTAAAACAACTTGCTTTTTACGTAGTAATTAGAACTTTACCGTACTCAAGTCCTTTTCAATATGATTGGTTGAACCACCATCAAGGCATCAATGCTCGTCAATAATATATTGGGATGTGTTAGGGTAACACCCCCTACATGTGGGACCCCCTATTTTTGGTCAAATGTACAATCCGAAAAAGCAGACATTACAAGCGGCGGCAGCAGCTAATGATTGAAACACCCCCAACAGGGGGTGTTAGGATATCATTTCCCTAATATATTATGGCTTTATGGTTATTTTAGAGGAGGTGATTTGCACACATAAGTTTTTGATTTCTACACTTCTATGTATAACTAGTTAAAGTATGATATATATACAACGAGCTGGGTAGCCCGCGCGTTGCGACGGGAATAGTAGCCAAAATACATTAGAAAAATTATCAATATTTAAACATCTGTGACGTCCGGACACATACGCCAACAAGTGTTAAGCTAGTTCATTAATAAATATGGCCTGCCTACTTTGACGATAGCCATTTGCCCTTGACTCATTTTTTGACTTAGTTTTACATATTTACTGTGATCATTTAAAACAACTTGCTTTTTACGTAGTAATTAGAACTTTACCGTACTCAAGTCCTTTTCAATATGATTGGTTGAACCACCATCAAGGCATCAATGCTCGTCGATAATATATTGGGATGTGTTAGGGTAACACCCCCTACATGTGGGACCCCCTATTTTTGGTCAAATGTACAATCCGACAAAGCCGACAGTACAAGCGGCGGCAGCAACTAATGATTGAAACACCCCCTACAAGGGGTGTTAGGATATCATGTCCCTAATATATTATGGCTTTATGGTTATTTTAGAGGAGGTGATTTGCACACATGAGTTTTTGGTTTCTACACTTCTATGTATAACTAGTTAAAGTATGATATATATACAACGAGCTGGGTAGCCCGCGCGTTGCGACGGGAATAGTAGCCAAAATACATTAGAAAAATTATCAATATTTAAACATCTGTGACGTCCGAACACATACGCCAACAAGTGTTAAGCTAGTTCATTAATAAATATGGCCTGCCTACTTTGACGATAGCCATTTGCCCTTGACTCATTTTTTGACTTAGTTTTACATATTTACTGTGATCATTTAAAACAACTTGCTTTTTACGTAGTAATTAGAACTTTACCGTACTCAAGTCCTTTTCAATATGATTGGTTGAACCACCATCAAGGCATCAATGCTCGTCAATAATATATTGGGATGTGTTAGGGTAACACCCCCTACATGTGGGACCCCCCTATTTTTCGTCAAATGTACAATCCGAAAAAGCAGACAGTACAAGCGGCGGCAGCAGCTAATGATTGAAACACCCCCTACAGGGGGTGTTAGGATATCATTTCCCTAATATATTATGGCTTTATGGTTATTTTAGAGGAGGTGATTTGCACACATGAGTTTTTGATTTCTACACTTCTATGTATAACTAGTTAAAGTATGATATATATACAACGAGCTGGGTAGCCCGCGCGTTGCGACGGGAATAGTAGCCAAAATACATTAGAAAAATTATCAATATTTAAACATCTGTGACGTCCGGACACATACGCCAACAAGTGTTAAGCTAGTTCATTAATAAATATGGCCTGCCTACTTTGACGATAGCCATTTGCCCTTGACTCATTTTTTGACTTAGTTTTACATATTTACTGTGATCATTTAAAACAACTTGCTTTTTACGTAGTAATTAGAACTTTACCGTACTCAAGTCCTTTTCAATATGATTGGTTGAACCACCATCAAGGCATCAATGCTTGTCAATAATATATTGGGATGTGTTAGGGTAACACCCCCTACATGTGGGACCCCCCTATTTTTGGTCAAATGTACAATCCGACAAAGCAGACAGTACATGCGGCGGCAGCAGCTAATGATTGAAACACCCCCTACAGGGGGTGTAGGGGGTGTTAGGATATTATGTCCCTAATATATTATGGCATTATGGTTATTTTAGTGGAGGTGATTTGCACACATGAGTTTTTGATTTCTACACTTCTATGTATAACTAGTTAAAGTATTATATATATACAACGAGCTGGGTAGCCCGCGTGTTGCGACGGGAGTAGTAGCCAAAATACATTAGAAAAATTATCAATATTTAAACATTTGTGACGTCCGGACACATACGCCAACAAGTGTGAAGCTAGTTCATTAATAAATATGGCCTGCCTACTTTGACGATAGCCATTTGCCCTTGACTCATTTTTTGACTTAGTTTTACATATTTACTGTGATCATTTAAAACAACTTGCTTTTTACGTAGTAATTAGAACTTTACCGTACTCAAGTCCTTTTCAATATGATTGGTTGAACCACCATCAAGGCATCAATGCTCGTCAATAATATATTGGGATGTGTTAGGGTAACACCCCCTACATGTGGGACCCTCCTATTTTTGGTCAAATGTACAATCCGACAAAGCAGACAGTACAAGCGGCGGCAGCAGCTAATGATTGAAACACCCCCTATGGGGGTGTTAGGATATCATGTCCCTAATATATTATGGCTTTATGGTTATTTTAGAGGAGGTGATTTGCACACATGAGTTTTTGGTTTCTACACTTCTATGTATAACTAGTTAAAGTATGATATATATACAACGAGCTGGGTAGCCCGCGCGTTGCGACGGAAAAGTAGCCAAAATACATTAGAAAAATTATCAATATTTAAACATCAGTGACGTCCGTACACATACGCCAACAAATGTTAAGCTAGTTCATTAATAAATATGGCCTGCCTACTTTGACGATAGCCATTTGCCTTTGACTCATTTTTTGACTTTGTTTTACATATTTAATGTGATCATTTAAAACAACTTGCTTTTTACGTAGTAATTAGAACTTTACCGTACTCAAGTCCTTTTCAATATGATTGGTTGAACCACCATCAAGGCATCAATGCTCGTCAATAATATATTGGGATGTGTTAGGGTAACACCCCTTAAATGTGGGACCCCCCTATTTTTGGTCAAATGTACAATCCGACAAAGCAGACAGTACAAGCGGCGGCAGCAGCTAATGATTGAAACACCCCCTACAGGGGGTGTTAGGATATCATGTCCCTAATACATTATGGCTTTATGGTTATTTTAGAGGAGGTGATTTGCACACATGAGTTTTTGATTTCTACACTTCTATGTATAACTAGTTAAAGTATGATATATATACAACGAGCTGGGTAGCCCGCGCGTTGCGACGGGAATAGTAGCCAAAATACATTAGAAAAATTATCAATATTTAAACATTTGTGACGTCCGGACACATACGCCAACAAGTGTTAAGCTAGTTCATTAATAAATATGGCCTGCCTACTTTGACGATAGCCATTTGCCCTTGACTCACCTTTTGAGTTAGTTTTACATATTTACTGTGATCATTTAAAACAACTTGCTTTTTACGTAGTAATTAGAACTTTACCGTACTCAAGTCCTTTTCAATATGATTGGTTGAACCACCATCAAGGCATCAATGCTCGTCAATAATATATTGGGATGTGTTAGGGTAACACCCCCTACATGTGGGACCCTCCTATTTTTGGTCAAATGTACAATCCGACAAAGCAAACAGTACAAGCGGCGGCAGCAGCTAATGATTGAAACACCCCTTACAGGGGGTGTTAGGATATCATGTCCCTAATATATTATAGCTTTATGGTTATTTTAGAGGAGGTGATTTGGACACATGAGTTTTTGATTACTACACTTCTATGTATAACTAGTTAAAGTAGGATATATATATACAACGAGCTGGGTAGCCCGCGCGTTGCGACGAGAATAGCAGCCAAAATACATTAGAAAAATTATCAATATTTAAATATCTGTAACCTCATTCAATTGTGATTTAAAAAATACAAAAAGAAAAAAAAATCTTTCAATTTAACAGTTTATATTCTATTTGCCGAAAACTTAATACCTGATATCTTTAGGAAATGCAAATTCTATAACCACTACCAACATGTATAATGATGAATCACAAAACAATATTTTTATAAACAACTGATTCAGAATAGTAAAAAACTATAATTCACCTTCAACTGTAACATCTATAAATCCCAGATGGTTACATTCTGTAGTGCACATCAGTAGAGGAATATAAGATTATAGTTGTTCCTGATCGGTATGAGCAATTTGTGTAAGATTTATCGCATCATACTTTTCTTACGCTAATTGGTTATAAAATGTATTAGGAAGGCCAAAATTTACCTCACACAGGGAGCCATTCCGCTTTGCTTATCAACTTCTTCATTCAACTCCATCTACTATATCACTTTCTGACTGAGCTTAATTGAAACTGTACTGCTTCCCTCTTTCTTATTTCGGGGCTACAAACATAAAAATCTACCTTTAGTTGGTTATGCAAAATTGTTGAACTTCTGGAAATACAAACTTTTATTCTTTACAATTATGAATAGTTTAATCTACTAAATATCCAAACCAATAAACTACCCTTTTATGCATAACATACCTGAGAACCCAGCAAGTTGACGACAATGGCTAAACGGAATAGACAACGCAATCTACTGCTGGTTATCCAAGTTCGAATAAACAGTTAACATTAAATGATCATAATTGAAAAAGCAAGCAAATCATACCTTAAAAAGCTTAATTAATGGCGAGTCGATTTTAAACTTCAATTACTTGAATACGTATGATGGGATTACTTATAGGGCATAAATCAATATTGAAAAAAAAAAAATGGAAGCGGCGGTGGTATTTTTAGGCAAAAGAGAAAATGGAAGGTTACTGATTTGGAATCAACTTGCCATTAATTAAGCTTTTTGAGGTAACCTTCCATTCATCTATGGCGGCTTCTGATTTTCTTTACCCAAACAGTTCAGACTCATCACAGCTTAGCAAAATCGGTTAACTGGTTAAGTGAATTATGCAATAAAGGAGTTGGATAGTGTCGTTCAATCACAATAAACACAGAGTAATATTTAAGAGTTAAGTATATGAAACCCCTAAAAAAAGTTTTAAAGCTGTCAACCAAACCAAAATCCTTTTGCCATGTCCTAAAGGTTGACCCATTTTTGACCCGTTATACTAAATAGACCATAATATCATATCATTTTTCAGAAGACACCTCAATATCTTATATCAAGTATGCAGAAACTTAAAAATGATTACCCGCAAAGCCATCCTGTTGAGCACTCTGAGATATACGAATTGAAAAAACCTGTCCATCCATGACTTACATTGCTTTGTTAGCCGATTCATCACTGTTGTAGTTTACGAAACCAAATCCCTTGGCCCTCGCTGATTCTGTCAGTATGTATACATCTACATAACCATTCAAAACACAAACACACACACACATTATGATTTAAAGAAGCTAGCGGCAAAACATTTAGTTTGGTCATGAAAATACATTGGTTGATTCATCCTTTTACCTGTTCCATTGCTCAATTTTGGCATGCCTTTCTTCACTTCTTTCCCTAACGGGACTATGATGCTGTCTAGTTTCTGAACTTCTACGTTCCCATTCATTACATCTGTATATCATTAAAATATATAATAACCATTCAAATGAACCTATTAACAATAATAATCAAAGAATACCTACTTAAGGAATGTTTGGATTACCTTATTTTTTGGGCTTATGAGCACATACTTGATATTTCTTATATCCAAAGCCAAATTTTCGTTGAACCTAAATCATTAGTTAGAAGGTTGCAGCCTGCAAGAGAACACAAATATTACACAAACGCTAAAATGGACCTGTTATTGCTAAATATGGCCATAAGCCAGCGAAATAAGTTAAACCAAACACCCTTGTAATCTTAAATATGGTGTAATCCTAGATACCCACTTGATTCTAGTGACAACGCTCACACGCTTATTGACTCGTTACTAAACCAACGCGCTCAACCAAGACAATAAACTGACTGACTGAACCCACCACCCTATCAAAAACTAATAAAAGCACATTAAAGTACACGCCAACAACTTGCTGTCTATCAATTCATTTCATTCCAAAAATAATAAAAATATTCGTTTCAAGCAACCCAAAAAATATCATCTTTTCTTCCAATTTCATTCCAATCTCTTCTCTTCAAATTAATTTGATCCCTTTTTTGTTTCTTTCTTCCTTAAAATAAAAAACCCCCAATTGTATAAATTTCACCAATTTCCACAATTAAACCCTAAATTGAACATATTTTCACTTGTTTTTTGCATCAATAGCCTTAATTGCTTAATTCACCTCATCTCATAAAACCCTCAATAGAAAGCAAACTGAATATCCAAAACCTAATCCACTTAGGATGAGAAAATCTTATTAATCATAAGGAAAAAAAATAATTAAGTACCTGATGATTTCGAGTGAAGAAGAGGATGGTTAGGGGAAGGAGCGAGTTAGACCGGAGATGGCAAAGTAAGGTTGGAGTGTTTTTATATGTATAAATAGTCCCATGAACAGTTGTCGCAACAGTACCTTCCCGACCTTACAGCCCACACATCTGTAATGACGTTGTGATTATGCATTTTTTTTTTTTTAATTTCTTATTCCATGAACAGTTGTTTCTACAGTGAATTCCTAACCATACAGCCACAAAAATTGTTTTAACCACTTTGTTAATCCCACCATTAGGAGAGGAGCACTCCTGACAAATATATATATGAATAATATAATAGTATATAATAGTTTAATGCATAAGGGCACTAGGAGTCGATGCGGTTTGGCCTGGCGGTTTCATTCACACCGGCGGTAACACCGTCGCCGGTGTTGATTTTATGCCCAAATTTTGTGAAACACGGTATCATTGCCCGCTCACCATAAAATCATTTTGAGGCAAAAAAAGAGATGTTGGAGAGTTAAACATAGGTGAGAGAGTGGCAAAAGAGTAAATAAGTGAGAATGAGTATACCTTGATTATTGGTAGCAGGTTGAAGGAGACGAAGTGCAGAGCACCATTTTTACAAGATGCTTCTTTTTATTTTACAAGCTTTTTTTTTATTTTAAGTAAAGAACAGTCAAGATGCTTCTTTTTATTTTACAACCTTTTTCTTTTTTATTTTTTACTTTGGAAAATGATTTGCACCTATAAAATGGTATGTTTTTATTATAAATTGTTTAGTTTAATTATTAAAAAGAAAAAATTTTTTTGGGGAGGTATGAGAATTTATGGTCGTTAGACGCCAGTGAATTAGGTTGAGAGGTATGGGAATTTATAGGAATGAATTGGCTGAAGCTGATTGGTTGAATTTGAGAGGTATGGATACTTCGGAGGTATGACTCCTAGTACCCTAATTAAAGTGTCACAATCAAAAAGTTTAGTGTGCAAATCATTTCCTTTATTTTAAGCATCGTTGGACTCACCTAATGATCTCAGAATGACTTCAAGAAAGAACTTACAAAATCAAGAGGTACATACATATGCAGTCCATTGATCTAGTTTCATGTGGTAGACTAAAACACAAATTTGAGTTTGATCCCAAATCTTCAAGGATACACAACCGTATACATCAATGGCTTGTCGAACAGGCCCCAACACCTAACCTTATATGTTGTTCTTGAGCCAATCAGGAGTGACAAGTGCAGTTATAACCTGTAATATTTATTATTACTAGTGTTATATATTCGTAAGCTTTTACAAAAAAAAAAAATCACAAAAAACATCATCGCAAAAGATTAATATTGTTAGGTATTTGAAACACCTGTTTTGATGCGGTTGTACAACCATGGCATTTGAAACGCCTGTTTTGTCCTTCCACTTTGTTCTATAAGCTCATGCTTTTTAGTTCCGACACAAAACCTTTTAAAAAAGACACATTAGTTGAATATACAAAATCTCTTTCACACTCTTGTAACTTTCTTATACGCTCTAGTTTCTTCCTAGAGCTTATTTCTAATAAAATCTACTGTAAATGAAGGTACTAATTCGAAATGCCTAGAAAACCGATGAAAAAAAATATATATTCTAACCATAACTATAACAACCCGCAATTTGTTAGGCAATTATTTTAATCGTACAACTATTTATATTTTGACAAATATTACAAATTAAATATTTTCTGACATTTGCTGATGTTTAAAAATTTTAAAACGAGAGGTTATCTCGTTTTTCCCGACAAACAACACTACACGCGAACCGACACCACTCGAATAAATAGTTACCTTAAAAGTTTATGTCAAAAACACAGAAAATATATATACTCTGCGTAAGTTTAAATTAAACGTATCCCAAACTATATTTTCCGTACTCATAACTAACCCGGAAATCTCGGGGAATACTGGGATTCAACGGGACACGGAGTACTTAAATATATTACAAAAATCGTTCACTAACTCTAAAAAAAAAAAAAAAAAAACGAAAAAGGGGAAGAGAGAGGGATAATACCCTTCTCCTCCACTGCCTCCATCATACCCAATTCCATCTCTAATCCCTTTCTCCTCCAAGAAATCTCTGCTCCAAGATCGAGCCTATGGAGCGACCTACAAAACAAGACAACCAAATCTTATCTTCTACCCAATTGTTTCTATCTAGTTTTGTCGCATCCCTAAAGTCAACCAACAAGGATGTCGACATATCTTTCCAAGAAAGGGGTAGGGAGCGTCTAGTGGGAGAGAAAGGAGGATTGGGATGATTCCATTTTACTTCTTTAAGAGAGCTTTCAATTCCAGCCACCCTCTTCACCACTCGTTCGAAATACAAACACAACAAAGGGTTAAGAAAATTAGTGGTGAAGAAGAAGTGGGTAGCTTGGAGTAGTGAAGTTCTTGGTTCTCTCCCCATCATCCTCAGCCAACCACCTTTAATTGTAAGGTTCCTCCGAAAGTTTTTAATCCTTAAGTATTTTCATTGTAATCGTATAAATACTTGTTGTGGTATATATATTTTGAGCTAAAAATGATAAACTTGTTAATTTTTATTGAATTGTGGATCTTGAATTTGCCACTGTCGAATCATAAGATGTGGGATCAATAATTTTGGTTTTTGTTTTGTGTTGGTGTGGCTTAATTTGAATGAAAAACTAATAATAAAGTTAATCTTGGTACGGTTTTGAAAGTCTTTAGTGCATTTGTTTGTTCTTGATTCGTACACAGTCTCGGGTTTAAATTGTGGTGATGAATAAAATAGAGTGTGATTCGAGCAAGTTTGGTGACCCAAGTATAGATTTGGTTAAGTTGTGATCTTGTGTCGAGGCTAAGTTGGTTTTTGTTTGTCGAATATAGTCACAAATTTGAGTTATACTCAATATTGGGTAGCCTCTTGTTCATGCTCGAATGAGAATATAGAGTCTCGTTTTCCCCCTCATAAGACCTTGTCGTTCGTACCATTTCAATCACTACATGTCGTATTTATTTCGAGTCTTAGAGCCATTTTGGCTTGCGGAAAAATTAGTTCTAAACTCCTTTCGTGTATTGAAACTTGTTGTGCTAATCCTTACTAATACTGAAGTTTGATATTGATATTGGAACAAGATAAACAACCTTTTTCCTTCTTCTGCTTTGGTTTTGCGTTAACAGACACACACAGATCATTGGGTTATTGGTGGACTCGTCTAGTTGGGTCCTAGGTTGGGCCGCAGCCCACCAAGTATCCCACACCATGTACAGTTCCTTTCTTTCCAATATAGTCCAAGTCAAGAGCAAAATGTAAAATCTATTTAAAGTCTTATTAGCCCACTCGAGTGACTAATAAATGGGGCCACAGCCCACCCCCGACACGAACTTGTGTTAAATCTATTCGTTTCATATATAAGCCGCCGCCACAACTCGTCAAGATAATAAAAACAATACCATCTTATATATTTAAACTTCGCAATTTATTTAGAATAATTTCACTACTAAAAATGTTTGCTACACCTATTTATAAATTTAGACAACGCCACGATATATATATATACAAACTCGACGTAAGAACTTTATATAAAATTGTTTCCGCTACTCAAACGACTAGAAAGACATTATATATTTTACAACCATAAAATAGCCGCGTGAGAACTTAAACCCATTCATTAACTCGAGTACATATTAAAATTTGGAATGTTTTATCAAAACTCATAATAGATTTATGAACTGTGAAATGATTTTTAATGTAAATCTTATAACCTTATTAACACAAGGATTATTTATTTTCAAAACATTTCTTTTATAATGCTAATAGACACACACATACATATATACACACACCATTTTTTTTATTTTTCTCATACTTACGCAAACTTTGTAATATACGTATCTACTCGACTATAACATGTTCCATCACACCATCAACGTCTTACAATTATTAATCGTTCCGTTCATAATCTTTCAGTTATTGCCAAACTAAAGATTATTCGTCTTAGTATCCTGTAAGCATTTCCAAGAGCCAATACTTTCGAATGATTTAGAAAATGACTTTTAAACTTAAATGCTGCCACACCAGCAACAATAACATAAACTCTTTAAAACTGTTGAATTTAAGTCTTAAATATAGTCTGTGAACTAAAACGAACCTTACTAATCTAGATCACGTGTTGGTGCTGAACTTTATCTGAACTAATATCTGACTGCTATATGCCGAGGTGAGTATTCACAGCCCCCTTCTTACCGCTTTACTTGTTTGGGGTGGAATGCATGACTTAAATTTTTATTTGAACTTATGACTTATATTTTATCTGAACTCTTTGAAATTGACTTTGAACCTTAGGACATTATTTTGAAATTATGACTTGTTTTGAACCTTATGTGCCGTATGTACTAAATTTAAAGTCTCCCATGTTCAGAGCAGTGCAAAGTCTCCCATGTTCGGAGCATTCTTGACAATAATTCTCGCCATGTCGGTGAGTGACAATAATTCTCACCTAGGTGGTAGAGTGACAAAGTCTCCTATGTTCGGAGCAGGGCAAAGTCTCCCTTGTTCGGAGCAGTCGTTATTTATTATGTACATGGCATTTTTATTGTGAACTTGATAAATATGTGTGTTTGATTATAAGACGTACAATTTTCTATATAATGGTTGTGTAACCATAGGTTACAAGTCTTGTATGGGCAGGACTTGTAACTGAATGGTTGACACTGTCTCTACCATTTGTAGCATTTTTAAAAACCTTTGACTTCTTTTGAACAAAACCTGTATACTCACCAACTATTTTCATAGTTGACCCGTTTTCTCATGCATTTCAGGTGATCGCTAGTAGGTATTTTTATGAAGACAGTAGCATAAAGGAGTCGTCACGTTTTTCATTAAGTTGTCAAGAAAATATCTTTCAAGAATTTAAACTTATTTTATTTGCCGATGTCGGCCAAGACAACGTTGTATTAATGTACGGTTTCCTTAAGTTTAATTATGGCATTGTACTATATCTCTTTTGCGATGTATATTAATTTCGTAGCACCCCAGGACCCGAATGCTTCCGCTATACCACATTTTGGGGGTGTTACAATAACCGCGGTTCAAATTTTATCGAATCATTCCCGAAAGGTATACACTAAGCACGATCGAGGCGATGTCATGATTTTTCAACAACTCACAATAAAACGTACTATCTGAAATGACACTACAACATTCGGCCCATTTAAAGTGGACTTTTTGAGGGTTTTGGCAAGGCCAAGTCCTCGTCAAAAGTTTTGGTGAGGACATGTCATAGCTAAAGACTCCTCACCAATTCCTCTTCAGTAATGTCTTTGGCGACAACGGATTTTGACTTTTACCGACGACAGAGTGGGACCCAGTAAAAGTTTATCATCTGGGCTCACGAGATTTTTGACGAGGACTTGTTCGCCAAAGACTTTTAATAAATTAGTCAATTAAACCGATTAATTAGTTAATTAAACCGATTAATTAGTTAATCAATTATTTAATTACTTAATTAATTAATTAAATATAATTAACTAAATTAGCAGCCTAGATTGGCTGGGCCCACCAGCGCTTTGGCAAGGTCATGGCCTTGCCAAAAGCTCAAATATTAAAAGGCTATTATGGGCATTGGCGAGGACATATTATCGCCTATATTCCTTCACTTTTTGACAACAAATTGATGCATTCTGCACATTTTTAGATTTTTTTCATAAATTTTTTGAAAAAATCTACCTGACCCAAAAAATGAACCTGTAATGACCCAAAAACAACATGCCAATTCTCTAAAACATTATTCAAACATGTCCATACACATAAATATCCGCTAAAACATACCAATTTACCAAAATGGTTCAAAAACAAAAGTCACAAATATCCACGTACATGTCCATACCCATAACCACGAATATCCAGAGACATAACTACACCACATACAATAATCCCTACTACCCATCCCCATTCTCATCATTATCATTGTTTCCATTCCCTATTGCCCATCCCCATTCTCATCACCATCACTTGATTAGTGTATTAAAGTAAGAAAGTAATCATGGAGCTTTGTGGTCTAGTGGTAAATGCTTAATCAATTAAGCGTGTCCAAGTAAGAGTAGTACCAGGTTTGGTGACCGACCGGGAAGTCCTCACTTAGGGACCATAAGCTCTAATGATATCAACCAGCTGCCTTAGAAGCCCGGGCCCAACCATGTGATGTCTTGACCAAACAAAGGACGCGAGTTCGAATCCGATCCGCAGCATGGTTGGGTATTGGGTGGAGGTATTTCACAGACATCAAACCTTTGCTGGGTAGGGTTGATGGGTACCATTATAGTACACAGGGTTGAGGTGTCTCTGCCAATCTACACTTTTTGACCAAAGTAAGAAAGTATAAGAAGTGATTCTAGCCATCGGATGTATCAATAATGATACCGTTTGATTAAATTAAAATGAATGACACTTAGGTAAATAACTAGAAGTTAATGGCAACTTTGTGAACCTGAATTGTACAGTTACACGCGCCTCTAATTTTTGCCTTTGATTTTTTTAATGCCATTTAATTTTTTGTTTTTACACCATTTGATTATAGTTTGACTTTTTTTATTAACAAAATACGAGTAACCACATATACATGGTTAGTGATTGATGACGTATAGTCTACACCCGGGTCACGAACCCGATTAGTAAACAATACTAATAATTAAGCCCATCACGTATGGGCCGCAACTGGACTACCAGTTATGCGGCTTGGGCCGACAAGACCCAAGCCCAAAGTTATTTCCGGATAGGATATCGAGTATCTCCTAAATAAAGGGGATATATACTAAATATCCGATGTCGGCTAACACGCCGAGGAGTAGGGAACACGAAACCTACTAGGGTTTCATGCATATATAAAGGGCACCCAAGCCCTCGGTAAAGGTATGATCTACTGAAAACCCTGACTCTTCGCTAAAACCCTAAATTCGATTACTTACTCTCACGCCGGAGGATAATCGGGGGAGACAATCCCTCGATAAGCCTAACGGTGTTTGTTCTTTTTCTTAGTGCGCAGGTTCCATCAAGCATTAAGAGTTAATTGGTACGAGAATAGAAGTCCTTACAAGGAACGCCCAACTTTTGTATCAACAAGTGGCGCCATCCGTGGGACCCTACACTAAGAATTTTACCAAAAACTAGAATGACGAAACACGGAAGTCACAAGAGTCCGCATGGGAAGAAAGCGCATGATGACCCACTAGGGAAGAAGCATCAAGCGGATGCGCCCCCTAAGCAGGCCCCTGGGACAACCAGCACGCCTAGAAGCTTAGGAGCGTATTCAGATCTGGTCTTTCCTACAGTGGAATCACTTACCAAAACTACCCCCGCTGTTACAACAAGTACTAGCGCGGTAGAACTAGAGCGCACTCCTCTTAACATGCCAGAGGTGAACTTCACTGAACCTCCCAATGCGCCTATCCGAAACAAGGATCCTACCTTGGAAACAGACTCCATCGCGCTAGAGGGAGTCACTTCCGAATTGGCGCCAAGTGACTTTGTATCTCAAAACTACGAAGCCTTGACTGCGCTCATGCGAGAGGAGGCAAAGAAGAGGTCAAGCCAAAGTCTGCACGCCAGGCTCAACTTCGACCCTGAGCATGAGGCGTCCCCAACGCGCTACCGAAAGGAAAGACACGAGAAGGATAGCCGCAAACAACCAGTGTTTACCAGGATTGGAAGGAGGATTATGGATGATGAAGCACCCGATCTTCAACATCTGGAAGAGCCTGAAGAGGGGGAGCGGCGCGCCAATGTCCACGCTAGGCTTGGCAGTCGCAGGATCCAAGATAGGCTCGGGCGACGATGCTCCCTAAGTGAAAGCCCCTCAAGCTCTGACTCTGAGGATAGTCGGCGCAAGCGCCGCAGAGTTGCAAGCTCAGACTCTGATGACAGTCGACGCAAGCGTCACAAAAGAGTTCGCTCATCTTCAAGAGATTCCTCGGACAACGAGACTGGACACTGGAAGTCAAGAGGAAAGTACCGCGACCAGGAAGACGAAGACATGTCTCTTCCCTGGCGTCGCCAAAAGGTTGATGCGTTCACTAAGCGCATCAGCGATTTTTCGGAGAATAAGAAAAGGCGCATGCCTGCTAACGTCAAAACATATGATGGGACAGGTGATCCTGACGATCACCTAAAAATTTTCGAATCAGCAGCCACTATCGAAAATTGGCCACAACCTGTATGGTGCCATATGTTCAACTCTACGTTAGTAGGGAATGCGCGCAACTGGTTTAGCAAGCTTCCACGTAGAAGCATCGATGGGTTTGAAGAGTTGCGCAAGGCGTTTCGCTTAAACTTTACCCAAAGGAAGAAGTGCGCCAAAAACCCTGTCGAACTTGCTAGGGTTAAACAGCGACAAGGGGAATCCACAAGCGCTTTCATGGAACGCTTTAAAGACGAATGCATGCAAGTCAAGGCATGCCCAGAAATACTAAAAATATCGGGTTTTATGGATGCAATCAATAACCCAGATCTGATTAAGAAATTAAACGATAAGGTTCCCCTAACTTTTGACGAGCTCATGAAGCGCACGAGGTCTTTCGTCCAAGGAGAAGCAGCCGCCGCGGATAGCAAGAAAGGCTACTCGAGCCATAGGCCACAAGAAGAGTCAAGGAGACAATCCAATGACCAGAGTGGCAATCGTAATAGGAGTTACCGCACCCAAGGCGGTGGAAGGGGAAACGATAAGTACACCCCATTAACAAAAACTCCAAAAGAAATATTCGCGACGGAAGGGGCTAACTTCCCGAAGCCACCACCAATGCGCCCCCAGAGGATCGGCGCACAGGGAATGGCTATTGCGAATACCATGGACAGAAAGGCCACACAACCAACGAGTGCGTCCAACTGCGCCAATTGATTGAGAAATTGGTAAAGGAAGGAAAGATGGACCACCTCGTAAAAAACATCAGAGAAGGGAAAGACAAACCAAAATCAGGGGCCAAGAAGGAGACATCAAAAGAAAAGGCAGATATCATCTACATGATACACCCATGGCAGCGCGCGACAAGACAGAAGGTCAGTCAACGGTTTTCTAAGGAAAACGAGATTTCTTTCCCCTCCCTGACTGCGAACAACGCAGTGGTGGACCCACTTACCATTGAAATACATACGGGGGGTCACGACATCCGTCGCATGTATATAGATGGAGGTGCATCCGCTAATATTATATATGAACACTGTTTCAAGAAACTGAGACCTGAAATACAGAGTCAGTTGATCCCAGCCACAGCACCGCTCACTGGCTTCACAGGGGAGAAGATATGGCCCATGGGGAAATTGCGTCTATTTGTAGAAGTTGGTGACAAACCACACTCTACAGTCACCTGGATGGACTTCATGGTAATCAGATCCCCCTCTCCGTACAATGGCATCATCGGGAGACCTGGAATATCATCTATCCGCGCCGTGCCATCCACAGCGCACGGGATGCTAAAGTTCCCAGTGGAAGGAGGTATTGTCACTCTTTACAATACCACCATACCACCCAAAGAATGCAACGCAGTGACAAACGACGTCAGCGATGCTCCAGAACAGCGCGCAATCAAAGTCCCAAACCTAAAGGTCGCCATCCACCTTGACTACCCGGATCAACAAGTATCTATTGGCGGGTCTCTGTCTGACAAAGGCAAATCAGCTATATGCGCACTCTTGCAAAATAACTTAGATATTTTTGCATGGGAGCCAAAGCACATGACAGGAGTGCCACGTTCTATCACGGAACACAAGCTACAAATCCGACAAGGATATCTTCCAATACGACAGAAAAAGCGCGGACAAGCCCCAGACCGCGCAAAAGCCATCCTGGAAGAAGTACACAAATTAGTAAACGCAGGCATCATGCGGGAAGTGTACTACCATGACTGGCTCTCTAACCCAGTAATGGTAAAGAAGAGCGATGGCAGTTGGAGAATGTGCGTAGACTTCACAGACCTCAATAAAGCATGTCCACAGGACTGTTACCCGCTACCGGAGATAGACTGGAAGATCGAATCTCTGTGTGGATATCCCTTCAAATGCTTCCTGGACGCATACAAGGGATACCACCAAATTCAAATGGCGGAGGAAGATGAAGAAAAAACGGCCTTCCACACAAGTCAAGGGGTCTATTGCTATACAAAGATGCCCTTTGGCCTAAAGAACGCAGGAGCAACATACCAACGATTGGTAGACACTGCGTTCGAGAAACAAGTAGGCCGCAACTTGGAAGTATACGTCGATGACCTAGTCATCAAGAGCCATACTGAGGAAGAACTAGTGCGCGACATGGAGGAAACGTTCAAAACACTAAGGAGAATCAACATGAAATTGAACCCCAAGAAGTGTACATTTGGCGCAACAGAAGGCATGTTCCTCGGGTATTTGATAGAACCCGATGGGATCAAGCCTTGCCCAGAAAAGACCCAAGCAGTCATCGACCTTCCCTCACCGCGCACACTGAAGGAGGTTCAGTCACTAAACGGCAAACTAGCCGGACTGAACCGATTCTTATCTAAATCAGCGGACAAGTCACTTCCCTTATTCAAAACACTCAAGAAGTGTACAAAAAAGGGAGACTTCAGGTGGACCGCGGAAGCAGAAGAAGCCTTCCAACAGCTCAAACAGCACATAGCAGCACTCCCAAAGCTTGTTGCACCCCGACCAGGGGAAGAGCTGATCATGTACCTATCTGCGACCCAGGGAGCAGTCAGCGCAGTGTTACTGACAGACAGGAACTCTGTCCAAACACCCATTTATTTTGTTAGTAAGGCGCTCAAAAAGACAGAGATTAACTACACCGCAATGGAGAAGTTGGTCCTAGCCTTAGTATTTGCAGCGAAAAGACTGCGCAGGTATTTCCAGGCGCACCCAGTAGCTGTTATCACAGACCAACCCATCAAACAAGTTATCTCGAAACCCGACGCATCGGGACGCCTACAAAAATGGAGCGTTTTACTGGGTGAGCATAACATATCATACAGACCGCGCACTGCAATTAAAGGGCAGATATTGGCCGACTTCATCATTGAGAAGCCAGATGCTGATGTTACACCTGCGACAAGCAAGGAGGAACTTCAAGAACCATGGATTCTATTCACTGATGGATCCTCATGCGTAGATGGATCAGGAGGTGGTCTCATTCTCACTAACCCAGAAGGAGCCGAATTCACATATGCCCTGCGCTTTGAATTCACAGCCACGAACAACGAGGCAGAATACGAAGCACTCCTGGCTGGGTTACGCATCGCAATTCAAATGGGTGCACGCAACCTTGAAGCGAACGTCGATTCACGGTTAGTTGCTAACCACGTGTTAGGCGAGTATGTAGCAAAGGAGGAACACATGATCCAATACCTCGAAAAAACCAAATCTCTGATCCAGAACTTCGATAGGTTTACCATCAAGCAGGTTCCCAGGGGTGAAAACAGGAAAGCAGATGCGCTGAGCAAGATTGCATCCACCAGTTTCGCACATTTATCGAAACAAGTATTGGTGGAAACCTTGAAAAATAAGTCAATCGAAGAGATGGAAATATCCACAGTGATAGAAGAAGAAGGCCCTACGTGGATGACACCAATCATTGACTTCATTAGTAAGGGCATACTCCCACAAGAACAGAAGGAAGCTAGAAGAATCCGCCGCACAGCGCAGCGATTCGAGCTTAGAGATAACGTCTTATATAGACGCTCATTCCTACAACCATGGCTCAGGTGCGTTGGACCTCTTCAGGCAGACTATGTACTTCGAGAGATCCACGCAGGCTCATGCAGCATGCACTCAGGACCACGGTCCATTGTAGCGCGTGCACTAAGGTCTGGATACTATTGGCCAACTATGCACCGTGACGCGCGAGACTTGGTACGGAAGTGCAGTGATTGCCAAGTTCACAGACCCATTCCGCGCCGACCACAGCATGAACTAACGCCTATTACATCGCCATGGCCATTCCACAAATGGGGTATCGACATCGCTGGACCTTTCCCTATCGCCGCAGGTGGATTGAAATTCCTTATTGTAGCAATAGACTACTTTACTAAGTGGATCGAGGCAAAGGCAGTAGCGACCATAACAGGTAACCAAATAAAACGATTCGTGTGGGACAACATAGTGTGTCGCTTTGGATTACCTGGTGAAATTATCTCAGATAACGGAAAACAATTCCGTGATAACCCGTTCAAAGATTGGTGCGAACAGCTGAACATCACGCAACACTTTGCGTCAGTAACTCATCCACAAACCAATGGTCTGGTTGAACGCGCAAATAGAAGCCTAGGCGAAGGAATCAAAGCGCGCCTGGACAGACACAAAGGAAGGTGGGTAGAAGAACTATCACATGTTCTCTGGGCGCACCGAACAACCATCAAGGTTAGTAACGGGGACACTCCCTTCTCTTTGGTCTATGGGACAGAAGCTGTAATACCAGCTGAAATTGGAATGCCAACCATCCGCACTGCGGAAGTTAATGTGGCAACCAATGATGATGAGCGGCGCATAGACTTAGATCTATTGGAAGAGCGACGTGAACGCGCAGCAATACGTGAAGAGAAAGCCAAGTCAAGAATGAAAGGATACTATGATACCAAAGTACGCAGTACGTCATTCAGACCAGGTGACTTCGTATACCGCGAAAATGACTCAAGCCGCGCAGAAGACACTGGTAAGCTAGGACCAAAGTGGGAAGGACCTTACGAGGTCATAGAAGCACTTGGCAATGGAGCGTACAAGCTACGCGACAAGGACGGACATGAGCTACAGCGAACGTGGAACGTCCGCAACCTGAAGCGGTGCTACCTTTAAAGCAGGCTACGGCCCAACATGGACACCCACACACTTTAGAAAGTGCCCCCAATAAAGATCCATGCAATTTTATTTTTTAAGTATTATCTAGATAAGCATTCTTTTTTAAAAAAACTTGCAAGTATTAATAAAACGTTATGGTTTCTAGCTAACTCCATAACACATGTAACTCTATTGTTTGCATCTTTCATTATCGTGTTTCAATATTGTTATAATTTCGCCTACATGGCGTGCATGCACACACTAAGACCCACGATGGCAGAAAGGATGAGTAAACCTAATAAACAACTCGTTGAGTAAGAGGGTTGCAAACCCATCAACTTTGGATCACGAATCCTTGTTAAACACCTTGCGCTCAAGACGTTGGCGCAAGTTCCTTACGCACCCCACGACGGATGCGCAATAGGGCACACTGTGCGCGTTTAACAACTCAGGAAATCAAGACTCTTGATTCCTTCAAGTAAAATACGACAAGTAAACTTATACAATACATAGACGACTATGATTTCTCTCTTTACATTAAGTTGGAAAAATTCAATTAACGACTACGGTCCTTACTTAAGGAAATTCATACACGATTATGATTATTCTTTTCTAAGTACGCTTAGAAACTTAAAGATATCTTCACGCAAGGATACATAGGTCATATAAGAACCACGAGTTCAAAAGCATAAGTATTAGGAAGTTGTAAAAACACTAAGTACAAAAGCAACTTTTTATTCATAGAATACGTTTCTACAAAAAGACTTGTACAAAAAAGCTAAATGCTATATGTACGCCTTAGCTGGCTGGAGCCCCCACTCAAAGCCGTTTCCTTCGCATCCTCGAGTCGATTCAACAACTCTGCATCATCAAGGGAAACGGTGGCCACTGCAACAGGCACACCATCAGATCTAGGCAGATGCGCAGCGCCTATGCCGCACAGAATGGCCTTCCCTTTCGCGCCCTTCTTTCTTGCGACCCTGGAAACATGAGCATTTAAAGACCTCTGCAAAGAAACCTCTTTCTCAAGACGGAAAGGATTCAGAAGGTCGCGAGGTTGAGCAAAAATGGGTACCTTCAACTGCGCTACGTCAGGCTTCAAGTAGAAGTCCAACTGCTGATCGGCATTATCCTGCAGATGCCTGGGAAGAGTGAGCCCCGCCATAATCACGCTGATAGGCTGATCCTGATCACGCTCCAAACGAGCGATATGCGGAAGTTCAAGCTTCTTTAGCTCTTCCATGGCAGCAACAAGCTCAGCTCGGGCATTCGCCTTGTACCCAGGGACTTCCGCAAGTGGCACAGTCAACAACTTAGCCTCATCAAGCTTGTCTGCGGCTAAAGTCTCACCATGCGCAATAGCGCAATCCACAACCTTTCCGAAGGACGTGGTGACCTCGGGATGCTCCAAGGTACACATGGCAGCCAGGCGAAGACCATGACTGATCAACCACCTACGAAATACCACAAGTGTTAATAAGGGTCTCAAATATACACAAGTTATAAAGAGATAGAAGCGGAATGTACCTGCGCTCAGCTACGGACTGAACCATGTGAGGGTATAGCTCCTCATCATATTCGATGCTGAGCTTGCGGAGCTTCTCTTCTTGCGTCTTCAGCGCAAGCTCCACTCGGCTACGGAACTCTTCAATATTGGCAAAGTGCTTGCTCCTATTCTGTTGCAAGTACTTCAGCGCCCATAAAGAATTTCGCTTCTGAAGATCCGCAGCAGCACGCTCCTTCTCCAGCTCAGCCATCACCAACATCTTCCCCTCCCCCAACCTTTGCGCAGACGCTTCTGCGCGCTCCAGTTTAGCCTTGGAGCTCAGCTGCTCAGCTTTAGAGCTTGCTAATTCAGCCTGCACAGACGCTAATTGCGCCTGCAGTCTGGAAACCTCCTCAGACTTGTGCACCCTTACTTGCGCCAACAACTCTGACTGGCGCACAGCGATGGAGGCCAGCTCCTCCATCGAAGAGTCAAACGGACTTGACTCCTCTCCAACATCCCTCGGTGAACGCGCCCCGTCCAGAGCATGACTCACCTCGGGTGGCGCACTCCCATCTAGGACGCCAGCGTCCTCCACAGGCTGTTCACTGCACGAAAGATCAAGAGGCAAGGTTAGCGCACAGTCAAGCATACACAAAATCCTAAGGAATTGCTAAAAAATACTTACATAGGGGGAGGAGTCGAGAACACGTCCCTCTCAGTCTCAACCGTGGACGCACCTCCGCCAGACTTCTCAGCATCCACACTGAGGACACGAAGGAACAAAGTTAGAACAAAATATAACTTGACAAAAGTTTATAACTAATAACTAAGGTACTTACTTCATCTGCACCTCAGTAAAAGGCGAGCTTCCCCCAGCCTCAGTTCGCGGCCTCTTGGAAGGACCTTCACCATCACCACCAAGCGCTCTCTTGCGCGTCAGTGGGGAGCTCTCCTCCATGTCGCTATCGGTCTCCTCTAAATGGATCAGCATCTCGGGGGGAGGAGTCTGCGCAGTGTCAGGACCCTGCTGCACAGGAGGAGCCACCTCCTGTAACGGCTCAGCTACCACCACATCAGGGGAGCCTTCAGGATCTGGGATAACCAAATCCACGACGCGCCCTGCCGTCGCCTGCAGAATAGTCGGCTCACCCTCCCCCAGAGGACGCACTCCCACCGCCACGGAACGCGGATTCTCCAGGCGCACAACCGAAAAAAGATCCATCTCTGCGCATAAAATAGACAAAAAGAAGCAAGTTACATAAAGTATGGACAATGAAGAAGCGCTTACACTAATAACGACAGTAAGGCGACAGAAGGAGCACCCACCCGTGCCATCCGCATTCAAGAATGTGGGAACTTCCGTCTCATGCTCAAAGTAGTTGCGACTGATGCCCATGTGCACCAGGAACGCTTCCGGATATGGTTTGATCGGAAGGCGGTTCTCATCTATGATCGCCGCATGATCCACATTATACCACGTCTCAGGGGGGCGCTCATCCTTGGGCAGAGTGGCACGGGTGTAAAAGGGAAAATTGGAAGGGAAGACGGCGGCGTCGACCCAAAAGAACTTTTCCCTCCAATCCTTGAGTTTATCTACCTTCTGCACATAGCACTGTAACTTTCCTACGCGCTTAGAGAAGGTAACCCACCCATTTGACCACGTTGCGTGATAAAACGCGCGAAATAATTGGAGGGTCGGGTGGACCGCTAACAAGCGACAGTTAACCTCAAAATTGGCAATTTTACCAGCACCAATACAATGTAACTGAGAGATGTGGAGCTCGTAATAATGGAGTATATCACTCAATAACACGGAGATGGGTATGCGCTGATTCGCCCACTCGAAAAAGCGCGTATATAGCCCCACCTTCCCAGCGGGGAAATCCGCGATGGTGTCATTCGGACCTGGTACCTCTGGGCGCAGGCCCAAAGGGATAAAATAATCCGAAGTGAACTGGATCAGTTCATCCTCGGTTATGTTAGAATGGAAATCATGAAGTTGCGCTACCATTTTGTGATTCAGATTATGTGCGCACGCGCCCATTACCTATGAATTATCGTTCTTGAAAGCAGAATTGAAAGATGTAAAAATGGTGGAATTGTGATTTTTTAACTGTGGACAACACAGTGAAAGGAGGCGGAAGTTTATATAGTTTCCCATCCACCACAGATGATTGACACGTGTACCCCACTATCTCACATCGTGTGGCTAGGATATATGACGGTACAAGACAAGTGGGCAACCTCTCCACTTCCCAAGGTACCCAAATTGCACTTTTTTGGACTAGATACATAATACGTGTATTTTTTAGGCGGTATATTTTTTGAAACCTTCCCGCGTACGCGTGGGGAATAATTTCGAGACGACTTTAGTCTAGCATCCGCAGGTTTTACCCTGCGCACACTAGACTGGGGGGACATGATGACGTATAGTCTACACCCGGGTCACGAACCCGATTAGTAAACAATACTAATAATTAAGCCCACCACGTATGGGCCGCAACTGGACTACCAGTTATGCGGCTTGGGCCGACAAGACCCAAGCCCAAAGTTATTTCCGGATAGGATATCGAGTATCTCCTAAATAAAGGGGATATATACTAAATATCCGATGTCGGCTAACACGCCGAGGAGTAGGGAACACGAAACCTACTAGGGTTTCATGCATATATAAAGGGCACCCAAGCCCTCGGTAAAGGTATGATCTACTGAAAACCCTGACTCTTCGCTAAAACCCTAAATTCGATTACTTACTCTCACGCCGGAGGATAATCGGGGGAGACAATCCCTCGATAAGCCTAACGGTGTTTGTTCTTTTTCTTAGTGCGCAGGTTCCATCAAGCATTAAGAGTTAATTGGTACGAGAATAGAAGTCCTTACAAGGAACGCCCAACTTTTGTATCAACAAGTGGCGCCATCCGTGGGACCCTACACTAAGAATTTTACCAAAAACTAGAATGACGAAACACGGAAGTCACAAGAGTCCGCATGGGAAGAAAGCGCATGATGACCCACTAGGGAAGAAGCATCAAGCGGATGCGCCCCCTAAGCAGGCCCCTGGGACAACCAGCACGCCTAGAAGCTTAGGAGCGTATTCAGATCTGGTCTTTCCTACAGTGGAATCACTTACCAAAACTACCCCCGCTGTTACAACAAGTACTAGCGCGGTAGAACTAGAGCGCACTCCTCTTAACATGCCAGAGGTGAACTTCACTGAACCTCCCAATGCGCCTATCCGAAACAAGGATCCTACCTTGGAAACAGACTCCATCGCGCTAGAGGGAGTCACTTCCGAATTGGCGCCAAGTGACTTTGTATCTCAAAACTACGAAGCCTTGACTGCGCTCATGCGAGAGGAGGCAAAGAAGAGGTCAAGCCAAAGTCTGCACGCCAGGCTCAACTTCGACCCTGAGCATGAGGCGTCCCCAACGCGCTACCGAAAGGAAAGACACGAGAAGGATAGCCGCAAACAACCAGTGTTTACCAGGATTGGAAGGAGGATTATGGATGATGAAGCACCCGATCTTCAACATCTGGAAGAGCCTGAAGAGGGGGAGCGGCGCGCCAATGTCCACGCTAGGCTTGGCAGTCGCAGGATCCAAGATAGGCTCGGGCGACGATGCTCCCTAAGTGAAAGCCCCTCAAGCTCTGACTCTGAGGATAGTCGGCGCAAGCGCCGCAGAGTTGCAAGCTCAGACTCTGATGACAGTCGACGCAAGCGTCACAAAAGAGTTCGCTCATCTTCAAGAGATTCCTCGGACAACGAGACTGGACACTGGAAGTCAAGAGGAAAGTACCGCGACCAGGAAGACGAAGACATGTCTCTTCCCTGGCGTCGCCAAAAGGTTGATGCGTTCACTAAGCGCATCAGCGATTTTTCGGAGAATAAGAAAAGGCGCATGCCTGCTAACGTCAAAACATATGATGGGACAGGTGATCCTGACGATCACCTAAAAATTTTCGAATCAGCAGCCACTATCGAAAATTGGCCACAACCTGTGTGGTGCCATATGTTCAACTCTACGTTAGTAGGGAATGCGCGCAACTGGTTTAGCAAGCTTCCACGTAGAAGCATCGATGGGTTTGAAGAGTTGCGCAAGGCGTTTCGCTTAAACTTTACCCAAAGGAAGAAGTGCGCCAAAAACCCTGTCGAACTTGCTAGGGTTAAACAGCGACAAGGGGAATCCACAAGCGCTTTCATGGAACGCTTTAAAGACGAATGCATGCAAGTCAAGGCATGCCCAGAAATACTAAAAATATGGGTTTTATGAATGCAATCAATAACCCAGATCTGATTAAGAAATTAAACGATAAGGTTCCCCTAACTTTTGACGAGCTCATGAAGCGCACGAGGTCTTTCGTCCAAGGAGAAGCAGCCGCCGCGGATAGCAAGAAAGGCTACTCGAGCCATAGGCCACAAGAAGAGTCAAGGAGACAATCCAATGACCAGAGTGGCAATCGTAATAGGAGTTACCGCACCCAAGGCGGTGGAAGGGGAAACGATAAGTACACCCCATTAACAAAAACTCCAAAAGAAATATTCGCGACGGAAGGGGCTAACTTCCCGAAGCCACCACCAATGCGCACCCCAGAGGATCGGCGCACAGGGAATGGCTATTGCGAATACCATGGACAGAAAGGCCACACAACCAACGAGTGCGTCCAACTGCGCCAATTGATTGAGAAATTGGTAAAGGAAGGAAAGATGGACCACCTCGTAAAAAACATCAGAGAAGGGAAAGACAAACCAAAATCAGGGGCCAAGAAGGAGACATCAAAAGAAAAGGCAGATATCATCTACATGATACACCCATGGCAGCGCGCGACAAGACAGAAGGTCAGTCAACGGTTTTCTAAGGAAAACGAGATTTCTTTCCCCTCCCTGACTGCGAACAACGCAGTGGTGGACCCACTTACCATTGAAATACATACGGGGGGTCACGACATCCGTCGCATGTATATAGATGGAGGTGCATCCGCTAATATTATATATGAACACTGTTTCAAGAAACTGAGACCTGAAATACAGAGTCAGTTGATCCCAGCCACAGCACCGCTCACTGGCTTCACAGGGGAGAAGATATGGCCCATGGGGAAATTGCGTCTATTTGTAGAAGTTGGTGACAAACCACACTCTACAGTCACCTGGATGGACTTCATGGTAATCAGATCCCCCTCTCCGTACAATGGCATCATCGGGAGACCTGGAATATCATCTATCCGCGCCGTGCCATCCACAGCGCACGGGATGCTAAAGTTCCCAGTGGAAGGAGGTATTGTCACTCTTTACAATACCACCATACCACCCAAAGAATGCAACGCAGTGACAAACGACGTCAGCGATGCTCCAGAACAGCGCGCAATCAAAGTCCCAAACCTAAAGGTCGCCATCCACCTTGACTACCCGGATCAACAAGTATCTATTGGCGGGTCTCTGTCTGACAAAGGCAAATCAGCTATATGCGCACTCTTGCAAAATAACTTAGATATTTTTGCATGGGAGCCAAAGCACATGACAGGAGTGCCACGTTCTATCACGGAACACAAGCTACAAATCCGACAAGGATATCTTCCAATACGACAGAAAAAGCGCGGACAAGCCCCAGACCGCGCAAAAGCCATCCTGGAAGAAGTACACAAATTAGTAAACGCAGGCATCATGCGGGAGAGTGTACTACCATGACTGGCTCTCTAACCCAGTAATGGTAAAGAAGAGCGATGGCAGTTGGAGAATGTGCGTAGACTTCACAGACCTCAATAAAGCATGTCCACAGGACTGTTACCCGCTACCGGAGATAGACTGGAAGATCGAATCTCTGTGTGGATATCCCTTCAAATGCTTCCTGGACGCATACAAGGGATACCACCAAATTCAAATGGCGGAGGAAGATGAAGAAAAAACGGCCTTCCACACAAGTCAAGGGGTCTATTGCTATACAAAGATGCCCTTTGGCCTAAAGAACGCAGGAGCAACATACCAACGATTGGTAGACACTGCGTTCGAGAAACAAGTAGGCCGCAACTTGGAAGTATACGTCGATGACCTAGTCATCAAGAGCCATACTGAGGAAGAACTAGTGCGCGACATGGAGGAAACGTTCAAAACACTAAGGAGAATCAACATGAAATTGAACCCCAAGAAGTGTACATTTGGCGCAACAGAAGGCATGTTCCTCGGGTATTTGATAGAACCCGATGGGATCAAGCCTTGCCCAGAAAAGACCCAAGCAGTCATCGACCTTCCCTCACCGCGCACACTGAAGGAGGTTCAGTCACTAAACGGCAAACTAGCCGGACTGAACCGATTCTTATCTAAATCAGCGGACAAGTCACTTCCCTTATTCAAAACACTCAAGAAGTGTACAAAAAAGGGAGACTTCAGGTGGACCGCGGAAGCAGAAGAAGCCTTCCAACAGCTCAAACAGCACATAGCAGCACTCCCAAAGCTTGTTGCACCCCGACCAGGGGAAGAGCTGATCATGTACCTATCTGCGACCCAGGGAGCAGTCAGCGCAGTGTTACTGACAGACAGGAACTCTGTCCAAACACCCATTTATTTTGTTAGTAAGGCGCTCAAAAAGACAGAGATTAACTACACCGCAATGGAGAAGTTGGTCCTAGCCTTAGTATTTGCAGCGAAAAGACTGCGCAGGTATTTCCAGGCGCACCCAGTAGCTGTTATCACAGACCAACCCATCAAACAAGTTATCTCGAAACCCGACGCATCGGGACGCCTACAAAAATGGAGCGTTTTACTGGGTGAGCATAACATATCATACAGACCGCGCACTGCAATTAAAGGGCAGATATTGGCCGACTTCATCATTGAGAAGCCAGATGCTGATGTTACACCTGCGACAAGCAAGGAGGAACTTCAAGAACCATGGATTCTATTCACTGATGGATCCTCATGCGTAGATGGATCAGGAGGTGGTCTCATTCTCACTAACCCAGAAGGAGCCGAATTCACATATGCCCTGCGCTTTGAATTCACAGCCACGAACAACGAGGCAGAATACGAAGCACTCCTGGCTGGGTTACGCATCGCAATTCAAATGGGTGCACGCAACCTTGAAGCGAACGTCGATTCACGGTTAGTTGCTAACCACGTGTTAGGCGAGTATGTAGCAAAGGAGGAACACATGATCCAATACCTCGAAAAAACCAAATCTCTGATCCAGAACTTCGATAGGTTTACCATCAAGCAGGTTCCCAGGGGTGAAAACAGGAAAGCAGATGCGCTGAGCAAGATTGCATCCACCAGTTTCGCACATTTATCGAAACAAGTATTGGTGGAAACCTTGAAAAATAAGTCAATCGAAGAGATGGAAATATCCACAGTGATAGAAGAAGAAGGCCCTACGTGGATGACACCAATCATTGACTTCATTAGTAAGGGCATACTCCCACAAGAACAGAAGGAAGCTAGAAGAATCCGCCGCACAGCGCAGCGATTCGAGCTTAGAGATAACGTCTTATATAGACGCTCATTCCTACAACCATGGCTCAGGTGCGTTGGACCTCTTCAGGCAGACTATGTACTTCGAGAGATCCACGCAGGCTCATGCAGCATGCACTCAGGACCACGGTCCATTGTAGCGCGTGCACTAAGGTCTGGATACTATTGGCCAACTATGCACCGTGACGCGCGAGACTTGGTACGGAAGTGCAGTGATTGCCAAGTTCACAGACCCATTCCGCGCCGACCACAGCATGAACTAACGCCTATTACATCGCCATGGCCATTCCACAAATGGGGTATCGACATCGCTGGACCTTTCCCTATCGCCGCAGGTGGATTGAAATTCCTTATTGTAGCAATAGACTACTTTACTAAGTGGATCGAGGCAAAGGCAGTAGCGACCATAACAGGTAACCAAATAAAACGATTCGTGTGGGACAACATAGTGTGTCGCTTTGGATTACCTGGTGAAATTATCTCAGATAACGGAAAACAATTCCGTGATAACCCGTTCAAAGATTGGTGCGAACAGCTGAACATCACGCAACACTTTGCGTCAGTAACTCATCCACAAACCAATGGTCTGGTTGAACGCGCAAATAGAAGCCTAGGCGAAGGAATCAAAGCGCGCCTGGACAGACACAAAGGAAGGTGGGTAGAAGAACTATCACATGTTCTCTGGGCGCACCGAACAACCATCAAGGTTAGTAACGGGGACACTCCCTTCTCTTTGGTCTATGGGACAGAAGCTGTAATACCAGCTGAAATTGGAATGCCAACCATCCGCACTGCGGAAGTTAATGTGGCAACCAATGATGATGAGCGGCGCATAGACTTAGATCTATTGGAAGAGCGACGTGAACGCGCAGCAATACGTGAAGAGAAAGCCAAGTCAAGAATGAAAGGATACTATGATACCAAAGTACGCAGTACGTCATTCAGACCAGGTGACTTCGTATACCGCGAAAATGACTCAAGCCGCGCAGAAGACACTGGTAAGCTAGGACCAAAGTGGGAAGGACCTTACGAGGTCATAGAAGCACTTGGCAATGGAGCGTACAAGCTACGCGACAAGGACGGACATGAGCTACAGCGAACGTGGAACGTCCGCAACCTGAAGCGGTGCTACCTTTAAAGCAGGCTACGGCCCAACATGGACACCCACACACTTTAGAAAGTGCCCCCAATAAAGATCCATGCAATTTTATTTTTTAAGTATTATCTAGATAAGCATTCTTTTTTAAAAAAACTTGCAAGTATTAATAAAACGTTATGGTTTCTAGCTAACTCCATAACACATGTAACTCTATTGTTTGCATCTTTCATTATCGTGTTTCAATATTGTTATAATTTCGCCTACATGGCGTGCATGCACACACTAAGACCCACGATGGCAGAAAGGATGAGTAAACCTAATAAACAACTCGTTGAGTAAGAGGGTTGCAAACCCATCAACTTTGGATCACGAATCCTTGTTAAACACCTTGCGCTCAAGACGTTGGCGCAAGTTCCTTACGCACCCCACGACGGATGCGCAATAGGGCACACTGTGCGCGTTTAACAACTCAGGAAATCAAGACTCTTGATTCCTTCAAGTAAAATACGACAAGTAAACTTATACAATACATAGACGACTATGATTTCTCTCTTTACATTAAGTTGGAAAAATTCAATTAACGACTACGGTCCTTACTTAAGGAAATTCATACACGATTATGATTATTCTTTTCTAAGTACGCTTAGAAACTTAAAGATATCTTCACGCAAGGATACATAGGTCATATAAGAACCACGAGTTCAAAAGCATAAGTATTAGGAAGTTGTAAAAACACTAAGTACAAAAGCAACTTTTTATTCATAGAATACGTTTCTACAAAAAGACTTGTACAAAAAAGCTAAATGCTATATGTACGCCTTAGCTGGCTGGAGCCCCCACTCAAAGCCGTTTCCTTCGCATCCTCGAGTCGATTCAACAACTCTGCATCATCAAGGGAAACGGTGGCCACTGCAACAGGCACACCATCAGATCTAGGCAGATGCGCAGCGCCTATGCCGCACAGAATGGCCTTCCCTTTCGCGCCCTTCTTTCTTGCGACCCTGGAAACATGAGCATTTAAAGACCTCTGCAAAGAAACCTCTTTCTCAAGACGGAAAGGATTCAGAAGGTCGCGAGGTTGAGCAAAAATGGGTACCTTCAACTGCGCTACGTCAGGCTTCAAGTAGAAGTCCAACTGCTGATCGGCATTATCCTGCAGATGCCTGGGAAGAGTGAGCCCCGCCATAATCACGCTGATAGGCTGATCCTGATCACGCTCCAAACGAGCGATATGCGGAAGTTCAAGCTTCTTTAGCTCTTCCATGGCAGCAACAAGCTCAGCTCGGGCATTCGCCTTGTACCCAGGGACTTCCGCAAGTGGCACAGTCAACAACTTAGCCTCATCAAGCTTGTCTGCGGCTAAAGTCTCACCATGCGCAATAGCGCAATCCACAACCTTTCCGAAGGACGTGGTGACCTCGGGATGCTCCAAGGTACACATGGCAGCCAGGCGAAGACCATGACTGATCAACCACCTACGAAATACCACAAGTGTTAATAAGGGTCTCAAATATACACAAGTTATAAAGAGATAGAAGCGGAATGTACCTGCGCTCAGCTACGGACTGAACCATGTGAGGGTATAGCTCCTCATCATATTCGATGCTGAGCTTGCGGAGCTTCTCTTCTTGCGTCTTCAGCGCAAGCTCCACTCGGCTACGGAACTCTTCAATATTGGCAAAGTGCTTGCTCCTATTCTGTTGCAAGTACTTCAGCGCCCATAAAGAATTTCGCTTCTGAAGATCCGCAGCAGCACGCTCCTTCTCCAGCTCAGCCATCACCAACATCTTCCCCTCCCCCAACCTTTGCGCAGACGCTTCTGCGCGCTCCAGTTTAGCCTTGGAGCTCAGCTGCTCAGCTTTAGAGCTTGCTAATTCAGCCTGCACAGACGCTAATTGCGCCTGCAGTCTGGAAACCTCCTCAGACTTGTGCACCCTTACTTGCGCCAACAACTCTGACTGGCGCACAGCGATGGAGGCCAGCTCCTCCATCGAAGAGTCAAACGGACTTGACTCCTCTCCAACATCCCTCGGTGAACGCGCCCCGTCCAGAGCATGACTCACCTCGGGTGGCGCACTCCCATCTAGGACGCCAGCGTCCTCCACAGGCTGTTCACTGCACGAAAGATCAAGAGGCAAGGTTAGCGCACAGTCAAGCATACACAAAATCCTAAGGAATTGCTAAAAAATACTTACATAGGGGGAGGAGTCGAGAACACGTCCCTCTCAGTCTCAACCGTGGACGCACCTCCGCCAGACTTCTCAGCATCCACACTGAGGACACGAAGGAACAAAGTTAGAACAAAATATAACTTGACAAAAGTTTATAACTAATAACTAAGGTACTTACTTCATCTGCACCTCAGTAAAAGGCGAGCTTCCCCCAGCCTCAGTTCGCGGCCTCTTGGAAGGACCTTCACCATCACCACCAAGCGCTCTCTTGCGCGTCAGTGGGGAGCTCTCCTCCATGTCGCTATCGGTCTCCTCTAAATGGATCAGCATCTCGGGGGGAGGAGTCTGCGCAGTGTCAGGACCCTGCTGCACAGGAGGAGCCACCTCCTGTAACGGCTCAGCTACCACCACATCAGGGGAGCCTTCAGGATCTGGGATAACCAAATCCACGACGCGCCCTGCCGTCGCCTGCAGAATAGTCGGCTCACCCTCCCCCAGAGGACGCACTCCCACCGCCACGGAACGCGGATTCTCCAGGCGCACAACCGAAAAAAGATCCATCTCTGCGCATAAAATAGACAAAAAGAAGCAAGTTACATAAAGTATGGACAATGAAGAAGCGCTTACACTAATAACGACAGTAAGGCGACAGAAGGAGCACCCACCCGTGCCATCCGCATTCAAGAATGTGGGAACTTCCGTCTCATGCTCAAAGTAGTTGCGACTGATGCCCATGTGCACCAGGAACGCTTCCGGATATGGTTTGATCGGAAGGCGGTTCTCATCTATGATCGCCGCATGATCCACATTATACCACGTCTCAGGGGGGCGCTCATCCTTGGGCAGAGTGGCACGGGTGTAAAAGGGAAAATTGGAAGGGAAGACGGCGGCGTCGACCCAAAAGAACTTTTCCCTCCAATCCTTGAGTTTATCTACCTTCTGCACATAGCACTGTAACTTTCCTACGCGCTTAGAGAAGGTAACCCACCCATTTGACCACGTTGCGTGATAAAACGCGCGAAATAATTGGAGGGTCGGGTGGACCGCTAACAAGCGACAGTTAACCTCAAAATTGGCAATTTTACCAGCACCAATACAATGTAACTGAGAGATGTGGAGCTCGTAATAATGGAGTATATCACTCAATAACACGGAGATGGGTATGCGCTGATTCGCCCACTCGAAAAAGCGCGTATATAGCCCCACCTTCCCAGCGGGGAAATCCGCGATGGTGTCATTCGGACCTGGTACCTCTGGGCGCAGGCCCAAAGGGATAAAATAATCCGAAGTGAACTGGATCAGTTCATCCTCGGTTATGTTAGAATGGAAATCATGAAGTTGCGCTACCATTTTGTGATTCAGATTATGTGCGCACGCGCTATTACCTATGAATTATCGTTCTTGAAAGCAGAATTGAAAGATGTAAAAATGGTGGAATTGTGATTTTTTAACTGTGGACAACACAGTGAAAGGAGGCGGAAGTTTATATAGTTTCCCATCCACCACAGATGATTGACACGTGTACCCCACTATCTCACATCGTGTGGCTAGGATATATGACGGTACAAGACAAGTGGGCAACCTCTCCACTTCCCAAGGTACCCAAATTGCACTTTTTTGGACTAGATACATAATACGTGTATTTTTTAGGCGGTATATTTTTTGAAACCTTCCCGCGTACGCGTGGGGAATAATTTCGAGACGACTTTAGTCTAGCATCCGCAGGTTTTACCCTGCGCACACTAGACTGGGGGGACATGATGACGTATAGTCTACACCCGGGTCACGAACCCGATTAGTAAACAATACTAATAATTAAGCCCACCACGTATGGGCCGCAACTGGACTACCAGTTATGCGGCTTGGGCCGACAAGACCCAAGCCCAAAGTTATTTCCGGATAGGATATCGAGTATCTCCTAAATAAAGGGGATATATACTAAATATCCGATGTCGGCTAACACGCCGAGGAGTAGGGAACACGAAACCTACTAGGGTTTCATGCATATATAAAGGGCACCCAAGCCCTCGGTAAAGGTATGATCTACTGAAAACCCTGACTCTTCGCTAAAACCCTAAATTCGATTACTTACTCTCACGCCGGAGGATAATCGGGGGAGACAATCCCTCGATAAGCCTAACGGTGTTTGTTCTTTTTCTTAGTGCGCAGGTTCCATCAAGCATTAAGAGTTAATTGGTACGAGAATAGAAGTCCTTACAAGGAACGCCCAACTTTTGTATCAACAGTGATGTTCTATAGTAAATTTATACACATCGATCCATATCATTAAAACAAATAAAAAAACATGCATTGATACATGAGTTTGGTAGTCTGATATACCAGCCTTGTAAACTGATACATTAATTACCAATACTAGTATATTTCTACTAGGATAATGTGATGCACGTGTATTGCAGATTGATAAACAAACTTCGTACGTAGTCTAGTATTCTGATACATGATATAACAAAAATATACTCCGTAACGATATGCAATATTTTGCAAAGTATCTATATGCAAGCCTAGTTTTAAATGTGTTGGTTGAACGTTTCATTAAAGCATGCAAAGCAATTAATATTGCACTTATTTTATGGTGAGAAAGTTAAGACGAGATTGATACGGGGAAGTGGAAGTTGTTGGAATTTATATATCATGTTAACCATTAATATTACGAGTACGCAACGGATAATGAAACTAGTTAGCAATTATGATTAACACATATAATAAACAAATTAAAGTAAAAGGGAAACAAGAAAAACTAACCCTCAAAGCAACAGCAAATGAAACTAAGTGATTAAAATAATCACCTCTAACGAATGCACACACTACACGTCAAACGAAGCACGTTGAGATGCTGGTCTTTGTTTCACGTTTACAACCTAACAAACTTGTGTTCTTGTTGTAGTTTAAACACAATCGAATACCAAAGTGGTATACGTTCGATTGTATTTATAAACGAAAGACAGGAATAAAGCAAGAATTAATATTCTTGTAATATATCTTCTTTGTGGCTTGATATGTTTGAAAGTCAAACAAACCAAACCTTACTCTGTCGATTGGATGGACAAAAGAAAAGAAAGTAACAATTTTGTACGTGGGGTGTATTGTCTAGATTATGTGTCGTATAAACAATGAGGCTAAGGGGTGTTTATATAGCACCCCAACTTGTCCAACAAGTCATTGTTTTCACCTCCTTTAGTTAGCCAAAACCGACACATAGCACCCCTCCTAGATCCTTCCATAACTGGCCACTTTGGAGGGAAGTCCGGGAGTTTCGTTTTCCGACATCCAAGTCCATCTCTTTTATATTTCGTGAAACATATTATACATTTAATAAATATAAAACATATATATATTAAATATATAATAAACGTGTTCTTCGTGTATACGTGTGTGCCCCGATAAGCTCACACACCTTTAGTCGTATTAGGCTAATCCAACTCACACATTTCAATAGCTCCCACTTGGGGGTTGGAGTAGCAGATAGCACAAATACCAATGACGGAAACGTCTAGCAACGCTCTCACTCGCTATTTAAACTCAAGGTGTCTGAGATATAGTTTCATAAATCATTCTCAGTAGCATGGTCATTTATGTATTGCTTTCATCATCCTTTGTTATAGATACCGTTAAACCACGGATATGGATCCTAACTCATTCCATATAGTTTAACCATTTTGATTCTCGTTATAGAATTTAATTAGATATACCAAATGTAATCAAGAATCATCTTGCATTACCCTTTGGGTTCGGCCGAACAATTATCTGATTAATTCTGGAGAGGGCCCATGGTATCTTTCTGCACATATCAAGTGGAGTAACAAATCATTTGTTGACTACAAGTGCTGTGGATGCTTCTTCACATCACTCCGAAACATAGCTTTTATAACTATCTTATTCAGGACAGCGTTTAGAATATAATTACAA
This sequence comes from Artemisia tridentata subsp. tridentata, assembly GCA_021014915.2. Lineage (NCBI taxonomy): Eukaryota > Viridiplantae > Streptophyta > Magnoliopsida > Asterales > Asteraceae > Artemisia > Artemisia tridentata. The sequence goes on along the minus strand of CP139507.1, from coordinate 428,171,194 downwards.
AAGTGATATCTACACATAACAGAACTTGCTTGTATCTCAAGTCTAAGGATGACTTAACAAACCATTTCAACATTTTACTCATGACAAGGATCCAAAAGTAAATGTTTGAAAGTCGGGGTATCCAATATGCATCCCTTGTGAATACATATGAGTTTGGCTGGAACAATCCACATTCTCATAGAATATAACCAACACTCACATTTGCCTTGCGTAGCAATATTCCCATATTGTTAACCGATAATGGACATATTTAGAATGATAAATCATTTCATGGATTAAACATGCAAATATGGAATAACAGGTTACATGAACAAAATAACAAATACATCGTATCTTTATTTATCAGAAAATAAAATTGTCTTACAATTTCAGATTATTCAAATACTAATTAACACACAGATTTACATGAGACTACTAGCTGGTATCAAACCAATATTCCTAGTCAATTTAGAATGCTTAGGATATGCTAAAGCCGTCGTAAAGGGATCAGCTAGATTGTCATCTGTGTGAACTTTTAATATCTTCACATCACCCATCTCAATGGTTTCTCGAAGATAATGAACTTTTGCGCGGTAATGTCTAGCACCCTTGGTGATTCCATTTTCATTAGCTATAGTAATGGCTCCAGTATTATCACAATATATATTTATGGGTTCTTCAATTATGGGAACAATACCAAGCCCATAAATGAATTTTCGAATCCATACAGCCTCTTTAGATGCATCATACGCAGCTATATACTCAGTTTCTGTAGATGAAGTTGCAGAAATACTCTGATTTGTGCTTTTCCAGTCAACAGCACCTCCATTTAAAACGAATACATATCCAGTCTGAGATTTCATGTCATCAACATCTGTCAAATATCCAGCATCAGTGTAGCAAGAAACCCTGAGCTCTCGTTTCATATCACCTCCGTAAACCAGAAACATATCCTTAGTATTGCGTAAACACTTAAGAATATTCTTAACAGCAGTCCAGTGAAGTTCACCTGGATTCTGATGAAAATGGATTGTCATGTTCTGAGCGAACGCAACATTAGGACGAGTACATCTCACAACATACATAATTGATCCTATAGACGAGGCGTAGGGAACTCTTTGCATGCGCTCTTTTTCAGCAGGTGTCTCAGCACCTTATGATTTACTCAATTTAGGCTCATCTTGCATTGGGATAGTTCCTCGTTTGAAATTCTCCATGAAATATCTTTTCAAGATTTTCTCAATGTAAACACTTTGACACAAACCAATTAACCGTCTTGATCTATCTCTATAGATCTTGATTCCAAGAATATATGCAGCTTCTCCTAGATCTTTCATGGCAAAACATCTTCCAAGATTGTAACACCCCAACCCGACGAGGGCTAAGATATCACATTCATGGTGTCAAATAGAACATACGCAAGCGGAAGACTTTAATAATACAAATAAATACAAAGGTTAAAAATGAAATCTAAGGAAAATGAAGTACAACGATTACAACTAAGATACAATAAGTCTGGTAATGAAAATCTCCAAGTCAACTCTAATCCAAGGTAGCTATCAAATGTGTAGTCCTCTAAAAGCTCTTATGCACTCTTCACTCATATCCCAGCTTCCCTCTAAAACCTGCCACGGTGAAAAGAAATGCGGCTGAGCTTAAAAAGCCCTGTGAACAGATATGTATAACAAAATACTGAAACTGAACATGAGAAATACAGAATATAGTGCATTGGGGAATAACATAAGGTATATCAAAAGGTATCAAGGCGTAAAGGTTGTCAGAAATCTACCACGAGCCCAGAAACATATCATATCATAAACATCATAATCATGGTCTTCATAAATAACATAAGTAACATAATGGAGTAGGTAGCTCCCATAAATATGAAGGGCATGTATTGCACACAGTACCAATCACCAGAAATATAACATATAACGTAACAGATCAGATCTAGGATGCATCCATACGCCCCTGCAAAAAATCATAATCATCGTGGCCATACATATTACATAACAAAAGGGACGGGGTGGAACATCACTCGACCACCCTAGAGTCATGCCATTGGTGCATCAATGACATGGTCATGGAACCCCCATGACTAGTGATAGCTCGGGTATCAAACTGAAGGGTCAAACAGAATGCCATAGTAATGACACAGAATTTACGGTCATCAGAAATATCATAATCATAGGTTCATATCAAAGGGTGCATAGCAAAGGTTCATGTCAAATGGTGCATAGCAAAGGCTCATATCATAGGTTTATGTCATCATATTATATCAGAAGTGTCATAATAGAAAGGCTCATAGCAAAGACATCAAAATCAGAGGTTAAGCAATCAGAAGATGTGAAAGGATCATGAGAAACCTTATAAGAAAGGTCAGAATATCTGTACCTTGAGTAAATGAAAAGCTGAATAAGGAAAGGATCACAGAATGGGAAATACTCCTCTTTAGAATCTACACATGATATAGTAATACTTATTAATAGCTTGTTTTATAAGTTATTTACTCATTGATCTTATTACATATTAGGGCTTCTTTCCATTTTTAGTAACTTTCCTCTTTTAGTAACCTTCTATTTTTAGTAACTTTCTATTTTTAGTACGTTTCCAAAATTAGCATGTTTTCATCTTTGGTAAGTTTCCATATTTAGTAACCTTCCAGATTAAGTAGCTTTCCATAATTAGTAACTTTCCATATTTAGTAAGTTTCCTGAATTAGTAACTTTCAATACGACTTCCCGATTTAGTTAAATTAGGTTTAGGGTTCGGGATTATCAATTAGGTTTAATGTACCTACACACGACATTAAAAGAAACACCCGATATAAGAACATGCATTAGGGCACCAAACACCAAAGGGACACATTAAACACCTATTTAATACATGCATACACATTAACTGGTTTTATCACAAAATTAAGCCCACTAAATGAATTTTAAAAACGTATCAGAACCCAAACTAAAAATCAACAAAATTCTCACAGGAGCCCATATGTCTTAAGAGTCTACTTGAATTTTATAGATTTTATTATTAAGTGGATACCCCCTTTCAAAAATCGTTTATGCTAACATGTCCAGATTCGAATCTGCAGATACACTTCAAAAGTATGCAATTAAAAACGTAACCACAAAAATTCAGAAAATTCTACAAAAATTCCAAGAGGTAGTACACATATGAAATATGATTCCTGTAAATTTGTGGCCTCTAGTTTGCTACGGTTTGAAAACTAAAAAGGGGTATTCTTTAAAAAAAAGTACGCAACTATACGTGAAAACCGGTTTTACGTAGTGAACTAAAAGTTTTTCTAAAATTTTACCTAAACTCCACAAAACCCCCTAAAAAATGCATTCCTTGACCAATTGAGCCGGTAACAAGTTTTTATAACAAATACTAATTATCTTTAATTCCAACTTGGAATTACATGACAGAAATCCTCTTCCCCACCTCAAGCCTCCATCAAAATTGTACACGCCCATTATAGTACGAGGATCCAATATTTTAATCCCATATTTTAATCCAACCTTATCCTAAGTTTACCCCACACAATCTTATTTTAACGTCACTTTCAATAACTGGTCCAAACCCTAATTGATAAGCAGGTTAAATTCAGTCAATTGATTGGTGCATTCCACAATTAGAGGGGACATAAGGTATATTCCTTCTTTATTTTAACATCTTCTTACCCCATTTGAATTAAATTAACTGAAAATATTTATTTATTTTTGGTTTCCAGAAGTTAGTGTATATAGGCTTAATTTTTGTTATATTTTCTAACAGGTGGGATATGATGGACATACCACTTGATGTGGTTTTCAAAATACACTACAATGGTGTGTTTATGTTTGACCCTTTAAGGTATAATTATGGTAGGGAGTTAGTAATGGAGGCCTCATCGAATGATAGGATCATGTTTAGTCCATTGTTAGACTTGTTAGTTGCCAAGGTGAAGCAAAATATATGGGCATTGTATTACTGCATTCCTAGACTAGATATTGATAGTGGGGGGCTTGAAAATAATAGAAAGGGATGTAGATGTCCATGCATTGTATGATCATGCTAAACGCCATAAGGTGGTTCAACTTTTTCTTGCTCATTCCCCCCAAAATTTGGCACCTTATTACCACCAGAATTTGTGTTTAGATAGCTCAGACTCAGAAGTTACATAAAAAAAAGGCAACATGATAAGCTTAAAAAGGATGCAGCTGAATTGTTTGTTGATGAGTTGATTGCCTGGGCTGAGGAAGAAGAACATAGTCCATACCTTAGGTCTTCTCCCCCGTTTAAGAATAGGCCTCTTAGAAAAGACTTTGAGGGAAAGGTTACGTTCACTAGAGTGTGGAATCATGAAGATGAGCATGCTTATCATTACCCATTCCTCACTGAGGATGAGGTGTATAAGGAGTACGGTGTTGAAGTGGATAAGATTCCGGACTATGTAGTTATAGAGGATAGGCAGAACAACAATGAGGTTGAACCTGATATCGTTATGGAGGATAGGAAGGAGAACAATGGCGTTGAAGATGCTGATTTTCAGCAAACAGATCCAAGTGTTGAGGTTGTCGCGAATATGGCTGAACATGATAACCATGATCAGGATGCTTCACATGAGAACATTGATGAAGTTGTGCTTGCTAGACAAAAGAAATTAGATAAGGGTAAATCTGTAATGAAATCAAAGGAAAAGCCAAAATCAAAGTCTACAAATAACGTACGTCGGGGTACTGGTATAAACATTAAGGAGAACACCAACTCGGTGGCCTCAGAAACTGATAGTCAAGAGAATGTTGATACGACTGTTGATACAAGTGATAACGACTCTTCTGGGTACGAGTCTTACTAGTCGTCTGTTGAGTCGGATAAGTCTTATGATTACTTAAGTAATGGGGAAGACGAGGTAATTCAGTTGAGAAAGCGATACTTCGAGCGGAAACATACTACTGCTGATGATGAAGATGCGGAAGAGGCACATCAGGATGAGTCTTGTGATGACTTTGAGTCTTCTGCTTCTTATAATTTAGGCCCGTTAGTAAAGGAGCATGAGAAGCACATGGCATCTTTATTGAAGAAGTTAAGAGGTAACGGAGTGGGGTTAACAGACCCATTTGCGGCTGTGGAGAATTCCAAAAACGATGACAAGTACCCTATTCATGATGAACAAACTCATTGGAGATTGAAGAAACCCAAGGTACGTATCACACATTTTCTATTTATCTTATGCGTACCAACTTGATTATGCCTATCTTATAAACTTCTGACTGTAATTTTTTTTTATCTTGTACTCACAGCTTGGGGAGAAGTACGCAAATGCCGACAGTTTTAAAGAGTGCCTTACTCATTATGCGTTGGCAAACGGGTACTCACTATGGCTAGAGTGGACCACAAAAAAAGATGTCATAGCAAGGTGTGGACAACGGAAAGAGAAGCTCAGGGATCCAAGTAAGGGAAAAAGGGCAAATTTCAAGAAGTGGCCTTCTGAGAAAGCGGGCAACAAGGATTGCCCTTGGAGATGTTTCGGAAGGATGGTACCAGGCGAAGCTACATTTCAGGTTATATCTTTACGTGATACCCACACTTGTGTAAGAAATTTTGAATTTGGGAGGCTAGTTACTTTTAAATTGCTAGGTAGGGCATTTGGTGATAAGATTAGGATGAATCCTAAAATCACTATCAATGAAATAAGAGAACTAGTATTTAAGAAATACAAATGCAAAGTAACTCGTGCCCAATGTGAGAACGCTAAGGTATTTGCATTGAACGAAATGGATGCAACTATCCAAGATCATTATGGTATGCTTAGGTCATACGCAAGGGCGTTACTAGACTCAAACCCAGGGAGTACAGTCAAAATTGGTGTGACAGTCAATCCGGATGAGAAGACTTACTTCGATAGAATGTATGTATGTTTCCAAGGTTTGAAGGAAGGTTGGAAGTTAGGTTGTTGTAGGATTGTAGCCTTAGATGGTTGTTTCTTAAAGAAACCAGGGGAGATATTGACGGCAGTAGGTAGGGATGGGAATAACCATATATTCCCCGTGGCATGGGTTGTTGTATCAGTCGAGAACAAAGACAACTGGAGCTGGTTTTTGAGCATATTAGGAGACGACTTGGAGATACCAAATGGACATGGTCTTACACTAATGTCTGACCAGCACAAGGTACGTCTTTGTTGTAAAATTTTTGCATGTAATATTGTAAAAATTTCTTGTAAAATTTAATAAATCTTGTAAACTTCATACACTGTGTCAAATATATTGAATGTAATGTAATATGTGTTTAACCTTTTCTCGTAGGGGTTGATTGAAGCCGTGAAGGAAATTATGCCACTTGCAGAGCACCGACAATGTGCTCACCATATATACGAAGGCTTCAGAAAACAATTCAGCGGTGTCGAGTTTAGAGGTCTCTTCTGGGCAGCTTCAAAATCCTCATACCAACAACAACATAAGAAGATTATGGAAAAAATCAAGAGAGCCAATCCCAAAGCATTCGACTATTTGGAGAAAAAAGATCCTAAGACCTGGTCAAGAGCGTTTTTCAGGGAAGGCGTATGTTGTGAAGCAATGGAGAATGGTTTTAGCGAATGCTTCAACTCAGTTTTGGTTAGTGTTAGACACAAACCAATAATAACAATGTTGGAGTCTATTCGAGTGATCGTAATGGAGAGAATGAATACTATGCGATTATTGATGGAAAAGTGGACCGATGATTGGTATGTGCTTAAACACATACCTTTATTTGACCAAAATCAGACCAAAACGACCAAAAACTAACCAAAATGCCAAAGATATTTGTGTTTTTGTGTTTGTTTACATGCAGGAATGGATATCAAGAAAAAGGACAAAATCAAAGCAAAATCCGGCAAAAACGAGCACGAGATATGGAAAGATATTTAAAGAGCCGAAGCCGGGGAAGATACTAGAGCTCAATATTTCAGAATAGCCCTTGGATCATGCCAATATTACAAAATCAGTCTCTGGAAAATACTTTCAACACTTGGCAAATTTGGTCCCTAGAGTTTGATGAGTGGCCTTTTACTCATCATTTTATACCCGAAAAACCCCACAAAAATGACCAAAAACACCCAAATGGACCATATATTGTTACAAATATCCTTGGATTGTGTTTTATGTATTTCAGGTACAAAAGGATTGAAAACGAGGCAAATACGGACAAAACCGAGCTTGATTTGGAAATGAGTTGAAAACCGAAGCCGGGAAAGACATTTTCATTCGGATTTTTATTCAAGCTCAAGAATCCCAAAAATGGCCCTTGGATTATTTTCACTTGGCAAAATTGGTCCCTTGATTTACTTTGGAGAAATAGCAGATTTGGTCCTTGAATTTTACATGAATTACAACTTTGGTCCTTGTGTTTATTCTCATTTATCCTAAACTACCTACAAACTACAACCGGACCATCTCTAAAATTAAACCCATAAACCCTCACCAGCCCATCAAACTATACCCTTAACCCAACAGACCCTTTACCCATTAAATCCCACAAGCCCAACACAAAGGCCCACACCCAACCCTTTAACTAAACTAAAAACGGGGTCAAACCCCCAAACCTCAGTCAAAATCCCTAAACAACTGATTATCTTCTCCCCTAAATCCCAATTCCCGCCATTAAGCTTAAAAAATCACCCATCCATCACTATCATCACCACTACCAGCCAAACCCTTCACATGGCTGTGTTTCCCTTGGTCTCCCCCTCCACCTCATCAATCCAAGGACCAACTTATGATCTATGGCTCAGAGTTAAAGTTATGGGGAGCAAGAAAAATCAAGGGTCAAGATTGAAGCAAGAAAGCAACTGGGATTGTCTCACCAAAGAAACACAAGCTCAATAGAAGAAAAACCCTAGATTAGTTTTTTTAGTATAAATAGAGTTGTAGTACAGTAGTTCGAGGGAGGTTTTATTTTAGATTAGATTTAGGTAATTTTCTTTTTAAGTTTTTTGTTATTTATTTTCATGTCTTTTTAATTTCAGCATTGTACTTTAAATTCAGTTAATGAAAACTTAATTTTTCTTGTTTTTATATCTTGGTCAACCTAAGTCAACTTTACTGTTAATGTGCTTATTATGTGGCTTATTTGCCTTTCTTTATGCATTAGTATTCTGTGGTATGCTTAATGAAGTTAGATTGATAGTTGTTATAGCTTAGTTCAGCCTTGTTCAAAAAAATTAGCCAGGATCAGTCCATAGGCCATAGCAGACTGCATTTTAGACTTTTTTCATTTTTCAGCAAGTTTCTTTTATTTATCATTTGTTCAACTTAAGTTAGAATAAGCTCTCCATTTGCATAATTAATATTCAGTTGCTCATCTTCTTATTGCCCATTTTTATGAAATTTTTAGATTTTTCTTGGTTAGCTTTTTAAGGGCTTGAAAACCCCTACTTTTGCCCTGCACACCAAATGCATCAGCAGCCCCATGGTTCTTTTTTTTGCTTATTTTTGAGCTTATTGGTGTTCATTTCTGATGATAAAGTGCTTATTGTGATCATATCTCAGTCCTTAGTTGGTTCTAGCTTACTTTTCCATGTTTTTAGCTTATTAGGAGCTTTTTCAGCCCATTTACCATTTTGAGCTTAGTCCCATTTTTTTTCATATCTGATCCTACAATGGTGCTTTTTCTAAGCTTATTGTTGGATTTTAAAAAGTTGATCAGTTTAGAAATTAGCTTATTTTTACTTATTGTTTGAGTTTTAAAAGAGAAAAACCAAAAAAAAAAAAAAAAAAAAAAAATGTTTACAAAAAGGGTGACCTCTGGGAATCGAACCTGGGTCTCCTCACTCACACCACACACACCTTACCACTGCCCTTGGGACTTGTCTCAGTTATGGTTTACAAAATTAAATATATAGCCATTTTTGTTTTAATAGCTTATCAGTTTCGTATTACTTATTTTCTGCTTATTAGAATAAGTACTTGCACCAAATTTATTTTTATTAGATTTAGTTTACCTTAAAGTATTTTTACAAAAATTTTCAGATTTTTCTTTTTATGTTTAGTATTTTTAATCATTTATTTTCTTTAAATTAGTTTTTAATTCGTATTTAATTATTTAAAAATCAGAAAAATGCAATTCTTTTTTCCAAAATTTTCTTTTGTCATTTAGGACGTAGAAAAATTATTTTGGTACCCGTATGTTGATTTTTCATAGATTGTTACGTTTTTACTCGTTATTAGTTTCCGTTTTACGTTATTTGCATTTCCGTTTTAGTAGATATTAGTAACCAAAAGCAACCCTCGTTATTTCAAGCATTTTAATACCAAACCGAAAACGATATCCTCAATTTCACGCCTCGTTGGGACATCGACCTGGGTATTCGCTTATCCGGTTTATTACAACTTGATTGTTTTTGCGTTAATGGTTTCAAGTTGTCTTTTCTTCGTGAGAGGTTTGACTTGTGAACCGTTTGACCGAAAAGTAAGCGATCAGAGTTAAATCTATTTCAAAACTAATCCTAAACTCTAAACCTTATAATAAAAACCAACCCATAAAAATTACCCAACCCATCCCACCAAAGCCCACTTAAATACCCAACCCATTCTATTATAATTAAAACCGGATCAAATACCCTCCCACTCGGATCTTATCCAACCCATAAACCCAACCATAACCCTAAGTCAAATAAAAAGAAAACCCGGTCAACACACCATTATAAATCAGTCAAAACAAAGAAAAAAAAATCCCCAATCCTTACCCGCGTTTTACTATTCATTATCCCTCCCACAAAATTAACCCTGCTTCTCCTTTTACCCGTACTTCTAGAAGGGATGACAAGGACACATGGGTTGCATCATTAGAATGCCATCATGGACAAACGAAGCAATCTCATTGGACGGGACACATCACTTATATGATCTAAGGGCTATGGTTAATTTGGATGATGAGATGATAAATTGAGGGCTGTGATTGGAGCATTAGATGCCTCTGGAAACCCTAGAAGACCCCTCCCCAGCTGGCTATAAATAGCCCTGCTCACCCACGATTTGGAGCTGTTAGATTATTAGGGTTTTAGGAGTAGGGTTAATTTAGAGTAGTCTTAATTTAGCTTATTGTAGTTTTTTGTTCCTGCTTATTGTTATTTACTTCTCAGTTTTCAAAATATTGTACTCTATTTTCAGTTTTTAATAAAAGTCAAATTTAGTCAAATTACTGTTCATCAGCTTAATCCAGTGCTTATTCCCTTTTTCTGTGCTTATTTGTTCTAATAAATGATAACTGAGGGTAGTTTGATAGTTGGTTCTAGCTGAATCTCTCTTTTTACTTAAAAAGCTAAAAAATCCAAAAATAGCATTATATAGTTTAGCTTATTTCAGGGCTTATTTCTAGTTTGTTGTTAATCATAAGTGCTTAATGAAGCTATTTTAGCATCTTAGTTGCCTAAGCTTAGCTTAATTTAGTCTTGCCTAGTTCAAATCTCATAACAGTCACCACTTAAGGGAATGTTTGGCATAGAGTTGAAAATGGGTTAATATGGGTCATTCTGAGGTTGACACTGTTCATGTGCATCTAGTGAAGTTTGATTTAGCATAATGTAGCTTAGATTAGTTAATTGCAGGAGTAGTTTGGTATGTTTTAAGAATTTTTGCATTTTGAATAGATTTTCATATATTAAAGGTGTTAGATTGACAAATCAGCTTGTCTCAGCTATAAGCTTATTTGGTACTATTTTTTATGCATTTCTGTATGTATTATAGTCAACTAAGGTGATATTCAAGAGTTGGATTAATTTCATTAGGATCTAGCTAGGTTTTGGATCAATTCAGTGTTAAGTCTGCATTAAGTAGTTATGTTCAGAAATCAGTCCTGATCTTTGATTCTAGACCTTTTCATGTGGTTATCTGTTGAATTTTATGCTTAATTTCTTGTGTTCTTAGCTGCTAGCTTATAGATCTTTGCTTATTTCCCATTTTTAAACCTTACTTTAGCTTATTCAAGCCTATTATTAAGCTCTAAAAATTGCCCTTTAGCCTTAATGTGCCCTGCATCAGTAGTTCAGTCCTACTCTTCCTTTTCCCAAATTGCTTTTCAAGGACAAAATAAGTTGTTCAAGAACTGCATTTTGGTTTGGCAAAAGTTCATAGTATAGATTTTAATAGTATTTGTTTAAATTAGGAATTTGAGCTTATTTAGTGCTAATTTCAAGCCTGCAATTATGCCTCAAAAATATGTCTAGGCCTGCACTTAGCCCTCTTTGCTATTTGTTTGATTAGTTCTTATTATTTAGTATTGTAGCTTATTCTGAGATTCTCTTGGTCCATTCAGATTTTTTTAGCTTAACTTAGCTAATTCAGTTTCTATTTTAATTATAGCATAAGCAGTCCTTGTTCCTTATTGCCTTAGCCTCATTTTCCTTTAATAGCCATCTGATCAGTCCACGCAGCTTTTTCTGAGCTTCTTTCAAGTTTAAAAAAATAATATTTTCAGTTTTAAAAATTGCTTATTTTCAGTTGCTTATTGAATTTCAAAAAGAAAAACAAAAAAATAAAATAAAAACAAAAAGTGCATATGCTGGGATTCGAACCCTGGCCACCCAGCTCACCAAACGCACAGCCTTAACCAACTCGCCCTTGGGTCTTTCCTGGTTATGTTTGCAAAGTTTATTAGTTAACCCTTGTTTTTCATATTAGCTTATTTTAACTGCTTTGCTTATTTACTGCTTATTTAGAACTGTTTTCCCCCTCCTCTTATTTTTCCTAGGTTAGTGTTAGCTTAAACTTATTTCCTGCAAAGTTTCATATTTTTCCAAAATCATTTGCTATTTTTAATCAATTAATTTTCTTAATTCAGTTTTTAATTCATAAAAAATTAAATAAAAATCAAAAAAATATAAATCTTTTTTCTGAAATTTTCTTTGGTTAATTAGAACTTAGGAAAAAATAAATTTACACCCATAGAGTTAGTATTTCATTAATTTCACTTTTATTCTCGGGATTAGCCTGGGAATTCGCGTTTTTAGGTTCCCTTTACGTTTTATGATACGTTTGCCTTAGTTTAGCTTTTCCCTCTCATTATTAATTGTTTCTAGTTAATATTTCATTATCTTAGTTTATAAAATCACAAACCCCACTCTTTCACCATTCACTTCACGATTCACGATCCCGAAATCACAATTCCATTCAATCTTCAATCGGGACAACGAACCTTGGGTTTTGCATATTTCCTTTGCAATTCTCCTTGAACTAAATTGTTAAATCAATTATCTTCAATCGGGACAACGAACCTTGGGTTTTGCATATTTCCTTTGCAATTCTCCTTGAACTAAATTGTTAAATCAGTGATATTTGTCCAAACATTCAGAAGATTTTGGAATTGTCTAAGGATCAACAAAGGTACAATTATCCCGTGAGTAACTTATTTTTTTTTGAGCATATGAATAATCTGTTTAACTCATTGCTTTGTAGGTTTTGGCATGTAATACCAAGTGGTGGGAACAAATTTGAAGTTAGGAAGGGTTGTGGCGCTTTCAAGGTTGATAAGCCGAATAGGAAATGCTCATGTCGAATGTGGCAGCTTTCAGGTTTGCCTTGTACCCACGCCATAGCGTCTATATTTAAATTAAATAAAATGGTTGAGGAGTACGTGCCAGATTGTTTTAGGAAGGCTAGGTATATGTTGACTTACAGCCAATACATGCAACCTGTTGACGGCATTGACTTTTGGCCCGATTGTAGTAACCTTTCTAGGATTTTGGGTCCCATTAGAAAGCCAATGCCCGGTAGGCCTAAGAGAAAGAGGGTCAGGGCAAGCCATGAACCATCGGGGACTAGTGGTAGTAGGATTAGTAAGGTTGGTGTTGCAATGAGTTGTAGGAATTGTGGCCAAACTGGGCATAACAAAGCAGGGTGTCATAAAGAACCAACACCTTCAGTCCCTAAACCAAAGGGAAAACCAGGAAGGCCGAAAAAGAAATAGATCGTTGAGCCTAGTTTAGTTGATGAGGAGGATATCCATACCTTTGTAAACAATGAGATTAATGAGTTTGAGGTGGGAGAAAGAAATATGACGGGGAGGTTTAATGATGGAAGAGTGTTTTTTATGGGAAGAATGACTAACAAGACACGTGGGGGTCGTAAGACAGGTCATGTGAAGATGAGAGGAGGGAAAACTAGATCTGGTAGACTTGTACCAGCTGAGAGGGTAACTAGGATGGGAACTTGGTTGGCTACGGATGGTGCAACCTCAGATACCATTGAGGATCAACAAGAATTCAATGCATCAGTGCCGCCCACAACCCAAACAGATACAAACCCAGAAAACATAACAGGTACACATTCTTTACATTACAAATGTAACTGTTTTATCCATGTAATGTAGAATTGATGTGTGAATTTATTTAAGTTACCAGTATTTTGATAGGAGGTTTCTTTAAGACATGAATTGAGAAAACAACAGCGGATTAATGTTAGAGATACTAACACAGTAATAGTGTATACCTTTAATGTTAGAATACAAATACCAACTGTTTGTTTTAACAATTGTCAATTTGCATAGACATATTGAATGTGAATGCAGTTACACAACAATCACAAGTTGGTGGAGCCGTTGGAGTGAGCAGGAATGTTATAACAAGGTCTAGGAAAGCGGCGCAAGCTGACATTGTTGAAACAAGAATATTGAAGCCTGGGAAAGAAAGCAAATCATTAAAGAAAGGAACGACATCATCAAAGACAAGTGCAGCTCATCAGCCAGAAAGAACATCAACTGGTATGGGAAGAAGAGGAGGCAGTACATCAGGAGGACCACAACAAGCAAGAGCAACTAGGGCAACAAGATCAGAGATTCCAAGACCAACTACAGCCAAACCAAGTGCACCTCAACAAACAAGCTACCCAGACGTACCAAGAGCAACTGGATCAACAGGACCTCAAGAAGCAAGGCATACTCCAAGAAAGAAATCCATTTCCAGGAAATCAAGGTCACTTGCACATCAAATGACACCACCAAGGATGAGTCAAAGAGTTCTACAGAAGAAACTGTCAAAACCTGTAACTGGACCAGGTTCAAGTATCGACGACGAAATAGTACTTGACTAATAACACTTACAGTCAACTAAGACTGCACATATTTTGTTTAACTGTTGTATGTGCTTAAAAAGAAAAGGTAGAATGATAATTATGTGTAATTAAGCTGCCCTATTTTGTCCACAAAAGGGCGTAATGTAGTTAGGTTATGAAAGTACAATAGTGCATCAACTATTGCCACTATTGTGACGTGTAATATATGTAAAGTAGTGCTGCAATTTTTGCCACTACGAAGCCCTATTTTGTACACAGAAGGGCTATGTACAGAAAGTTAGAAGGATGTGTTCTTCTTGTAACATAGTAACCTGCATTGCAGAAACTATTTATGTTATGAATGAACATAAGTTGATATAAGAATTTGTCATTGTATTTATGCGTTCAGAAGGATGTGACCCCAAGTTTGGTTCACTCAGGTTGTACAGGTTTGATTCACTCAGGTTTGCTTGAATGTGTTGTTGAAACAAAAAAACCCCATAGCAGCATATAATGCAGCACATACTGGTTGCATATGTTTACCTACACGGTATTGGATAATTGGCAAAACACACAAACAAAAACAAGGCCATGGCAGTTACAAACAAACAAATACCACCTATGGTAAACATTGAATAACAGAATATAAGTTACCATTCATCAAATACAACCAACAAAATGGTGCATTACATTGCTTTAGTAGTTCATAGTAGTGAATCATTGGTTCATTCAAGAACATTAGCTACTTAACAACTTCAAGATCACTACTTCATACTAAATTACATCAACAACTACTTTCTAATGGAAAGCACAATAACATAGGCCACCAAAACCATCAGGACAATGATCAAAGAAGTGGAACCAAGCAAAAGAATGTCATACACTTTACCCTTCACCTTTAACTCCTTCAAATCTTTGTAAATGACTTCCATGGGTATTTCACATGTTGAGTTGTTTGCAACTTGGTTTTCAGCATAATCTTGGTGGGTAAAGCTGTCTAGCTTGCACTCCAAAAGCTGGTTGTCCTTATACATCTTGAACACAAGGTCCTTGTAGTATTGTGAAGGTAATTCATCATCAAGAAATCCATAAACATCACATTTTTTCCCCTTATTCTATGACAATATATCCAGTAAAGAAAATTCAATAAGAAGAAATAGAAACTAGTTATCAATATGCATAAAAGTTGGAAACTTACACGTGTGGGACATCTTTTGAATCTTCGACCAGGATTCTCAGGAGTCCAAGCAACTTGTTCATAGATTGGGAAGTTACAACTGCAATGAGGCATACGAGCAATTTCTTCTTTGGTATATCTCCTTCTATAATAATGACATGTTGAAGTAGATGAAGACATTACAACAATTTAATTGTAACCTCGTTCTTGTCAATTGTTGTGATTGGCAGAAAATTAATTAGGGTTCATGTTGAGTGAAGAAGAAGAGGGAAAGAGGGAAAAGTGGGGTTAGGGGTATTTGTATTATATAATTGTACACGTGGAATGTAGGGAAAAAAAATATATAAATGCCAAAGTGGCAACAACCGGATGATGTGGAGAAAACGGGCTGCAAAGGTTATTTAATGCATTTTTTTAAGGGGTTTTGTGGAGTTTAGGTAAAATTTTGGGAAAAATTTTAGTTCACTACGTCAAACAGGTTTTCACGTATAGTTGCGTACTTTTTTTAAATAATACCCCAATTAAAAATCATAAACCACAACTGAAATAAAATTCTGCCAAAACAGTTTTGATATATCAACACAATAAATTCAAAAATACAAGTAAATCAAACTCAAATCCTTTTAAACCAATTGGAATACCTTACTAAGACCCTAAACTGAGTTTTAGAGCAAAAATCTAGAATTAAACATTTACAAAACTCGTTGAATGATACACACTTATTCGATTAACAATTCTGGTCAGCATACTTTGAGACAGAAACAAACCTAACCTAAACCCTTATAAGCCTTAATCGACCCCTATTCGACCCCAACCATGGTACAAACTTATCCTCAGAATGTTTACAATGTTTATAGACCAAAATACTTGATTATACTCTTTTCCAAAATCGTATATTAATTTTCATAACCTTATATGTCTCGTTATACTCTACATAAAATAATGAATTTAAAACCTTTATAAAACACAAATGAATCCGAATTAAAATCCCATCTCCTCCAGTATTTTGGACCCTTATTAGACTTAAGTGAAACACAAAACCATTGGTCATGATTCTCATTTGTTTGGTCATAATTCTAATTACAAATTCACATGAAATACCGATTTGCGAACCTCTCAATATAGCCGTATTTTATGTTTTTTTTAGGGTCTTGTTCCAATCTTTAAGCCATCATTCGTACCCTTTTATTACTGATTAGTGAGTGTTTCAAAAGGTCTAATAAAATTTATCATGGGTCGATCCATATATGCTTTTAAACTGATTTTAATTAGGGTTTTAAACCTTTTGTTGAGAGCCGTATACATATATTTATTTAGAACGAAATTTAGGGCTTGAATAGATGAATAGAAAAGAACAAGGGAACACATATGATGGTCACGAGATTCTTACCTTCCTGTGACAGCACAAACGGACCAAAAACCCAAGGAAAATACCAAAAGAATTCACCTCCAAACCCTTATAATGAACCGTACATATCACCTCTTGTAACCCTTCTTGTTCCCTTGTAATTCTTCACCACAAATCACCACTAAACCTGGTCTTCCTCTTCTCTTCTTGCCGATTTTCTTAGGAGAGAAATAAGGGAGGATATTGTGTGTTTTTATTTGTGATATGCCGTATAAAAGAAAGGGGGGGGGGGAAATAGGGCCGAATATATTGTATAGGAAAAAGGGAGGTGGTTTGTTTAAGGAAATAAACAATGTGATTAGAGAAGGGATATATGCAAATCTTTTAATTGTGACAAAATATTATGTGTGTTCATATCTCTCAAAATAAACGTGTAGAGTTTTTTTTTTTTTTTTTTTCAAAAAGTATGGGTCGTTTGTTTGTAGCTTAGGGTTAGGATCATGTCTTTTATTTTTTTCTTATAGCTAATGCATATTTATATACTTAGGATAAATATTTAAATGTGTAAGTAATACATAACATATAGTTTTAAGTTTTAACTGATTATTACATAACTGAGATTAAAATTTTAAAATTAGATGGAAAAATAGAAAATCAGAATTTAGGGTTTTACAACTCTTCCCCTCTAGAAGAAAAATTTCGTCCTCGAAATTTGAGTAGACAGATCAGATGGAAACGTATCGAATCGCATAACACATGTGAATAATAAATACGCATAACTCTTCAGTTTCTCAAGTAGTATCGTCTTTAGTATAGTCCTTCCAAAGGATTCTCACAATCAGACAGATCTTGTTTCTCATAATTCAAAGCCTCAGATCTTTATCCAGAGTAGATCATAATGAATCAGGTTCAATGGAAATGAAACGTACATGTAGCAGATGGTAGGCTTAACTTCTTAATGGTAACATATAGAACACATACGGACAGAAGACAGATTAGATGATAATATTAAACGGTAGAGAGCTCTACAATGAAGCTTAAGATTCTTAATGGGTGTACCAAGGTCAACAAAATGCATGTCGAGAGTTCACACTTATCAAGATGTCTAACGATGAAGGTAGAATGTTCGGACAGATAGAATGAATGATAACGCTCAAATCTAACATGTTTTTAGGAGCGTTATTGTGGATTTTATGCATATATATTGGTTACTTTTATGAACTTATGGTACTTAATGGAGTATAATTTACATTTTAGGTTCATGGAAGCTCAAGTACAAGAAAATGAAGAAAAAGACGTAAAAATGATCAATAAACGAAGATTTATGCATGTACGAAGAATTCCCGACAAAAGCGAGTTTCTTGGAGTATATTCAAGAAGATAAAGTCATGAAGTTATTGGTCCAAAGACTCAAGAATAAAGCACAAAAAGGAAAACGAGAAAAGAAATGAAGAAAAGAAGCTCAAACGAAGAATTATTGGAAGACTCGTTGTTCCCGACACACCTCCACCATTTTGGCCATATCTTGAGTATACGAACTCAGATTTAGTTGATTCAAGCGCCCACGGAAAGCTAAGAGAAAGATCTACAACTTTGGTTTTTATCATTTCTGGCCAGAATGCTCCATCCGATCGGTAGGAACCCGCAACCGATTCGGATAGAGCTAACTTTTGCATCCATCCGATCGGTATTGCCCCGTATCCGATCGGATGGCTGAATCTGACTTCTCCAAGTTATTTTTAATGCTTCTTTAAGTGCCATTAAGTCCCAAGTCCGATCATGTGCCTCCATTAACTCAATTTCCTGTCATTTTAATGACACTTGGAGGAGAAGTTTAGCCAAGGCTCTCTTATAAGCATATATACACCTATTTTTGCATTTGGAGGTGTGTGACATATCCAACTATTCTCATCTCTCATGTAAACTCAATAACCATCTCTCTTAACCACCCCTCACCCTTTTCCAGAGGTGTTGAGGGGGTGCTTGTATGCTAGAGGAGAGAACCACTCATAGAAAATACTCAGAAAATCCGTCCTTAGGTCCAGGAGAAGGAAGAAAGTCGAATACACCATTTCCATTGCTTGTGGAATCATTGTCTTTCACTTGTAATCTTATTTCCAATCATTGTAAGACTTTCAATCATGGTTTCCAATGTTCAAAGTATTGAGTTTTCATTTATGTTTGCTATGAGCGGCTAGTGCCTTTGTGCACTTGCTTAGATGATGTGTATTATTTATTGATTGGCATATGATTGTGATAACATGTTTTAATCCAATTTCAAGTTGATTCTAAGAACCAATTGTGATAAAGTTTCATAGTGACATTTGGGTAATCAAGTTTAACTAGTGCTAGTAATCTTAAGGGTCGAAAGAACTATTGTTATTCCACTAGTTATAATCATTTGTCTATGAATGATTGTTGTCTTCCACTATTCTTGATTAAACAAAGGAACTTAATTGTGATTGTAATGAAAATGCTTTTGTCTATCAAAACGGATTGATTGTAAACCAATTTAAAGGTCGAGAGATTAATAGTTTACTTTCAATTGTGACCTTTTGTCTATAATCGGTTACCTTTTGTATTGACCATTTCCTAAGCTTGTTTGATAAAACAAAAGATTGTTTTTGTGTTTGAGGAACACCAACTCATGAACCTTGAATTGATCTTGAATTGATTGGTTAAACGTAATGCTTGTTTTTATAAACCAAGATCTTGACGAAGGTTTAATTTGTAGAAACAATAGATTAGTGCCAAAACTAATTATCACAACCAACATGTTATCCAAAGTTATCACAATCATATTAGTCAATTGTAGTACACTAGTCTAAGCAAGTGTAGTTTTTAATCATTTGAATTTTCATAATATCATTACTACTTGTTTGAGAAAGTTGTTTTTAACTTACAATTCGATTCACTACACAAATCCCTGCGAACGATCCCGACTTACCATCAAAATCTTGCTACAACGGACGAGTATACTTGCTCGTATGTGTTGTCATTAGATTCGGTAATTCACCCCTTATAAATTTAAAACTTGCACCGAACCGGGCACATAAAATTTTTGGCGCCGTTGCCGGGGATTTGGTTTTTGTTCTTAGGTGTTTGTTTATTTGTTTGTTTGTTCGTTTCCTTGATATATTGATTGATTGCTTGCTTGTTTGTTGCTCTTGATGTTTGCTTAAATTGCTTGCCGTGATTTTTGTTTCAAAAAGTTCCCATTTCTCTTATTTTCTAAAAAGGTCTTGGCATCAAAATCAAGTGTTTTGGTGTTGGGATTTGGTTTCATGTGTTCTAAAAATGCTCATTTCAATGTTTGCTTCACAAGTTTTCTCATAAGTGTATGCGGAAAAAAAAAAAAAAAAACCCACCCAAACAATCCCAACCGAATCGGATGGAGCTCTCGGTAAAAAAATAAATAAATTAAGTTTTGTTATTTTTCGTTTTCTTTAGTATTTAATGTTTGGTTTATGTTAGTTAAAGTTTATAAATGAAACTTATGAAAAAAAAATAATAAAAAAAAAGAAAAATACCAAGCCTTCTATCCGATCGGTTTGACACCCAACCGTTCGGCTGGACCACCCAAATCATCCCAACCGATCGGTCACCACCCGTAACCGATTCGGTTGGAGGCTTCTGTCTCATTTTTTTTTAGTTTGTGTTTTTCTTGTTTTGTGTGTTTTATATTTTATATGTTATGTGATCTCTTGCATGTTTTTGTGTTTCTTTTTTAGTTTGTGTTTTTCTTATCTAGATTAGTCTCGTATTAATTTGGAATAAGATTATCTTGTTTTAGATCGTTTTGTTTTGATTTGTGTTACGTGATTAATTGTGTTTGCTTGCGTCTATGTGCTTGTCATTTTCTTTCATTGTGCTTTTAATTGTTCATGTTTATTTTTGTTTTAAGTGTCGTATTATGTTCTTGTACATATGTGTTTATGAGTTTTATTTACTTGTGTTTATTTTCGTGGATGTTACTTTAAGTCTTCTTGTTTTATTTTGTCAATAAAAAGTTTTAAGTAAAACTTGTTTTCAAAAAAAAAAAAAAAAAAAAAAAAAGTAAAAAAGTTTTTCCGAGCCACTGTGTGCAACATCCGATCGGAAGGGTGCAAAAGATCAACGATCGTGTTTGGAAGGAGCTATGTTAAAAATTTTCCAACCGATCGGTGGATACTCTGACCGATCGGATGGACTATCGGTAAAAAAATATGTTTTCAACTTCGTATTTTGACTGATATGGATTGTTCTGTGTTAATAAAAAATAAATGTTTTCTTTTTTTTTTTTTTGGTTTGTTTTGCATTTTTTGTTTGAAGAGTATCATTTCTTTTATTCTACTTAAATTGTTTTTTTTTTTTTTTTTTTTTTTTTTTTTTTTTTAATTTTGTTAATTTAGTACATTGTGAATAAATAAGTACTTGTTTTAAAAATAAAAAAATGTTTTGACATTTGTGGGTATGTTAACTGGAAAACCCTCACGAGACTTCACTCGTCCACTCGGGCCACCGAGGGGTTTAAAAGGCTTGTTGCATACGCTAAATGCAACCGTGATGCCTACGAAAGTGAGTTTTTAGGATTTTAAGCGTTTTTTGTAGTTTAGTTTGTTTTTGCAGATTTAATAAGCTCTTGGAGATTGGATTATTGGTGACACTATACTTGGTGTGGAGATGTTTTGTGAAAGAGAAATCGATTGATCTCATAAGCTTATGCTAGCATTTGCTTAGCACCTTATCATATGGAGTTCGATCGCAATTTCTTGGCCCGGGAAGTTTTGTTTCTCTTGGTCTATTTATTTATTTATTTTCCCTATTTTACATGCTTTGAAGTTTATTTTTTTCACAATGAGTATAATGCGTAACTTAAGTGTGGGGGGGACTAAAATAGTGAAAAACGAAACTAGTTTTAAATTTTTCATATTTTTGGGCCAATTTTAAAATATTTGTAAACTTGTTTGCCCTTATCTTCTAGTTGTTTTCGCGCTTTTAGGATAATATATTAGAATAACTGGATGATTCCACTGGTGAAATATGTAAATTTTGAAAAATTAAGATGTGTCCCGATTAATATTGCAATCCATTCTGGGTTCAATAACATTTGCAAGCACATATTATAGCCTTTCCACTAAATTGTGAGGATTTTAGCATATTTCATATATAGCATACATCTTTTATGCTTGGATCTTTTGCTATGAGTGTGCCGGTGATTTTATTTTTTCTAGAACTTGTACTTGTAAATCATTACTAGACCGCAGTGAGATCGCATTCGTGTGATATAAGTGTATTCGTGTGATAAAGAGGCATCCTTAGGGATAAAACCAAATGGCCTTTCATTTTACATCTAATGATATATTAGCTAGCTACATTGGCTAGTTAACCACCCATTCGAACCCATTTGTTAGCGTTTATCTTTAGCGCTATATACCCCTAGTTAAACCCTCCGAGCCTTCCTTTTCATTTTTGATTAAATCCAGAAAAAAAGCAAAAATATTTTACACTTTAAACCTTAGCCTAACCCTTTGTCGAAGTCTAAACGGTTGGTTGCTAGTTACTTGGTTGTTGGATTGTTTTTGATGATTAATAGTTTGGTTACACTTCGTTATTTAAATGTGCCATTCCGACAAAGATGAAGGAGACGTCTTTCGTATTTTGTATTTTTGTGGTGTATGCTTATGCGAAGTGTGGGGGAGATGTGATGTATGAAAGAAAGGTTGAAAAAAAAATGTGAAGAAAAAAAAAAGAAAAAAAGAAAAAAAAAAGGAAAAAAAATGAATAAGTCATCGAAGAAAAAAAAAAAGAAAGAAAAAAATATATGTGATGACAATTATAGCCAATGTGCTATATATGAAGATGAAGAAAGAAAGTTATGTGAGATGTTGTTAGCCAATATGCTAAGTATGAAGAATATTGTTATGGCGAATAGATGTATCGATTTGGGAAAGTTCGAAGAAGAGGAAGTTGTTAACTATAATCATTTACGGGTTTGCGGTTTGTTCGGTAACTAGCAACATGAGTATTAGACTTGACTTTATTTTTCTTTTAAAACCAATTTCATAAATACTCCCATGCCTTATCCCTACCCTTTTGACTTTGTGAAAGTATCAAGTGTATTGACATGTAGTGACCATCCGATTTCTTGAGGAGTTAGGTAACGTTGCTAGCGAGCTAGGGCGTGTTTTGGTGACCATCCGTTATGCAAGTAACGTTGTTAGCGAACCAAGGTACAATCTAGTGACCATCCGTTATTTGGTGATGCAAGAATTCGTTGTTAGCGAGCTATTATGTTTTGCACAAGATAGTTGCACGTAAGTCTGATATAACCCTTGAAGCCTTAAACCCGAATAAAAGACCTCTTTAGATGTTTACACTTTGTGCTTACGCCACGTCGGTGGAGTTTTGTTTCTTGTACAAGCCTATGGTAATAAACGGATCATGACTGAGCGATGAGTGTGATTTCTCTTATATATAATCCACTACCTAAATAAATGAGTGATTGAGTGAATTATATTTCGTTTCTTTTTCGTGAGGTGTTTAGAAATGTTACTCAAGCAAGAAAATCTTCATACATCTCGGTTTTTCACCATAAAGTTTAAAAACGATGAATCTTATCTTGTACTTGTACTTGGTAGATTTGCATCATAATTTTTATAATCATTTTTTTTCATGCACCATGTGGGATCTATTTTTCTTAATAATTGCTTGAGGGCAAGCAAACCCTTAAGTGTGGGGGAGTTGCGCTCATTTTTCGCTTATTTTCTCTTTTATTAAAAAAAAAAAAAAAATAAATTTACGATTGGTCTAACCGATCGGATGTGCAAGCATCCGATTCGGTTGGCAGGTTGCATGTTTTTACGAATTGTCCATCCGATCGGATGGAAGTGCAAACCGATCGGATGGATGCCTCGTTAAAGTTTTTTTAAAATTTTCTTCTCGTTTTGTCATATAGATATGCATTTTAATTTTTCTTTTCTTAGATTTGCTTGAGGGCAAGCAAAGTTCAAGTGTGGGGGATTTGATAACGCTCAAATCTAACATGTTTTTAGGAGCGTTATTGTGGATTTTATGCATATATATTGGTCACTTTTATGAACTTATGGTACTTAATGGAGTATAATTTACATTTTAGGTTCATGGAAGCTCAAGTACAAGAAAATGAAGAAAAAGACGTAAAAATGATCAATAAACGAAGATTTATGCATGTACGAAGAATTCCCGACAAAAGCGAGTTTCTTGGAGTATATTCGAGAAGATAAAGTCATGAAGTTATTGGTCCAAAGACTCAAGAATAAAGCACAAAAAGGAAAACGAGAAAAGAAATGAAGAAAAGAAGCTCAAACGAAGAATTATTGGAAGACTCGTTGTTCCCGACACACCTCCACCATTTTGGCCATATCTTGAGCATACGAACTCGGATTTAGTTGATTCAAGCGCCCACGGAAAGCTAAGAGAAAGATCTACAACTTTGGTTTTTATCATTTCTGGCCAGAATGCTCCATCCGATCGGTAGGAACCCGTAACCGATTCGGATAGAGCTAACTTTTGCATCCATCCGATCGGTATTGCCGCGTATCCGATCGGATGGCTGAATCTGACTTCTCCAAGTTATTTTTAATGCTTCTTTAAGTGCCATTAAGTCCCAAGTCCGATCATGTGCCTCCATTAACTCAATTAGAGCTGGCAAATCGTGTCTTAACAGGTCTTAACAGGTTTGGAGCGCGCGAATAACATAAGTTTCAAACATGAAAACGACAAGTTTAACACTTGACTTTGGTGGTCTAAGTTTGGCAGATATACGTTTTATGTATCAAAAAGTTAAATAATAAACCCTAGAATACTAAAAACAATTATTTTAAAAAATAAAACAATTGAATAGTACATTTTTTCTCCTAACAGGTCTTAACAGGTCTTAACAGGTACCCAATTCAATTTCCTGTCATTTTAATGACACTTGGAGGAGAAGTTTAGCCAAGGCTCTCTCATAAGCATATATACACCTATTTTTGCATTTGAAGGTGTGTGACATATCCAACTATTCTCATCTCTTATGTAAACTCAATAACCATCTCTCTTAACCACCCCTCACCCTTTTCCAGAGGTGTTGAGGGGGTGGTTTGGTCGATTTCATAGGAAGGAAAGAAGGATTGTATTTCATCTTATGAACTTTGGTATTTTCTCTTTTAATATTAAGAATGTTTGTTTCTTTGATTGTGTTGATGATGTGATTCTTGATACATGTTTTGTCTTATGAATGATGTTTTAATACTTGTTTGGTTTATATGATAACTCGTGATAATAGGATGTTTGGATATAATTAGTGTTTGTTTGATAACATCATATTTGGTTAAATTGGATATTGTCTTGTTTATTGTTTTGATTAATCATTGTTGGGTCTACATGTCGACGGGATTCTCAATAGTGGTTGATTTCAACTCATTAGTCGACGAATGTTTTGGTCTTGTACTTTGTGACGATTGTATAAGAAACTTAATAAACATGACAAGTGAATGTTTAATTTGGATTAAAGGTCGAAAGACATCTTTTGAATATGTGTTCATCAAGTAAATAGAACTTCACAAATTGATGACATCAAAGTTAATGGTCGAAAGAACTCTTTGTTTGTTGTTGGTTTAGGCATAAGTTTTATGACATGACCAATTGATTAAGACTTATGTATATTTGATTTATAAAACACTAAACTATTATTGGTTCTAAAGGTCGAAATGATTACCTTTGATAATATGTTTTCCAAACTAGTAATGGCTTACACCAAATCCTAGTAAAGGCTTACACCAAGTTCTAACTCACTTATTATCATTGCCAAACATGTATGTTCTTTGTGTGCTTACATCATGCTTTTATAATTGCTTTTCTTGTTGGTTTGATCCGTGACAATCATAACCATCAACTTGTTACTTGCTTAAACAAACAAATAACACTTGAGTGCAACCAAGTCTCTTGGGACGACCTTGACTTACCAACTACTATACTACAATTGACTAGGGTATACTTGCCCGAATGTGTTCCTAGTTAACCGGTAATTCTTGTTTATAAATTTAAAGCTTGGTGAACGCATCAATGAACCTATGGTCTACTAACCGAGGATAGTTCTTTATTGGATATCAAGATTTCTAACTCTTCTAAGGCACTCCTCAAGACATCCTGTGGTCACAATAAGTGCACGTTATATGATGTGAGTATTATCACGTTGATCAGGCGTCATAATACTAGCATCATATAAATATGCCCTCATGATGGTCATACTCTATCTCGAGTTGTGAAAAAGCAACCTATCAGCATCCTAATCGATCTTCTTCATTCTTAGGTGGTATCAAAATTAATCATCCTCAACGGAATGAACTAGGAAAACAATTCTTATCGTAACGGTAATGGAAACCTAAGTACGTCTGGCAGAAGTGAAGTACGTCATCAATTGTATCAATTACTCCTTTACTCACTGAAATCAACTCAATCAGACATGAATGTTCGCCTCAAAATCCGTCAATTCAGAGTACATGATCTCAATATCTCTTCCAAGTCCGAATGGTCCATTTTGTTTGTCCATCAGTTTGAGAGTGAAAAGAAATCTTAAACTTGAGTCTGATTCCTCAAGCCTTCTGTAGTCCTTCCTGAAACTGTGAGGTAGTAATGCGAATCTCTGACATGATCATTGAATACCCTTCTACCAACAAGCCTACTTCTGATCTCAATTCATCTTAGTACAACTAATATGAATAGGGAGGTGAAACTGCGTGTCTCAGTCAGGTCTTCTAACACAGCTCAAAATTCGTCATCTTGATTAGATTCTTCTTCTATGCTCGCCACCACTTTCGCCTTGCGAGAAATGTCTTCCAATCTTCAAGGTAACCACCACTGTTGTCAACTCCAGGTTATGTGTTAAATAGTTCATCTCCTAAGGTTCGGTTGTCTTGATGCCCAAGCAGTAATCTTCATGTGCTGAATAAAGTATAATTGAGTCCCTCCTAAGTTTCTCTCCTCTTCTCACATGCTTCATCGATGGTAACGCCAGTCGTGTACACCTTCCTCTACTCTTCTGTAAGTTTCTAACTCCGGCAACTGCCGTCGATCTTGGCCCTTTGGTGGAAATCTCAGTCAGCGCAGGATCCATAGTAGTACTATCTGTTGCAACTTATGAACACCAATCAAAATTTACCCTTCCAGAACAACGGGTCATCCTGGCTTAACAAGAATTGATCTTCATGTTCCTCATTTGCCTCCGAACACACCATAATGTCATACTATAACAAATTTGTCCAATTACTCATGAAAGACATGATTTCATTAGATCCATAAGAATGGTTGAAGTATTTGCCAATACAATTGACATCATTAAAATTTATAGTGATCACAATGAGTACGAAAGGCAGTTCAGGAATATCTTGCTTCTTACATGTAACAGGTGATAATTGGACCTTAAGTCAATCTCTATGGAAACTTCACATCCTACGGTTGATTAGATAAATCCTCAATTCGGGGTAGTGAATAACGGTTTCGCCAGTCGGAATTTATGGTAAAAGAATTAATAGAAACAATTTGTTTGAGTCGTCAAAAGTGAGACGTATAGCATGACAGTCGCTAGCATTTTCATGCTCAGTTAACAAATCCATACCAGAATAATATCGAAATTATATATTTCCAAAGGAAAACACTCAGCAGAATAAATCTTATGATCAGAATGGAATGGTCAAATTCCTATACTTGTGGTAAATAACCACCAGGTTTCTCATAAGAATAGAAATGGTTTAAGTGTAATCTAAAAGTGTTAGAGGAAACTTAATATGCTCAGCATAAGCAAAAGAATTCACAGAATGTGTCAAACACATTATAGTTGTAAGAATTCTCAGAATGGAAAGGTATCAAACTGATTATCAAACGAATCGGGGATGAAGGTCGGAATCAGAAAGTGAAACTTAAATGGTGTAAAGTGTATCAATGTAGTTCTCGAGGCATTCTAAACTTACTTGGTTACTAAACTTAGGTTGTGCAAAATTCTAATTTCTGAAAGAATGATCTTATAAGGTTTAACTAAAAGTAGAGGTACGATTCAGAGTGATGCGGAAGCAATACTACTCAGGCAAAAGTCCTGGTCTACCCAATCCTCACCCGTCATAATTTAAGTTTCTATAGGGAGATTCTAAAGCAAGTTCTCAAAGGTGTTCTCCTATGTTCCTACAGTGGAAACCTAAGGGTCCAACTTCACAGGTCATGATTTTATGTACTACAAGTCGAAGCCTGGGCTCTGATACCATAATTGTAACACCCCAACCCGGAAAGGGCTAAGATATCACATTCATGGTGTCAAACAGAACATACGCAAGCGGAAGACTTTAATAATACAAATAAATACAAAGGTTATAAATGAAATCTAAGGAAAATGAAGTACAACGATTACAACTAAGATACAATAAGTCTGGTAATGAAAATCTCCAAGTCAACTCTAATCCAAGGTAGCTATCAAAGGTGTAGTCCTCTAAGAGCTCTTATGCACTCTTCACTCATATCCCAGCTTCCCTCTAAAACCTGCCGCGGTGAAAAGAAATGCGGCAGAGCTTAAAAAACTCAGTGAACAGATATGTATAACAAAATACTGAAACTGAACATGAGAAATACAGAATATAGTGCATTGGGGAATAACAGAAGGTATATCAAAAGGTATCAAGGTGAAAAGGTTGTCAGAAATCTACCACGAGCCCAGAAACATATCATATCATAAACATCATAATCATGGTCTTCATAAATAACATAAGTAACATAATGGAGTAGCTAGCTCCCAGAAATGTGAAGGGCATGTATTGCACACAGTACCAATCACCAGAAATATAACATATAACATAACAGATCAGATCTAGGATGCATCCATACGCCCCTGCAGAAAATCATAATCATCGTGGCCATACATATTACATAACAAAAGGGACGGGGTGGAACATCACTCGACCACCCTAGAGTCATGCCATTGGTGCATCAATGACATGGTCATGGAACCCCCATGACTAGTGATAGCTCGGGTATCAAACTGAAGGGTCAAACAGAATGCCATAGTAATGACACAGAATCTAAGGTCATCAGAAATATCATAATCATAGGTTCATATCAAAGGGTGCATAGCAAAGGTTCATATCAAAGGGTGCATAGCAAAGGCTCATATCATAGGCTTATGTCATCGTATTATATCAGAAGTGTCATAATAGAAAAGCTCATAGCAAAGGCATCAAAATCAGAGGTTAAGCAATCAGAAGATGTGAAAGGGTCATGAGAAACCTTATAAGAAAGGTCAGAATATCTGTACCTTGAGTAAATGAAAAGCTGAATAAGGAAAAGATCACAAAATGAGAAATACTCCTCTTCAGAATCTACGCATGATATAGTAATACTTATTAATAGCTCGTTTTATAAGTTGTTTACACATTGATGTTGTTCTTATTACATATTAGGGCTTCTTTCCATTTTTAGTAACTTTCCTCTTTTAGTAACCTTCTATTTTTAGTAACTTTCTATTTTTAGCAAGTTTTCAAAATTAGCATGTTTTCATCTTCGGTAAGTTTTCATATTTAGTTAGTTTCCATATTTAGTAACCTTCCAGATTAAGTAGATTTCTATAATTAGTAACTCTCCATATTTAGTAACTTTCCATATTTAGTAGGTTTCCTGAATTAGTAACTTTCAATACGACTTCCCGATTTAGTTAAATTAGGTTTAGGATTCGGGATTATCAATTAGGTTTAACGTACCCACACACGACATTAAAAGACACACCCGATATAAGAACATGCATTAGGGCACCAAACACCAAAGGGACACATTTAACACCTATGTAATACATGCATACACATTAACTGGTTTTATCACAAAATTAAGCCCATTAAACGAATTTTAAAAACGTATCAGAATCCCAAAATAAAAATCAAAAAAATTCTAATAGGAGCCCATAGGTCTTAAGAGTCTGCTTAAATTTTTACAGATTTTATTATTAAGTGGATACCCCCTTTCAAAAATCGTTTATACTAATACTAGCTTCATAACCCGCCCATCGGGCGGGTTCGCTTCATAATAATATTAATAATAATACGTCTACGTAAACAAATATTGTAAATAACAAAGCATAATAAAAACTTACAGTCAGACCAAAAATTTTAAAAAAAACATTGAAACATTTATAAAGTGACATAAAAAAATTTAGAAAATTATTTAAATATGAAATTACATTTCAATTATGAATTTTAAACAAATTGAGATAATTTAGGAGTATAATTGAAACTATGATGGAATCATTTGAATTTTAATCAAATTGATACATATATTGAGCTTTAAAACATAATCCGTTTTGAAAATAATTTGCATACAAAATTTGGATCCATTATATTTGATTACATATATAGCACAGGATCATTAATTGGGTCAAGTTTAAAAAACAATCTTGATTAACTTTGATCATTCATACATAAAATTAAAAATTGATAAATGGTTATGATTTCCCTATTATTAGTGCATATATTCCTAACTTATAATTTCAAACAGTATATATAACATCTACAAACATCTCAAAACAAAACACACAAATACCACATAAATAAAAAATACTCTCAAAACATGTCGAGTACTACAAAAAAATGTGAATCCATTCAATCAAGTTCATCAAACTCAGAAGCGCAAAATGATCTTGACAAGAATATTAGTGTTGTAGAAACACCAGCAGAAACTGATACATCTGATCATGAGCATGGCACCAATAAGGAAATCAATAAGGAAGAACCTTCAGCAAAACCTAAAGGTAGTGTAAATGTAAAAATATATTACAAAGTATTTCGATTTTTATATTTTCATTATGTTATTTAACTTTATTACGATTACCATTTCTTTTTTTTTCTTTTTTTTTTGATGTATTGAAACAGATGAAGCATGGTTAAATTATAAAGGCATTTGGCACAAGATTAATAAGAATGAAAACGGCAGTTGGAATAACATGATGACTAAGGTAAAGAAGGCTGATGAAATGATCAAAGCCCTTCGTGAAGCCGGACATGACATAACAGATGATGTTGTTGTTGACCACAACGTTAGCGACGATGAAGACTAAGCTTTGTTGTTATGTTTTATTATTTAAGTTTAGTCTGTTAAATCATTCTCACTTTGAATATGTTATTTTGGTGCTTTGGGAATTAGTTTTGTGTTTCATTCGTGTCATAAATTGGATTTTATGCAATTTTGCATGTCATTTTTATCTTTACTTTAATTCACACATTTAGTAAAGGGAAATGTTTATACAAAGCTTTGTAAATGGAATCACATATCATTGTTATAGTTAAACAAAAGACACATAATATGAAATGTCTCTAAGCTTTAAAATAAGACATAAAAAAACAACCTAACCAAATAAAACATCAAACAAAAGATTAACAATTAAACTTGGGTGATTTTTCTGGATCAAATGTTAAATGAACATTTTCATATCCTAAATCATCCAGATGTTCTTCGTCGGTGAAGTGTTCTTCTTCATCAACTTCCAGTTCTTCGTTGCTGAAGTGTTCTTGTTCCTCACCTTCCAAAGCTTTCAATCTTCTTTTGATTGCAGCATTCAGCTTATTTACCTTTTTCATTTTCATTTGTTTCATGTTGCTCTTTATCCACGCTCTCAACTTTTTCTTTCTTGCTTTAGCCTGCATGTTCAAATACAACTGGGCAGGATGCAACAGATAGCTTGTTGCATCATCTTTTACTTCCACGTTGATTCCCTATCTAACAAACATTTATATATTTATAAATTAGCGCATAAAAAGAATAGCTATTTAACTGTAAATAAGTAAATATATTATTATTATTATATATACATACGATGTTTTTAAAAAAAATGTGGATGATAAATTCAAATGTATAAACAATCAGAAACTAACCTGTCGACCCAACAGATTCTTTATTAACGGATTCATTTAAGGGCTCGACTCGTTGCTTCCTGTTACGTGAGGTAGTATTTCCAATGTATAAATTAACATTTGTGGAAAAGCAAAAACAATGCATAATGAAACTGTTATACTTACTTGGGTGGGTTTGCTTCATCTTTACCATTGATAGCAGATCGTTTTTCTATCTTCATTAGAGGAAACATGATGAACAGTTGGGTAATTATATTTTGTTTGTGAATTTTGACGTGTTAAATGGTGAAATATAAGGAATTTTATAAGGCATTAGAAGTAAAATGAATCGACATTAGTATTAAATAAGGAAGTGATAAGGTTAGTTTTCCAATTTAAATCATTAAATGTGTACATATTAATCCTTGATGTGTTGAAGTTTGTTATGTTTTGATTGTAAGAAGGTAATAATTTCCTAAATAATGGTATGATTTGTTGCAAAACATCCTGTATTTGTTTAGTACTACTATCTTTTAATCCATATTATGAGTATCATTTCTTTAATTAAATATGTTGAGTAAATATGTTTAAGTAATATGATCAAGTAAATTAACCGAATATAAAAAATAAATTGTTAAGTATTTTAAATAAAAATGAAAGTGATAAGTATAACTAAAACTTTGTTACATGATGGCTATTCATATACGATACAAAACTTCTTTGAAAAAAAAAAGAAAGTGATAAGTATAACTAAAACTTTGTTACATGATGGTTATTCATATACGATACAAAACTTGTTTGAACATGACGTTTGTTGTGGAGTTTGTGTATTCGCTGTCTTTGTCACAACAAAGAACCTTAAAACCTTTTTTCGCCTTTACTCTCGAAATAGCAACATACAGTTTTCCGTGTGAGAATACCGCCTTTGTTGAAATTAGGTTTCATTATAATTCTTATATGATGCACTTGTGTCGGTTTAAACAATGGTTATGTTTAGTAGTGAAATACGGAGTATGTTTTTTGACTAATAATATTAGTAGATACATTTATTTTATAAGGGTTACTACTACTA
Organism: Artemisia tridentata subsp. tridentata; assembly: GCA_021014915.2. Lineage (NCBI taxonomy): Eukaryota > Viridiplantae > Streptophyta > Magnoliopsida > Asterales > Asteraceae > Artemisia > Artemisia tridentata. The sequence goes on along the minus strand of CP139507.1, from coordinate 428,138,748 downwards.
TAATTTTTACCTTTTGTATTACTCTTAATAAAATGTTTATACATATAAAAAAAAAAACAGGTATTAAATGGGTTCAAGTTAATTATTACTCAACATTATGTTTTAACTTCTCGAGGTGTTAATATATGGCTAGGGATTAGCCATTGTGTTTATAGACTGTTTATACTCTCACATTACTTTATTTTAGGGAAATTGTATTCAAAAAAAATATCTTCAAAATCATGGCTTCTAGGTTTCCAATCTATGATACGTTGGCAAAGGAAGCTCCTTCTCGCCGTTTTGAGGATATTCTTGCAGTTCTTTTTGAACGGGAGAGAAAGGCAAACAGGGCTGATGAGATAGCATATGAAAATATTAGGGAGGAAATTGAAAGTCGTCTTAAGCATAGGTATGCTGTTATAAAGGAGTGGAGAAGTTTGGTAACCCAGTGGTGCTTCAGGAACCTTTGGAACGTCTGAGGTTGGCACAACAAGAGGATTTGGAGGAAGTTGGCTTGTTGAATGTGAGGCGCCAGGTAAGTGGCCGTCGTGCTTATGAAAAGTTTCAGATTACAAAAAAATTATTGAAAGTTGATTAAGTCTTAAGGTCTTTGTGATGTGTTGAAGTAGCTGTCTTTTGTAAGTTTATGTATTTAACTATGACAACCTAATTATGGGTAAGTGGTGGAACTGTGTTACCTGGTTTATGTAAATAGTCATGGTTCATAGTGAAGATGTTGAAGGTTTTTGTAGTAGTTGTTTCGGGTGATAATGTTTGGGTAAGTGCTACTTCAAGGTAGCAGTTTTGTTGATGACTCTCTTAAGTGTTTGGTTGTTTAAACTAAAATAGTTGTAATATGGTTCTCATATTAATGAAATGTCTATTACTATGAATATGCTTATGATATGTTTATTGTGGGAATGAATGTTAGTACTTTTTGTGCTTAATTATTGCAGGAAACAGATTCACAAGTTCAAGCAAATGTTATTGATATTATGGGAATGTTTTTTTTTAGTTAATAGTTGAATTTGGATTAATATGTTAATTTATTGTTGATGAATGAGGTTAATTCATATTAACTGTGAATTTGTGATGGTATTAAATTTGAATCGAGATCGGATAGAAATGTTTTGTCAGTGGTTGAGTTTATTATTGCTAAGCAGGTTTATTTAGACGTTGACGGTTTCTCGATAGTTTTGATCAAGAACTTAACATCTTGTGGAGAATGTGTCTTTATAATGTCTAAGGGTCAATGCTTTTGGTTATGCTTGTTTGTTGAAAAACATTATGTTATGAATATGTATTAGGAGTAACTTATGGTTAAAGTCATGGTACTGGTTTAATTTAGAACAAATTATGGTTTTGTTTAATGTATCAAATGGTATGAATGTAGTTTTCCATTTGAACCTTTATTTATATTGGTTTGTGTAAATAAAATATGCGTTGAATCATTGTTAATAGGTATAGTTTTAAAAACAACCGAGAATTGTATTTACAACTGCCCACACGCTTTTGGTGGTGATGGTGTAAATGTTACATACACTTCCGGTTTGTTATTTTTCACGATCAAACGTTACAATGAATCTTAAAAAACCAAAAATTTTATGTACCAATAGTATAAGTTTGCCTACGAATTCTGAGAACAAATTTTATCAAGTATACTCAAATAAAACCATAAATTAAAAGAATCAAAAACATGAACATAAGAATTTAAGATTGTTTGTAACATATTTTATTAATTAGAAAGCATCATGCTATTTGAATAAGATTATAGAGCTTCAAAAATCATGATCGGTATCATCACTATCGTCGGTACGAACATAAAACTTAGTTTCGTCATCAATGAAACCGTCTAGATCATCTCCATCATCAATTGATCGCTGACTATAGAGGTTAGAACTTTTTAAATCCTCTTCGGCTTGTTCATGAATGTATTTGTTAGCATTCTCTAAACCATCAAAACCATGCGGAAGATCATTGATATCTACCCACACACCATCTTCACTTACCTTACTTTGTTTATCAAGATCTTCATCAGTTTCCTCATCAATTAGAGAATAGTTGTGGTGCGTATTTTTGGTAGGAGTAGGATCTTCATCATCAAGAACCTACGTTTCAAAATAAAAACATATTTACAAAACTATTACGTCGTATATAGTTTTCAGTAAACAAACAAAAAATAATATTTATTGTATATAGTTCATACCACTTTTCCAATCTTTTGAGGTTGATCTTCAAATGTTGTTGCATACGCAACATTCGCTAGCTTGTCATAATCTGAGGAACTAAGATCGACCACATCGTTGTTTACAACGTTTCCATTTTTAGTTAATCTTCTACGTTTAGTTGTTTTTTTAATAGTCTGCAAATGATAAAAAAGATAAAACACAACAATATTGTAACTATAATGGACATATTTTTTGTAACACAAATATTCTTTTGGTAATCATACCATTTCGTCATCCGATGATATATCAATAACGGAAATTTCATTTTTAACCACATCATTAGTAATGGATGCACAATGAATGTCATCTTCATTGGATTGCTGAAATGTTCAATAGATGGCACCTTTTAACATATATGTATAACAAATCTAACAAACAACAAAAACAACTAATGGAAAAAACAAAAAGCCAAAAAAAATGTATACCTTTGGGGATCCTGTTTTTGCCATTTCTAAACATTTTTTTAAGAAACGTATACTTTGATAATGTTAAAAATTAGCATGAGTTTATATAGAGTTTATTGCTGAAGATATCTTTGTATTGTATTTTGAAAATATTTTTATATTAATGACTAATAATTTATGCTAAAATGATGGAGTATCTTGTTATTTGAATTTGAATATATCTTACACAAATATTGGGATCATTACCTAAAATATATGAACTAACTATAGATAATTATTAACAAATCAAAATTTAATTAATACGTTTTTTTTTTTTTTTTTTTTTTTTTTTTTTTAACTTTTATGGTGAAAAAATAAACATAGATGTTGAAGGTTTGGTTTGTTAAGCCCATAATTGTCATATACTTAACCCATCTTTGCAAATAAAGCCCAAGATCATTTTATCAATTTGAGTACTTAAAAAAAAATACAAAAAATATTAATAATTTACAACTGTTCTTAATAAACAAATTGGATACAATTGTCTTGAATACAATGATTGCATTTGAAAGTTGTATCTTGGTTAGAGTGAGTTACTGAGAATACGGCTACATCATTTGCTGCTATCACTTCACAAAGACTTTCCATCTAAAATATCCCACTCATCTTCTTCAACTCTCTCAACTAAAAACAGGTTACTATCATTGACGCAAGGCTTTTTTTTTTTTTTTTTTTTATATATATGATTGCGTGGTTTTGTAACCTTACAACAGGTTTTACCTCTCGAGGGATCTCAAGAGGCTTACAACCCCACCAGGCAGTGTACCTGACCGATGTAGTATAGTGTAGTGGTAAGTACGGGGGATTGATCGTTCTCCACAGGGAATAGTGTTCGTTAGGTGTGAAAGGCTACTCTAATTAGGTCTAAGGGTTGAGGAAGATTCTTTTTATGTTTTTATAATTTTATGAAAGCAAGTAAAATCTCGGTTTTGAAGGAGTGGGCGGAATTAGTTGCTAGTCAACTAACCCAAAATTTACTACGAATGCAAATAAAATAAAATAACAAAAATGAAATGTGGTGAGAAACTTATGTGTAGAGAAATGTGTTTACTTAGATTTCCTTACTCCCTAACTATCTTTTACCGGTTAATTAGTGTGTATTAGTCGCGTGGATGACGGGTGTATTCCTTAATACCATTCGTGGGGTGGCGTACTTACTTCCCCAACTCTACAAGCTCCTACTTCACTCCTATGTCGAGCCGGCTAGGAAGCTCCTAACATGGGATCACTAGAATTCGCTTGTGCATTAAATACAACCATAAAAACCTTTAGTACGCGTTTGGTTCATGTTTCTTAAGACGTTCAAGCAAGTTACCGAATAGGAAGTTAGCCAGTTTTCTTAAGCCTAACATAGATAAACAATCATCCAATACAACTAACAACACACTAACAACCAATAATCAATAGCTAGGTTCCATTAGATCTAAGCAAACACAAGATAAAATTAGCCTAACATGTTAAACAAAAGACAAGCATAAGATAGAATCAAACAACACATAGACATATTGAATGATTAATTGATAACTTATCTTTCAATGAAACATGGAAGATCTCAAGGCAAAAAGCCCTGAAAAAGTAGCTAAAATCGTCTTAGGGTTTTATCCCAAAATTCCACACACTAAGCTCTCCCTTAATGACAAAAAATTAGAAAACTATATATAGATTTTTGGATCTGACGGCGTCACCTTATGCATTGTGACGCCGTCACCTCGCCGCTTTTAGGGTTCCCGGGTGACCTTCTTGACGCCGTCCCTCTTTAGCTCTTCAAAAATCATTCTGGCCTATCAAGTCTTGACGCCGTCGGATCATGAACGTGACGCCGTCCCCTTATGATTTAAGCCGTGACGCCCTTGATTTAGTTAAAGCGTGACGCCGTCAGAATTCTCATGCTAACTCACTGGCCCGTCATGAGTAAATTTCACATCCAACTTTTCTTGCCAAGGCATGACGCCGTCCCATGTTAATTGTGACGCCGTCAAGAGTAACTTTTAGCCGATTCTTGAGACTTTGCCGTTTTCTTCACTTTAATGCTCCAAAAACGTCCAAAATGCCTCCTTTTCCAGATTTCTCCTCAAAAGTACCTAAAATGACAAAAGGAACGATTTAGGGCAATATTTGATCAAATAAATACGATTTCGGGCTTAAATGACCCCTTAAAAGCGGTACACTTTTCGCCTCATCAAATACCCTTACACTTGAGATTTGCTTGTCCTCAAGCAAATGCGCTTTTATTCTAATCAAAATACAAGTTAGGGGTCATTTAATGCTAACATAAAAGTAATTACAACAAATAATCGTTCCACTTCAATCATAATAAGCACGGAGATTACATACTAGCACCTCACAAGTAGTGTTTAGATACTCACATCTCTCAAGTGTCATCAAAATAAATCTCATAAATGAAAACGGAAAATATCTCTCACTACCTGTCATAGCAAATAGATTACCATAGGCTTGGGAAAGGATCGAAAACCTCCTCCACTAGGCGTAAGCACCTAAGATAAACTATCAAAGAGGGCTTTTAAATGGGTTATAACGTTAGGTGTAGGGAAAAGGAAAACACGGTTTTGTTGGATACGGGATATTTTACTGGTGGCGAGTTAAAGATCTTGATCAATTACATGTACTATACAATGTTGCTAAGCCAAGACTCGACTCGATCTTAAGCTAAAAACGAAATAACAAAATAACAAAAATATAAAGCAAACATAAAATGAAACGGGATGGTAGTCCGTATGTTTTTTTTTTTTTTTTTTTTTTTTTTTTTTTTTTTTTTTTTTTTTTTTTTTTGCATACACTTTTACCCTACCATCCAAAATAATACATCATAGGGGCATTGCATTCCCCTTACACTTGAATTTTTACATAACTTTACAAATACTAATCTAATGACTCGAATTAAGATAATTGAAAAACTTGGAGTACTTTTAAAACATTTAGCACATATGGGGGTAATAAATGATGTTCTTCCCCATTACTCCATTATACTAGTACTTTACCCATGAGTCCCAATCGTCCCAAAACAATATGTACAAGGATATGACTCGACTTAGCAACCATGTAATCAACTAGATCATTAACTTGGGTTTAAACAAATGTTGTAACAATAATGCACTAAAGATGAGTGCATACAAGGTAGGCTAAGGCGATTTGGGTGTACATTTTAGTGGGGTGTAACAAATTCTTCCTTTAAGTAAAATGCTTAAAGGTCGAAACGAAAAGATAGGCTCTGAGGGGTGTACTAGGGGTATCGTGTACTAAAAATGAGTACAACGCAAAGGGTGTGGGAGAATTACTTGACCAATGTAGCCAACGTAATTATAACAAAAACACATGTGTAAAACAATGGGTTAATCCTAATGCCTCTTATCATGTAGTAAATCTAACTTCACGAATGTAGTCTCACTTGTGGCCTTGGAATGGTCCTAACGCAAGTTCTAGAATCTAAGTGCTACCGGTACACACATCATAGCATAAATGCTTTTCCTACCAATTCTAGGGGCGAACCTCACATATTTGGGGTGGAAAATTTTTTTAGTGGTACGGTTTTTTGTGCTAGTCATATAACTCCTATCCGTGAGACGCTCATTAAGATCAAAGTTTCACTCCTATATGTTGTAAAAAATTTTAAATTTGGCACTAAAATTACCCTAATCAAGTATTTCTCTCTGTTTTATTACACATCTATTATTAAACAAACAAAAATCAAGCGCAATTGTATTCTCTAAAATCGTACTTTTACCCTCCCCTTACACTTAAGATGAACATTGTCCCCAATGTTCAAATAACAAGATGTAAAAGCATAAAGTAAAAGAATGAAATCAAATACTCCCCTGATTCGCTCGTTGGATAGTGAAATCACACGGTTAAATCTTCCTCCAAAGAGAATGTTGAAGCTCCATGACTAATGCATCGCCATAAGCTTGATTCCATAAACATTTCCTTGTTCAAAATAACCTGTTAAACCTGAGAAAACAAACACGAAAACCTGCATAACATCGGCGGGAAAAATCTATATATAAGGATATAATGCTTGTGGAATGATAATTTTGCAGATTCCTGGAGATTATAAGTTGGAGATTTTAATAAAACTTTTTATGAAAACAAAACTTTCAAAAATTTCTGGAAATTAAATCTGACGCCGTCAGGTTATAACCCCTGACGCCGTCAGAAATGACCTGACAAAAATTTTCATTTTAAGTTTCCGGAAAATTTCTGGAAAAACCTTTACCTTACTTCCTGGAAATCCTGCAAAACATCACTATGACTCGATACAAGCATTTGACTCAAACAAATACGGATATGTATGCTAATTTATTATTATTACGATTCATGTTCATTTGTGTTCTAATAAACCGATTTAGATTTCCCTTACACTTAACTTTTGCAAAATACCTTTATATGTAGTTAAGACGAAGTTAAAAACAAAATAAAGCATTTTCACAAATTAGTTTTGAACATGAATCAATAATGATAAAAATTAAACACACATACGGAAACAAATAAAAACAAACAAACAAACAAATAAACACACAAAGCAAATAAATAAAGCAAGTAAAGCATGGGCTGCCTCCCAAGAGCGCTTGTTTTTGTTCGAGTCACGAGCCTGACTCTACCCTTATTTAACGGAAATAGGGGAGGTTTCCCCTACACTTAGGATTAAGTGTGGGTGAAAGTAGCGATACACACCCGCTCGGTAGGAGTATGCCACGTGAGGAAAGAGTGGTGGATGAATTATATGCTCAAAGGGGTGTGCTCCTTTCATCATAACCTTGCCTAGTTTACTTTGGTCAATGGGTGAATTAAAGTTTCCTCCTAAAAAGGGATCATCTTCTATCAACTTTGAGAGACTCCTAATTGGGAATCCATCTTGACCTAATAAACCCGGTTTAAACCCATAATGTTTCTTACGATCAATCATGAATGGGTGATGTAAGTATGTAAGGTTATGGTTCACTCCTATGTCAGCTTCCTCTCTACAAGGCTTAGAGTCTACTACCTTCAACATAAAACTACCCGGACTATATGGTTTGATGGGTGGGTCGGGACCTAATTCAATTCCTAAGTTCACATCTAAGGATGGAAGATTAGGTAACGGTTTTGGTTTAGGCTCCGGTTCATCAAAACTATGAACTTCCATAGAACTAAAAGAAAGGTTATGACTACAAGTATTCAAACCTATTTCTTCTAGTTTTGTTTCTTCCAAAGGTTCTACTTCAATTGGGGTTCCTATAGTCCCGTCTACTTCTTCCGAGTAAGTCACGGGCGGTGTATGTGCCTCAAATGATGGTAGGACTTGTGGGGTACTTGGTGGTCTTTGATTTTCTACTCTATCGTCCATCTTATCAAGATCACCTATATCCTCATCACGTGTTTTAGTAGGATCTAACCCTAACATTTTCCCAAGTATCTTAAGTGCTTCTCTAGGCATCTCAACTTCTATGTCCGAATCATAAGGATCATCCTCAATATTCTGACTGCTATATTCAAACTGCCTAAAAGATTCATCATGTGTTTCTTGAGATTCGACGTCATCAATCACAAAACCTAGGTCTTTTTGATCAATGTGATCATGTTCGGCTAAATCCTCCGTCACATCAAGGTCACCTATGTGTTTGTTTTGTACTATGGCATTACATGACAACCACTTAGGTATCTCAACACTAATGTATTCATCCCCAAACAAACTTGTTTCATGATCCAGGAAATTTATATTCAATTGACTTGTACTAACGTTTGTTGGGTTGTCTACCCTATAATAATATTGGGCACAATCTTCTATGGCATCCCATGCTTCTTCAGCACTTAATTCCCTAAAGTCCCCATTGGCAAAACCCTCAATGCACATTTGGTCATATTGGCCAACACGATAGTAAAAGGTTCGGGTTAGGGATGCTAAAGCGAAACTATGATGAGGGAATTTTCGGAGTAAATTTCTAAAACGAGTCCATGCATCATATATGGGTTCATCTCGATATTGTTTGAAATTCGAGATGTCAATAGGGTAGAATGGCCTTTGTGGTTGGTGGTATGGTGGATTCGCGTACTCCATAATGGTGAACGGAAGAGTCAATGGAAATTACGAACAAACACACAAAGAAAAAGATAGACTAAAGAAAACCTAGAAAAATAAAATAAAAATCTCACTAGAAAGGAATCTAGTGAGTAGACCTAATAGAAATAAAAATTCAACCTAAACAATAACTATTCCCCGGCAACGGCGCCAAAAACTTGATTGCGTGGTTTTGTAACCTTACAACAGGTTTTACCTCTCGAGGGATCTCAAGAGGCTTACAACCCCACCAGGCAGTGTACCTGACCGATGTAGTATAGTGTAGTGGTAAGTACGGGGGATTGATCGTTCTCCACAGGGAATAGTGTTCGTTAGGTGTGAAAGGCTACTCTAATTAGGTCTAAGGGTTGAGGAAGATTCTTTTTATGTTTTTATAATTTTATGAAAGCAAGTAAAATCTCGGTTTTGAAGGAGTGGGCGGAATTAGTTGCTAGTCAACTAACCCAAAATTTACTACGAATGCAAATAAAATAAAATAACAAAAATGAAATGTGGTGAGAAACTTATGTGTAGAGAAATGTGTTTACTTAGATTTCCTTACTCCCTAACTATCTTTTACCGGTTAATTAGTGTGTATTAGTCGCGTGGATGACGGTGTGTATTCCTTAATACCATTCGTGGGGTGGCGTACTTACTTCCCCAACTCTACAAGCTCCTACTTCACTCCTATGTCGAGCGGCTAGGAAGCTCCTAACATGGGATCACTAGAATTCGCTTGTGCATTAAATACAACCATAAAAACCTTTAGTACGCGTTTGGTTCATGTTTCTTAAGACGTTCAAGCAAGTTACCGAATAGGAAGTTAGCCAGTTTTCTTAAGCCTAACATAGATAAACAATCATCCAATACAACTAACAACACACTAACAACCAATAATCAATAGCTAGGTTCCATTAGATCTAAGCAAACACAAGATAAAATTAGCCTAACATGTTAAACAAAAGACAAGCATAAGATAGAATCAAACAACACATAGACATATTGAATGATTAATTGATAACTTATCTTTCAATGAAACATGGAAGATCTCAAGGCAAAAAGCCCTGAAAAAGTAGCTAAAATCGTCTTAGGGTTTTATCCCAAAATTCCACACACTAAGCTCTCCCTTAATGACAAAAAATTAGAAAACTATATATAGATTTTTGGATCTGACGGCGTCACCTTATGCATTGTGACGCCGTCACCTCGCCGCTTTTAGGGTTCCCGGGTGACCTTCTTGACGCCGTCCCTCTTTAGCTCTTCAAAAATCATTCTGGCCTATCAAGTCTTGACGCCGTCGGATCATGAACGTGACGCCGTCCCCTTATGATTTAAGCCGTGACGCCCTTGATTTAGTTAAAGCGTGACGCCGTCAGAATTCTCATGCTAACTCACTGGCCCGTCATGAGTAAATTTCACATCCAACTTTTCTTGCCAAGGCATGACGCCGTCCCATGTTAATTGTGACGCCGTCAAGAGTAACTTTTAGCCGATTCTTGAGACTTTGCCGTTTTCTTCACTTTAATGCTCCAAAAACGTCCAAAATGCCTCCTTTTCCAGATTTCTCCTCAAAAGTACCTAAAATGACAAAAGGAACGATTTAGGGCAATATTTGATCAAATAAATACGATTTCGGGCTTAAATGACCCCTTAAAAGCGGTACACTTTTCGCCTCATCAATATATTTATTTATTTAATTATGTTGCTTAATCTACCGATTGCAAATGCATGTTCGTCATTTGTATGATAATGTTTATTGTTAGAACAAATATAACTGCCAAACACGTTTCGGTTACCATCAAATAGACGATTCAAGATGCATGTGTAGTAGTAGTATTGTACTGATGTTAAGTTAGTTATGATATTGCATCCTCTGATAATAAGAAGACATGGGTTTTAGTATCAATATGCAAGACTAATATATTAGTTTTGATGTTTTATGTTTAATCGAAAATGTATGATGATTTTAGTTACAAAAGGGAAACTTATTTTGATTGATGTTAGGAATGTTTTATAAAAAACATGTTTAATGAAAGATGTAATAGTAGTTAATCGTAATGAAAGATATCCTAAAGTAAGATCAGTATTTCTAAAGGCATGTATGAATTAATTGTTAGTTGTGATGTAATACGACTTGGTTAAGTAGTTGAGCAACATCGGCTTATGCAGCTGCGTATATGTATCAACATTGTATGAAAGTATGGCGGAAATGTAAGTTAGGTAGATTACATATAAGTTATTAATTATTCAAAAACAGGTCATATGGTATAAAAATGTAGAACAGTAATGCATACATAAGTAAGTCGTTCAAAGTTTGTTTATCATTTGTAGGCCAAAAATTTATCAAAAGTAAACAAATATTTTCATTGTTAATACGCTTGCAAAAAACAGAGCTTTTAGATACTGTGGAAGAATGACATAAACGTGTGAGGTAGATTATAGAGACCTATTTCATACGTTTTTAAGAATGTGTTTCAGTGTTTTCATCCATGGTAATAGCGTCGGTGTCATTCTTGGCTTGACACTTTAAACATAATATGTGCTGATGTTCTAAGAATGTCAATATATAAGTATAAATGTGAAAAACTTATTTACGATTTACACGTTTCTGGTTTTATTAAATAGGATGAACACGATTTACACGTTTCTGGTTGTTAATAAACTGAAAACCATGAATCGTCTTATGCTTTCCATTATAATTTATATAAGTGTATAGGTAAGTTATACTTTTTTTTTTAATGTTTGGATGAATCTTGTTATTGTGCTTAGCCTTATTGAAAATAATTATGTAATTGATTATGTTAGGTATTTGTGTTTTCAGATCTAGGATATTTAAAATTATTGTTTTCATCTTATCTTTACATTTTAGATGTTTTGATGTTACTTGCATGTTTAACATTCTTAATAAACTGAATCCCATGAATAGTTATGGTTATTATGTTTCCCGTAAATTGGTCATTCTATTTTTATTAAGTGTTGTTTAAACTTGATAATTGGGGGTTTTTAATAATTATTTTTTGTTACTGATTCCATAGTAGGTGAAATAACTGTGTTTGTGTGATTTGGGATTTATTAACATGAATATATCGAAAGAATATTGCGTGTGTAATAAGTTTTACACCATACTCTGTTTATCAGCACAAAATTAGCTAAATTATTAGTGGTTTTGTAGGACAATGCCTGTTGAATTTGTCGTTTTGGTGGACCGTTCAACATATCCCAAATCACAGTTAATGTACAATGCGCCCTATAGTTGTAATAAATTTAAGAGGATATTAATGTATTAAATAATGATTTAGGAAATGCCTGAAGTTTTTTCGGAGGAATGTTACAATGGGAAAAAACATGTGTACTTGACAAACTACAAAAGAATTCGGACAAAAGTATCGTTAGTAAAAGCATATGATGGACTTATTGTGCTAAAGGGTCACAAATGGAGTTCATTTGCAAAGGAAAACATCGGTAGTTATGTTCAAGTGTTGCATTTCATACAAGAAGGGGATGATTCCTTCTATGTTACAGGATATGATTATCATGGGCGTGAATTCGGAGGATATGAGGGAATACTGGGACGTCCATCTCGCTTTAAGAGTAGAGTTCGGGCTGACGAAAACAGGACTCCGGTAATAGTTAATTGTTGACTCAAGAATGTTTTAACTTATAAGTAGTTAAACGCACATGTAAAAGTAAATAATTGTCATTATTAATCTTTTTTTACAGAAACTTTCCGCTGAATTCTTAACTGGGATAGAGATGGAAGGAAATATCGTAATTAATGTTGAAGACCACCGGTTTACAGTTCCTGTGATTGGTTTGAAAGTAGGAGAAGACAATATGCCTGAAGAATATGCACTGAATATTCAAGTTTGGAATATTATCAGAGCGACTCTGTTTTTGGATGGTGGAATGATTCTGGTTTTTACGAAGGAACAAAATCAGGAGTTTTGGATGCAGTCGTTTTTAAAAGATGGGTCGCCATATAACATTCCTCATTTTCTTGGTGCGACAACACTACTTCCAGTACAGCCTGCTATACCTTTTGAAGACAAAGGTGAGATCCATACATATTGTATAATTTAGAATTATGTTAAATTTTATTTGTCTTTATATATTTCGTCGATTATGTTAAATTATAGTTGTCTTTAGAAATTATCTTTGTATTACGCTAAGGATTGGTGTTTCGTATAAATATCCGATGATAACCAAGATGGATATAGTTTAACCAGATCGGATTTTGATTAATCAATGGAACTATAAATAAGTAGTTCCTAAAAAAAATACATATCTTAGTTTTGGTGTATATACTTCATGTATAGGTTTTGGCACCCACGTTTATGGAGATAAATCAATTAGTTAATACATATTCTAAAAAACTTTGACACTATATGGATGGCTTAATTAGTTTGTGGTAAATGTGGTAATATTTTAACCATATATAAGTTATATTATAAAGACTTGTTAGAAAAACTAACTGTGTTATGTTATCATACATACTTGGTTGACCAAGAATAAAAATTAGTAGCATAATGATGTTATAGAGGGGATGTAAAGGTGGTGATAGACTTGTACTAATAGTTAAGAGGATGTCGACAATTAAGATACGTAAGGGCCTACAATTGGGATTGATTGATTACCTGTAGCATAAGTTTATACATATTAATATAAATTGTTTAGATACGAAGTTAAGATGATTTTAATTTGATAAATATATTTGCAGATGATGACAGAATGCATCACATTTGTCGATGGCCAGCTCATCGTGATCATTTTCATGAATCAGAAGACACATTCTGTAAGAGATTTTCATATATTCTTGTTAGGGAAAGACTTGTAAGTATTACTTTGATATCTTTAATGTTAAAAGATGTGTATTTACATAATTAGTTACTATTATAATTAACTATTGCGTTATTGCAGGCAATACCGGCGAACTTCTTGCAGAACCATCCAATGCACACTTACAACAAAGTCTTGATGAAACACCAGCATGTGGAATATACAATGACTATGAAGATGGAGGTTCACAAAGAGGATCCAGAGCGGAGAAATCATATCAATGTATTTGGTGAATGGGATGAATTTGGATAGGAATGTCGGTTTACATATGATAAAATGATAAGGTTCAGGTACATGTTTATGCTCACAAACATTAATGGAGATGAGGTGGAGGAGTATCCAGTATTTCACCTGTGTTAAAGAACTATAACGTAATAGTTTACTGCTCTTTAAGGTTTCTTGGAATGGTAACCAAACATGTTTTAGTACTTATTTTGTGGTGTTATGTTTGGATATTTGCTATTTTGTGGTATGTAAAATAACTAATCAGTACGTCACTATTTCGTAAAGTAGGATATTAGGATTATGTAGTGTTCACTTTCAGACTGAAAGGATGGTTGTAAAACTATAACAGTGTGTGTTGATGCCAAATTTTGTTCCTTTTGTGAATGGTATAAACACTTTATCACTGATACATATCCATTTGGAAATTATGGTTTTATTAGTATAATGCTAAATGACACAATAAAGTCGCACTATAAATCTTGGACACTTGCAAACGTGTAAGCGATTTAACTAAAGTTGATAGTTTTTTAGTAGTAACCTGCAATTTTGGAAATGATTTGGTTAAATTCAGAAGTGTAACAAAGTATATGGTCAATAATAAAACACTTTCTGCAGGTCTCATGTCAAGTTAATGCTGTTAGAAAGTTTTTAGTTGTTATAAATATAAACTTAGTACTGATGTTGGTAAAAATATGTTTCGAAGGTAATTATAACTTGTATATTTAAGTAAACATGTAACACTGAAAAAGCATTGATCGTGTGGGATAGTGTTGAATGCAGACACTTAGGAGTAACACATCATAGTTAATGTTCAAATTAAATATAGAGTTTAACCAAACATTGTCACATTGTGTACTGTTATTTAGTGTTTTCATACTGGAAACACCTTGGTAACTGCAAATTTATTTATATATAACTGTTCTAAAATCAGAGTTATACTCACAAAACAAAGGATAGACAAAGAGCAAATCAATATAAAGCCAAAATATGCCATAATTATTCAACGCATACCATCTCCATGATATGTAAAATGTAGCAAATACTTTCAAAAGGAAGCAAACAAAATTGTCAAACAAAAAATAATAAAAGAAAAAAACATTGTTCTTTGCAAACACATTTGCAAAATTAAAAATAAAAACGATAAACAAAGTAGTTGTTGCAAGTGATCTAATCTGTTGGTTCAATCTTGACTTGGACCATATCTTGCTGAGTGCCGTTGACAGATTCATCCTCGGGTTCGCTCTCAACCTGTTTGAGATCAACAACAACACGTTGCTTCTTTTCTGCACTTCCCGATGATTCACCTGATATAGGAGGTGGCGAGAGACAACGGCTCTTCTTTGAACCGGAACTTGAGGAACATCCGGGAGCTTCACATGATGCAGTAGGTGACTGCAAATCCAACACACGGCTCAAACTGGGATCAGAAATGCTTACTTGTTTGATTAAAGTAGCAGGTGTGCGGAACTCATGTGTCGAAGGTGCACTGAACTCCTCATTTGGAACCTGATTAACAAAAAAAAAAAATTACTCGACTGTACAATACTATAAACTTTGAATATATGTAATATCTGAAAATGTTACTTGATAGTTTACCTCATCAGGAACATCGTCTACTACATCGTCATCTAAAAAGTCTTTCTTAAAATGGTTGATGAAATCAGCGTTTTCAGAAAAACTATCACACCGATACGTATGGTTGTTCCTGTTGACGTTGTACTCCGAGTAGTATATCTTAAAGAGACATTTCTTCCGACTATGTTGTCAACCTCCTGTGGCCAGTATTCGTCTGGGTCCATACCATGGGTTTCCATCAATGCCCAGGCAGTATGACCAGAAAGCTTGGAAAACTGGGAGTTAAAAAATACAACAGGGGCGGAACCCGACTCATCAATCAGCCGTAAAATTACCTTAAACCTGTAACAACAAAATAAAGGTGCATGTAAAACTTGGAAATCTAAAAATTGCTAATAAAATAAAACAAATAAAAACTGTGGACTCAAATGTTTGTTACCTGGATACAGGCTGTACAGAGCCATGATCCTCACAAACAAAAACGGATTTGCGATTCCTTCCCTCAACAACATCGACTCGTTTGTTACACTCTTTACATGCTGTGTACGCCCACCCATGCTCTTTGTGGATCCTGTGTATTGTTGCTAACACAATACAATGTGAATCCTGCAATTTATAATTGAAAAAGTTAGAATTCAAATAATGAAAACATCTTCATGATAATTCGTGTAAAGTTTAGAATAGGGAAGAATAACTCACCGGTTCACAGTCACGGATCCCACCAACCATCCTTTTCACACAGCCTCGAAAAAACTCAGTCATCGTTTGAACCTTGACTTCCGGTGAAAACACCTCAATCTTGAGCTGATCACGCTGAAACCCTTCACGCTGTTGAACCCTAAAATAAAATTACAAAACAATATAAATTAATAATATTAATAACAATGAAATATTAAATTCTTGCATTAATTTATACACAAACAAATATAACAACCTTGTTTTGAAATCATTGATCTCTGGTATGTCACGGTTGACAAATATCTTTGAACCGAAAAGGGCATTGTGAACCGCCGCTATTCCTGATTAGTGAAACATTGAATAAATAAAGTTAATAAATAAAAAATAACTGAATGTATTAGAAATGAGATAATAAAACAATGCACGTACCGTCCCAGTACTTGACTTTTCCAAGTTGAAGTATAACCACCAAATGATCAATGGCGTCACGCTTTTTAGCATACTGATCCCACATGGTCGCCCTTTTGTCCCAGAAAGTGAGATTCAAACGGTTTGCCCTGTGTAACATGCGTACAATAAGTTATAAGTAAATATTAAAATCATTAGCATGGTTTGGGTAAAAATGTATATTATAGACAATTAGTTTATTTATACTTACTCCGCATCCTCAACGACCACTGTCCTACTGAACTTTTTCCCACCTGCAGAAGAAACGGGAACAATTTCCTCGATACCAACCACTGAGCCAATGACATCTGTGTACAACAACATTGGTTGCATATAAGTCACATAACATAATAATGTTATTGAAACGTTATTAATCAAAATGGATCGAGTACGTACCAACTGAGTCGTTATCATAGTATTCGTAATGTTCAGGATCACCCAAATGACTAAATGGTTCAAAAATGAAACCATGTGTGTTGTTGTCAAAAGGTGGAATACGTGTCACAATGGTTGTCTTGTAAAAGCTTATTTTGAACCTATGCGGAACAAAGGAAGCTTTCCCCCATTCTCAGCAATACCAAAGTTGGATATTAGGTAACATTGTCCCTCCTCAAACAGTGGCTCGAACCGAAACATGAATTCTTTCTTTATGTACACCTGGATCCTAGTGTTCTGCATTGGACATATTATGGGTTCCATAAAAAGTGTGTTATTAAGGTATTGTATACCTAGTAAAAAGGTTAGTGAAGATACCTCGACATCTTGCAGCACAAGATCAAGGCTGTATGGATCATTTTCATGATTCAATTTATGCGAATGCCAAATTGATATACATCTGGCTCGAACTGCTATGTCATCCAACATAGGATTGACTTCTTTAAGAGGAGTTATTTTTTTATCCTCGCCAGTACCTGATATGTAAAAATTATTCTACAATTATAATCGCATAACAATGAACACAACACATGTGCATAATTGCAGCCGTAAAAAAACATATTTAAAGATCATTGAGTATTTAATACATTGAGAATGAAATTTAAATAATACAACACACCATATAAGGATCTGAAAGTAATTGTATAAGGATTTAGAAACAAATAAATAACATTCATAAACAGATTGTATTATCATCAAGTGCAACCAACACAAAACATCAATCAACAATTAATATTGGTAAGAAGAAATATATATCATACGAATTTGCAACCAAAAAAACACAATAGGAATTACCTCCTGATAAATGAAATATCATAATAGTATAACAATTGCATACACAAACATACATCATATTAGTATAACAACATTATTAACAATGTATAAACAAAATGCTTTACCTCCTGATCCACTGTAACCACCAGCACCACCAAAAGCCTTTGAACCTCCAAAACCTCCAGAACCTTATCATCAAGTGGAACCAACAAACAAAAAACAAACAACAAATAAGATTGGTAAAAACAGAAAACTATCATAC
This sequence comes from Artemisia tridentata subsp. tridentata, assembly GCA_021014915.2. Lineage (NCBI taxonomy): Eukaryota > Viridiplantae > Streptophyta > Magnoliopsida > Asterales > Asteraceae > Artemisia > Artemisia tridentata. The sequence goes on along the minus strand of CP139507.1, from coordinate 428,120,814 downwards.
GAAACACAAATAAGCCTAAAAAAAAGTATTTAAAAAAATAATTGCATACACAAACATCATATCATTATAACAACATTATTAACAATGTATCAATGAAATGATTTACCTCCTGATCCACCGAATCCACCAGCACCACCAAAAGCCTTTGAACCTCCAGAACCTTATCATCACGTGCAACCAACAGGAAAAATGAAACAACAAATAAGATTGGTAAGAACAAATAAGTATCATACGAAACACAAATCAGCCTAAAAAAAGTATTTAAAAAAGCAATTGCATACACAAACATCATATCATTATAAAAACATTATTAACAATGTATCAACGAAATGATTTACCTCCAGAACCTCCAAAACCTCCACCCTTTCTCAAATTGCTACCTGATGCTGATGGTGATTTCTGGTATCCCATGTTACCATTTTTTTTGCCTGGAAACCTATTCATGACTGATTTGTGTGTGATATGAAAGGATATATGTCGATTGATAAATGTGATGCTAAGAAACCGTGAACATACTGCCTTTATAGATAAACATTAGGGTTTTGGAAAAGATTTTTAGTTTAAAATGATCCGTGATTTTTGTGATATGATTTTCAAATTCAAAACAAATCATAATGAAAATTTTAAAATCAGAAGGTTTAATTTTGGAAGGCAATATGCAGTTACAGAGATTTTAGGGAAATAATTAAGGGAGTGAGTTATGATTTGTGTGTTGATAAGAATTTGAAATCCGGATTATAAGTGAAATTGAATTGAAGCATGACATCTTTGTTTTGAAATGCCTAACACAAAAACACACTTGCTCCAGTGGTAGGAGCGTTGGATGTGTGCATGAGGTCGTGGGTTCGAAACCAGGAATATCCAAATTTTTTTAAATAAGTGCCGCAAATATAGAAAATGCCAAGTGGCAAAAAAATGCCAAGTGGCATTGAGGTGGCATTGAGGTAGCATTTACGTGGCATTGAGGTGGCATTGACGTGTAATTTTCTAGCTGCATGCTTAGCCTCATATATTATGTATAGATATCCAGATTCGGATCTGCAGATACACTTCAAAAGTATGCAATTAAAAACCTAACCACAAAACTTCAGAAAATTCTACAAAAATTCGAGGAGGTATTAAATATATGAAATATGATTCTTGTAAATTTGTGGCCTCTAGTTTGTTACGGTTTGAAAATTAAAAATCATAAACCACAACTAAAATAAAATTCTGCCAGAACAGTTTTGATATATCAACACAATAAATTCAAAAATGCAACTAAATCAAACTAAAATCCTTTAAAACCAATTGGAATACTTTACTAAGACCCTAAAATGAGTTTTAGAGCAAAAATCTAGAATTAAACATTTACAAAACTCGTTGAATGATGCACACTTATTCGATTAACAATTCTAGTCATCATACTTTAAGACAGAAACAAACCTAACCTAAACCCTTATAAGCCTTAATCGACCCCTATTCGAACCCAACCATGGTACAAACTTATCCTCAGAATGTTTACAACGTTTATAGACCAAAATACTTGATTATACTCTTTTCCAAAATCGTGTATTAATTTTCATAACCTTATATGTCTCGTTATACTCTACATAAAATAATGAATTTAAAACCTTTATAAAACACAAATGAATCCGAATTAAAATCCTATCTCCTCCAGTATTTTGGACCCTTATTAGACTTAAGTGTAACACAAAACCATTGGTCATGATTCTCATTCGTTTGGTCATAATTCTAATTACAAATTCACATGAAATACCGATTTGCGAACCTCTCAATATAGCCGTATTTTATGTTTATTTTATTTTAGGGTCTTGTTCCAATCTTTAAGCCATCATTCGCACCCTTTTATTACTGATTAGTGAGTGTTTTAAAAGGTCTAATAAAATTTATCATGGGTCGATCCATATATGCTTTTAAACTGATTTTAATTAGGGTTTTAAACCTTTTGTTGAGAGCCGTATACATATATTTATTGAGAACGAAATTTAGGGAGTGAATAGATGAATAGAAAAGAACAAGGGAACACATATGATGGTCACGAGATTCTTACCTTCCTGTGACAGCACAAACGGACCAAAAACCCAAGGAAAATACCAAAAGAATTCACTTCCAAACCCTTATAATGAACCGTACATATCACCTCTTGTAACCCTTCTTGTTCCCTTGTAATTATTCACCACAAATCACCACTAAACCTGGTCTTCCCCTTCTCTTCTTGCCAATTTTCTTAGGAGAGAAATAAGGGAGGATATTGTGTGTTTTTATTTGTGATATGCCGTATAAAAGAAAGGGGGAAAATAGGGCCGAATATATTGTATAGGAAAAAGGGAGGTGGTTTGTTTAAGGAAACAAACAATGTGATTTAGAAGGGATATATGCAAATCTTTTAATTGTGAAAAAATATTATGTGTGTTCTTATCTCTCAAAATAAACGTATAGAGTTTATTTTATTTATTTATTTATTTATTTATTTATTTTTTTTTTTATAAAGTATGGGTCGTTTGTTTGTAGCTTAGGGTTAGGATCATGTCTTTTATTTTTTTCTTATAGCTAATGCATATTTATATACTTAGGATAAATATTTAAATGTGTAAGTAATACATAACATATAATTTTAAGTATTAACTGATTATTACGTAACTGAGATTAAAGATTTAAAATTAGATGGAAAAATAGCAAATTAGAATTTAGGGTTTTATAAAGATAGGATTTTACATCTTGCAACATTGGAATGTTGTTTCCCATGAGTAATATGTCATCAACATATAGAATTAGGAAAGTAGCATAACTCCCACTAGCTTTCTGATATACACATGGCTCATCTTGATTCTGAGTGAAACCGAATTTCTTAATCTCATCATCAAAACATTTGTTCCATTGCATAGATGCTTGCTTAAGTCCATAAATGGAACGCTTGAGCTTGCATACTCGGTTAGGATATTTTGGATTAACAAAACCTTCATGTTGCACCATATAGACTTCTTCGGAAAGATGTCCATTGAGGAAGGCGGTTTTGACATCCATTTGCCAAATCTCATAGTCATAGAATGCAACTATGGCTATGAGAATCCTTATAGCTCTAATGTCTGCAACAGGAGAAAAGGTCTCTTCATAATCAACCCCGTATGTTTGAGTGAAGCCCTTTGCTATGAGACGAGCTTTAAAGGTGTGTACCGCACCATCCATGTCAGTCTTCTTTTTGAAGAGCCATTTGCTACCAACGGTTTTACCGTTAGGAGGTAGATCAACTAAGTCCCAGACTTCGTTGTCTTTCATGGATTGCATTTCCACATTCATCGCATCAAGCCATTTCTTGGATTCAGGATCCATCAACGTAGATTTATAGTTATTGGGTTCACCAAGATCCCCCAACTCATGCTCCTCAGCATCGACGTTTGAACACATTCGATCTGGGGCACGACGTGTCCTAGTGGACTTACGAATGGGATTGATATCACTTTGAGGTTCAACAATTTCTTGATCATCCTCATCATGACCTAAGCTAGTGTCTACAGAAGGATTTGTATCTTCTTCTTGAATAATTTCAAGATCTTCTAGACTCCCACTTGCTTCATGATCCAAGAGATTTTTCTCAAAGAATTCAACATTTGAAGCAACAAATACTTTGTTCTCGGATGGAAGGTAGAAAGAATATCCCATTGTTTTCTTTGGGTATCTTACGAAAATACACTTAATAGATCTGGGTTCCAGTTTGTCAGGTTTGGTAAGTGTTGTTGGGCTATGAAATATCAAAGTACTGCTGAAAGTCAAAGTACTGCTACTCAAGTCAAAGTACTGCTGCTCGTTGAAGGACTGCTATGCAAATTGTTTAAGGACTAATGTGTAATTCTAGAATGTTCGTATTAGATTAGAGTTATAATTAGAATTACTTGTCGTTCAAGTTTGTAAACCGACTAGGGTTTTCCTTGTGCCTATAAAAGGATCCCTAGGTTGGCATTAGACATATGCGATTAGAGATACGATTAGATAAGATTTTAGAGAGACAAGTTTACACGAAGAAGCTTGTTAGAAGTATTAGTGATTAGAGTTTGTTAGTGAATCTGTGTAAGAGAGCAGGTTCAAGGTTTTAATAATATTCGAAGTTGTTTATTAATTCTTCTTAGCTTTGTTGAAGTAGATTCCGCATACTTAGCAAAGTATATCAGTGTTTCATTATTAATAGTTTTGAATTCATTCAAAGTTGTTAAACCGTAGACAAGCTACAAGTTAGTTTGGTCAGAGTATATTGATCCAACAAGTGGTATCAGAGCTTGTGTGGAGACTCTGATTAAGAAGAAACCCTTAAAACCGATTTATCAACAAACCCTCAACAATGTCGACTGAAGCTGCACCTATCCCATCCATCACCTCACTCAGAATTCCTATCATCAAGAAGGGAGAATATGATCTCTGGAGCATGAAGATGAGGCAGTACCTTGCTATTACTGACCATGCTCTATGGGATGTAATTGTCAATGGTAATGTTGTTCTTGACGAACCTTTACAAGTTGAAGGACAACCCAAACCACCTCAACCAACCTTGCCAGCAGCTACAAAGAGAAATCAAGATAAGGCTCTCAACATACTGTTGTCTGCTATTCCTGATGGTCACCTACTGAAGTTCCATGATGCTAAGGATGCAAAGCAATTGTGGGCTGCGATCAAGACAAGATTTGGAGGTAATGATGCTTCAAAGAAGATGCATAGAAACTTATTGAAGCAGCAGTTTCAAACTTTCACTGTTGGTGAAAGAGAAGGTCTTGATGCTGCCTATGACAGATTCCAAAATCTACTTAGTATGCTAGAATTGTATGGAGCAGAGGTATCTGTTGAAGATGCAAATTTGAAGTTCTTAAGGAGTTTGCCATCTGTCTGGCATGTGGTTGCTACTATGATTAGAGGACAACCTGGATTGGAGTCTATGGACTTTGATGATCTCTATAACAATTTGAAAGTGTACGAGCAAGAGATTAATGGTCACAGTTCTCAGAAAACTCACAACATAGCTTTTGTGTCTTCTGAAAACAGAAGCAGTACTTCCACTAAAAGTACTGCTTATCCTTCTCAAAGTACTGTTGGTGATTCACAGCATGTTTGCACAACCAAAACTACTCCCAACCCATCACCAACAAACAACACCAATTCTGATGATGTTGTATGTTCCTTCTTTGCACAACAAGCCACTTTACCTGTTACCTATCAAGAAGACTTGTTGCAGATTGAAGAAGATGCTTTAGAGGAGATTGACATAAGATGGCAAGTAGCTATGATCACTGCAAGGATCAAGAAGTTCATGAACAAGACAGGAAGGGGAATTGATTTCAAAGCCAAACAAGGTATAACTTTTGACAAATCCAAGATTGAATGTTTCAATTGTCAAAAGCTTGGACACTTTGCAAGGGAATGCAAGTTTACAAAATATCAGGCAAACAGGATGGTTGAACAACCCAAGGTTGAAAGAAAGGAGGTTCCTATTACTGAATCACAACCAAAAGCTTTGGTGGCTCAAGAAAATTTAGCAGAGATTGATTGGAGTGCTGAATTTGATGATGAACCAGTAACCTATTCTATGGTTGCAATGGAAGAGTTTGATTGGGGCACAGCTTTTGATGAGGAACCAGGATATGCTGCTTTGGAATCAAGAGATGGTCTTAGAAGCTTTGACTGGAGCATGGAGGATGAAGATGAACCTGTTCAGATTGCTATGGTAGCTACTTCACCAAGTTCATCCAATGTCTCTGAGGTATGCTCTAAGTGTAATGATGTTCATCAAAAGTTGCTTAAAGAATATGTGACTGAAAGAGATAATTGTAGAACAGCTAGGTCTGAGGTAGCTGGTTATCAATTAACCTTAGAGTCAATGGAAGCCAAAATATTAACACATGAAAATAATGAAATGGCTTGGGCAGAAAAATATGAGCAACAAGATTACCAATTGAAATTAAGTGAATGGAAGTTAGGATGTAAGGTGTCTGAATTAGAAAAGATTACTAAGGAAAAAGATGCTTTGTTAGAAAAACTTGGTAGTATTAAACAGGCTGGTCTATCACATGTTCAATTTGTTGAAAAACAAAGAATCATAAACAGTAGAGCTGGACTAGGTTATGGTGAAGATAGTAGTTCAGATGAGACCTCACCTAGTGATAAGGAAGAGACCCCACCTAGTGATAAGGAAGAGATTCCACCTAGTGATGATGACCTTACAAGCTCAGAAGAAAACACATCTAGGAATGAGGAACCAATTAGTGAATCACCTCCTAAGTTTAAGAAAGATAAGGAGTACCACTCAGTTCCTCCACCCACTGGTCAGTTTCAACCACTTAGGACAGATGTTTCTCGTTATGGTGTAGACAACCTAGAGTTTAGGAAGAAGCTTACTGGTCAATTTAGTTCTGAGAAACCTAAGGATGATTTTCAAAGGGGTAATGATCAAAAGTTTCCTACAGCCTTTCAAAAGCAAGCAGTACCTCCAAAAACTTTTCAAAGTACTGCTGGACACTCAGCAGTACCTCCAAGAGGAACTTTTCAAAATACTGCTCACTATAGGAAACCTCTTAATCATAGAAGAGGATTTGGGAATATGGAGAGAAAGTTATGTTATGTATGCTATAGTCCTGATCACTTGATTAAGCATTGTGACTTACACTCAGAATATTTAAGTCAGTTCCCAAAGAATAGACCTGCCACCCATAAGCCAAGAGAGACTAGACCAGTTTGAAATCACTCAAATAGGGTCAACCATAGTAATTTCCCTAAAGACTATAGGTACCCTCACCAGAAAAGAATGTTTTCCAAACCACCAGTACCTTCACACATTGCTAAGTCTCAAGAAGTACCTTCTCAAAGGACTGATAAGTTTTCACCCAATCATGGTACTGCTAACACTTTTTCACCTAGAAGACCTAAGAGATTCAATTCATATAAAAGGTCTTACACCTCAAGCAGAATACCTAGATCAGAGAAACCTAAGGTCAAACGAAATTGGGTTCAGAAAGAAAGTACTGATGGGGAACAAGCAGTACTTTCATCAGATAAGGGTGAAACAGGGAGTGTTGTTGATAATACAACACAGGACATGGGACCAACTCAAATAATCATTGACCATGCCTTTAAAACCCGTGGAGATTACATACTGAAGGAATTCAAGTATGTCACTCCACAAGGGGAACACAAGTCAGTAATGGCTTCGGTTCCTAAAAGAAACTAACCCTTTTCTTTAATGTGCAGGGCAACCCAGAGGAGGAGCTTAAAGATCATATTATTGTTGATAGTGGTTGCTCTGGCAGCATGACAGGGGACAAGGAGATCCTGTCAGATTTTAAGGCATATTATGGAGGAAGAGTTGCATTTGGTAATGATCCTGATGGAGGGAGAATTACTGGCAAAGGAACAATCAAGGCTGGATGTATTGATTTTGAGAATGTTAGATATGTGAAGGAGCTCAAGTTCAATCTTTTGTCAGTATCTCAGATTTGTGACAAGAAGTACCCAATTCTGTTCACTGATATAGAATGTCTCATTCTCTCCCCTGAGTTCAAATTTGTTGATGATCACTTGGTAACATTGAGAGTACCAAGAACCAATGATGTGTACAGTTTAGACTTAAAGAGTCTCAATTCTGCTGGAAGGGCAACATGTTTAGTAGCAAAGGCATCATTGGAAGAAGCACATTTGTGGCACAGAAGACTAGGTCATGTTAATTTTAAGAACATCAACAAGCTGGTCAAAGGATATTTAGTTAGAGGTTTACCTTCCAAAACATTCAAGACTGATCATTCATGTTTGGCTTGCAAGAAGGGTAAACAACATAAAGCTTCATCTAAGAAGCTTGGGGAAAGAGATATTAGAGAACCTTTGGAGTTGCTACAAATGGATCTGTTTGGACCAGTTTCAGTAGAGAGTTTAAACAAGAAGAAGTACTGCTTGGTTGTGACAGATGATTGTAGCAGATTTAGTTGGGTCTTTTTCTTGGGATTCAAAGATGAAACCTTTGATGCTATCCATGACCTGATAGTAGCCCTTGAAAATCAATTAAGACTCAAAGTAAGAGGTATTAGATGTGATAATGGAACAGAATTCAAGAACAAGCATATGGATGAATTCTGTGCCAAGAAAGGGATCAAGAGAGAGTTTAGCATTGCTAGAACACCCCAGCAGAATGGTGTTGCAGAAAGAAAGAACAGGACTTTGATAGAAGCAGCTAGAACAATGCTTGCAGATTCCCAATTACCTATTCTCTTTTGGGCTGAAGCCATAAGTAAAGGTCCTGATTGGATGTTTGATCTTGATCTCAAGTTCACACCATCTATGAATTATGTGCCTGTTAGAGAAGAGAATCAGGCTAATTACAAAGAAGATGATTCACAGTACATTGTTCATGGAGTCAATGTTACACCAGAAGATGTTCCTGACAAAGAACCTGAAGTTACTGATGAGGAACAAAGTACTGCTCAGCCAACCCATACAGTATCTGATGAAGATCAAGCCATACAAGATGAACTTAATAGGATGCTTTTTCAAGAAACTATAGCACAATCCTATGAAGATGAACAAAGGAAGGCTTATGAAGCTGCAAAGAAAAAGAGTAAATTTCAAGATACTGTTCACAGTACTTTTGATCAAAGTACTGATGATCTTTTTGACAGTACTTCTGGTGTGTTAGAACAATCAAATTGGAACAATGATGATGATTCCAATGTTGATGATGATGATTTGGATAATGCTAACATTCCTGGTTTAGAAGAAATTGATGATGAGCTTAATCCAGAAGGTATTTTCTCCAATGAAGGGATTGATTTTACTAACTTGGAGTCTGATCTTCCAGTACCACCAACTCCTACATTGAGAATTCATAAAGCTCATCCTCAAAGTAACATTATTGGATCACCCTCTTCAGGAGTGGTTACAAGGAACAAAGTTAAAGGACTTTCTAAGCAACATACTACTTTACTTAGCTTTGTTTACAAACAAAACAGGATGAATCACAAGGATCAACAAACATGCCTGTTTGCTTGCTTTCTATCTCAAGAAGAACCCAAGAAGGTAGCTCAAGCTTTAGCTGATGAAAGTTGGGTTGAAGCCATGCCAGAGGAGCTTCTACAATTCAAGCTTCAAGAAGTCTGGGTATTATGTGATTTACCAGATGGCAAAAGAGTCATTGGTACAAGATGGGTTTTCAGAATCAAAAGAGATGAAAGAGGGAATGTTATCAAAAATAAAGCTAGATTGGTTGCACAAGGATATCGCCAAGAAGAAGGAGTGGATTATGATGAAGTGTTTGCTCCTATTGCAAGGATAGAGGCAATAAGGTTATTTCTTGCCTTTGCATCATATATGGGATTTCCTGTCTACCAAATGGATGTGAAAAGTGCTTTTCTTTATGGCACAATTTCTGAGGAAGTTTATGTTAAACAACCTCCTGGTTTGAAGATCCTGCACATCCAAACAAAGTCTACAAGGTGATCAAGGCACTGCATGGCCTTCATCAAGCTCCCAGAGCTTGGTATGAGAGACTCTCAAATTTTCTATTACAACATGGTTATAGGAGAGGAGCAATTGATAAGACTTTGTTTATCAAAAGGGATAAGAAAGACATTATGTTAGTCCAAGTATATGTGGATGATATTATATTTGGAGCCACAAAGAAGTCTATGGTGAAAGAATTTGAAGATCTTATGCAGAAGGAGTTTCAAATGAGTTCTATGGGAGAATTAACTTTCTTTTTGGGACTTCAAGTTAGACAAACAAGAGATGGAATCTTCATTAACCAAGAAAAGTATGTTGCAGACATACTTAAAAGATTTGACCTTCCAAATCTCAGGCCTGCCACCACATCCATTGATAACAATAAACCCTTAGGCAAGGATGAAGATGGACAAGCTGTGGATGTCAAGCTTTATAGATCAATGATTGGTTGTCTTATGTACTTAACTGCATCAAGACCTGACATCATGTTTGCTGTATGTTTGTGTGCAAGATATCAGGTTACACCCAAGGTTTCCCATATGTATGCAGTCAAGAGGATTTTTCGATATCTCAAGCATCAACCAAAGTTAGGATTATGGTATCCTAAGGAGTCACCTTTTCATTTGGAAGCTTTTTCAGATAGTGACTATGCAGGGGATAACTATGATAGAAGATCAACCTCAGGAGGATGTCAATATCTTGGAAGAAGATTAGTTTCCTGGCAATGTAAAAAGCAAACAATTGCTGCAACCTCCTCTACTGAAGCAGAATATGTTGCTGCTGCAAGCTGTTGTGGACAAGTTTTATGGATGCAAAATCAACTCTTGGATTATGGATTCAACTTCAAAAATACTCCTATCAATATTGATAATGAGAGTACCATCTGCATTGTGAAGAATCCAGTTTATCACTCCAAGACCAAGCATATTCAGATTAGGCATCACTTCATTCGAGATTGTTATGAGCACAGGCTTATAAATGTGGTTAAGGTTCACACAGATGATAATGTAGCTGATCTACTCTCTAAGGGCTTTGATGTTTCAAGATTCAACCACTTAGTTGTGAGCATTGGGATGATTAACTACTAGGCTACATTTGAGGGGAGGCTTTAGTATTAGTTAGTATACTTTCTTTTAGTTCTTAATGAAAGTATTGGTTTTTAGTAGTTTAGTTTAGCCTATATGTTGTATTTGAGGGGAGGCAACATAGCTATTAGTTAGAACTTAAGCATGAGCCATTTACAAGTCTTTGGTTTAAGTTTTAAGTGTTGATTGTGGATAAGAAGATGGAACGTTCTGCTTTGTTGCTTAAAGTACTGACTCAGCAAAGTACTGCTTCAACGTACTGCTTACGTGGACGTACTGTTCCAACGGTCAAAAAAAAATTGTGGGGCTACGGTTAATTAATTCCTTACGGCGGAGATAATAAGTTAATCAAAATGGTAACTTTATTATTTAGAGTTTGATTTGTTTCCATCCTATTTAAAGAAACTCTCCCTATTTCCCCGCCTTTTACCTTATTTGAGATCCCTCATTCGCTTCTACACCACAATCTTTTTAACAAAACACACACTCAAAGCGAATTCTTCTCTACCACTCATCATGGCTGATCGACTCACTGTTAGCAAACACAATATGATCGCTAATTTGTACAAGACAAGGGATAATGTTGATTTTCATGCGATCATTGATTTCTTAACTGGGTCTTCCATTAACTACTCTATTTTAGTTGACCCTGATGTTATTGGTCCCTGGATGCAAGAATTTTGGGCTACTGCAACGATTGAAGATGATTCGTTGATTAGGGCTACGGTTGCTGGACGAACTATTCGGATTTCTGAGGCCACGATTAGGGATGTTTTGATGTTTAATGATGCAGGAGGGGCTGTTCGTTTTGACAAACAAGTGCTTTGGGACACTTTAAGTGATATAGGTTATGAAGGAGATCTGACGAAACTTACTTTTCAGAAGCCTTTGTTTTGTTCTCATTGGAAGTACCTAATTCACGTCTTACTTCACTGTTTAAGTCCCAAGAGTACTTCTTTTGATCAATTTGGTCAAAATATTGCATCTGCATTAGTGGGTTTGGCTACCGATCAAAGGTTCAACTTTTCAAGACTAATTCTTGATGGTATGCTTACACACATTGCTAATGGTTCGCCATTCTTAATGTATCCAAGGTTTGTTCAGTTATTCTTGAACAATCAACTTGAGGATGTCCCTAAACCTCAAAGTTTTTTACCCACTTTCAAACTTCCACCAAAGGTGTTTACTTTCCTATCTAAACAAAGTGTCAAGTTTTCTGGAACCAACACACCTTTGACTGCTTATATATTGGGAGTTGCACAAGTTGTTAGAGATGCAGAGCAAGAGCAAGAGCAAGAAGCAAATTTGAATCAGCAAGCCAAGAGTCTCCAGTTTCAAGAGAAGTTAGTGTTCCTCAACCTACTGCTTCTCAACATACTGCTTCTCCACATTCTGCTACTCGGGAAGATACTGCTCCTATGGACATTCCTACTCATGAGGAGTCAGACCAAGGTACGAATCAACCACCATCTCCTAATGATTATTCTTCCACAAATATGTCTAAGCAATTTGAAGAAGAAGAGGCAGAGTTGGATAATTATGCTTTAACAAGGGAGTTAAGGAGGCTGAAAAAGGAGAGTGAGGCTCAAGCTGCTAAGCTAGTCAAATTAAAGACTAAGTTTCAAAGATTGAAGAAGTTTGTTTGGCCACTAGTTCAACATCATCGATTATGGGTAAAGTCTCAGAAGCAGAGTGGTCAGAAACCTACGAAGTCTTCTCAGTCAAAGAAGAAAAAGCCAAAGAAGCACTCTTCATTCCAATTGGGGAGGAATTTAGAGAATTTGAATGAAGATGCTGGTTTTGAACAGGATGCTGGATTTATGGATGATACTCAGAGGACACCACCTGAAAATATTCCTCAAGATACTGCTGAGAGGAAAAGTGATGAAACAGAGCAAATCAATTTGGAAGAAGCTGCTGTTGAAGTAAGAAGTGGTGATACTGAGGAAGTAAATTTGGAAGGAGCTGAAGCTGAAAGTACTGCTCAACAAGGTACTGAGAGGCAATTTACTATTACACCTAGAACTTTGGATTTGGAAGAAGATATTGGTCCTTCAAGTCAAGTTCAAGAGGAAGTTGGCCCTTCTAAACCAGCTCAGGAAGAAGATGTTATAGCTCATACTAACAGTGATGATGAAACAATTGCTGATATTATGCTTAATATGTCAAGTCAAAGAGGTATTAGTATTCATGAGGTTGAACAACAACATCATACTTCTTCTCAACCTACACAGGAGATAGATCCAAAAGAGAAAGGCAAAGGGATCTTGGTAGAAAAGAAGAAGAAGAAGATGACATTGGCACAGTTAAGACAAATTCAGATTGCCAAAAATGAGGAAGCAGCTAGAATATTGCAAGCAGAGATAGATGCTGAAGAATCAAGGAAGATTGTTCAATCACAAAGGCCAATTAGTAAAGCTAGAGAAAGGAATGATATGATGGCTTATCTGAAAGGTCAAGGATATACAGGTTTAGTCAGATTGACATATACAGAGATGAAGGATCTGTATGATGCTGTTAGAGAAGCTATAGAAAAGGATCTTGCAAGCATTATTTCTTTTGAAGATAAGGAGCTTGAAGATAAAAGAAAGGAAAGAGCTGTTACAAGGAGCTCAAAGAGGAAAAGAACAACTGATGAATAGCCATCAAAGAAGTTCAAGGAAGCAGTTGAATTAAGAACAGACACAGTTGATGAGCTCAGGAATTATCTTAGAGTTGTTGATTTTGAACATCCAAAATTGAAACAATTGCTGATATTATGCTTAATATGTCAAGTCAAAGAGGTATTAGTATTCATGAGGTTGAACAACAACATCATACTTCTTCTCAACCTACACAGGAGATAGATCCAAAAGAGAAAGGCAAAGGGATCTTGGTAGAAAAGAAGAAGAAGAAGATGACATTGGCACAATTAAGACAAATTCAGATTGCCAAAAATGAGGAAGCAGCTAGAATATTGCAAGCAGAGATAGATGCTGAAGAATCAAGGAAGATTGTTCAATCACAAAGGCCAATTAGTAAAGCTAGAGAAAGGAATGATATGATGGCTTATCTGAAAGGTCAAGGATATACAGGTTTAGTCAGATTGACATATACAGAGATGAAGGATCTGTATGATGCTGTTAGAGAAGCTATAGAAAAGGATCTTGCAAGCATTATTTCTTTTGAAGATAAGGAGCTTGAAGATAAAAGAAAGGAAAGAGCTGTTACAAGGAGCTCAAAGAGGAAAAGAACAACTGATGAACAGCCATCAAAGAAGTTCAAGGAAGCAGTTGAATTAAGAACAGACACAGTTGATGAGCTCAGGAATTATCTTAGAGTTGTTGATTTTGAACATCCAAAATTGAAACAATTGCTGATATTATGCTTAATATGTCAAGTCAAAGAGGTATTAGTATTCATGAGGTTGAACAACAACATCATACTTCTTCTCAACCTACACAGGAGATAGATCCAAAAGAGAAAGGCAAAGGGATCTTGGTAGAAAAGAAGAAGAAGAAGATGACATTGGCACAGTTAAGACAAATTCAGATTGCCAAAAATGAGGAAGCAGCTAGAATATTGCAAGCAGAGATAGATGCTGAAGAATCAAGGAAGATTGTTCAATCACAAAGGCCAATTAGTAAAGCTAGAGAAAGGAATGATATGATGGCTTATCTGAAAGGTCAAGGATATACAGGTTTAGTCAGATTGACATATACAGAGATGAAGGATCTGTATGATGCTGTTAGAGAAGCTATAGAAAAGGATCTTGCAAGCATTATTTCTTTTGAAGATAAGGAGCTTGAAGATAAAAGAAAGGAAAGAGCTGTTACAAGGAGCTCAAAGAGGAAAAGAACAACTGATGAATAGCCATCAAAGAAGTTCAAGGAAGCAGTTGAATTAAGAACAGACACAGTTGATGAGCTCAGGAATTATCTTAGAGTTGTTGATTTTGAACATCCAAAATTGAAAGAAGATACTGATAAGAAGTCCAAGATATCTACTTTTTCAGTTGTAGAATCACAAGAAGGAGATTATCTGATCTTTCATAGACAAGATGGAAGTTTTAGAGTGTTCAATTCATTATGGGATATACTACATCTGATTGACAGAGATGATATGCTTCAGTTATATCTCCAAGTGCAAACTTATTTTGAGCATATTCCACCACAAGGAGTAGGTTTGATATTGTTAGGAGATCTCACAACAATCTGGGAGACAGAGGAAACAAAGGACAGTACTTTGTGGGAAAATCAAGACAATTGGGAGATTAACAGATGGAGATTCTTTGAACCAGTTGGAATACATGTTTTGGAGTTAGAAGATGGCACTATGATTCATATGCTAGCAGAACAGAGATATCCACTCACAAGAGATCTGATGATCAGGATGCTAGAGCATGGCATGGAAGTGGAACAAGAGAATGAAGTAGCATTGATGGTTATAAAATTGTTTATCAAGTGGACAACTGAATCTGAAGATTAATGCATAACTACTGGTATGGTTTAATTATTATATAAATCTTTTGGAAGATAAGGAAACTCAGAAAGGTAAAGGTCCTGATTGGATGTTTGATCTTGATCTCAAGTTCACTCCATCTATGAATTATGTTCCTGTTAGAGAAGAGAATCAGGCTAATCACAAAGAAGATGATTCACAGTACATTGGTCATGGAGTAAATGTTACACCAGAAGATGTTCCTGACAAAGAACCTGAAGTTACTGATGAGGAACAAAGTACTGCTCAACCAACTAATCCAGTATCTGATGAAGATCAAGCCATACAAGATGAACTTAATAGGATGCTTTTTCAAGAAACTATAGCACAATCCTATGAAGATGAACAAAGGAAGGCTTATGAAGCTGCAAAGAAAAAGAGTAAATTTCAAGATACTGTTCACAGTACTTTTGATCAAAGTACTGATGATCTTTTTGACAGTACTTCTGGTGTGTTAGAACAATCAAATTGGAACAATGCTGATGATTCCAATGTTGATGATGATGATTTGGATAATGCTAACATTCCTGGTTTAGAAGAAATTGATGATGAGCTTAATCCAGAAGGTATTTTCTCCAATGAAGGGATTGATTTTACTAACTTGGAGTCTGATCTTCCAGTACCACCAACTCCTACATTGAGAATTCATAAAGCTCATCCTCAAAGTAACATTATTGGATCACCCTCTTCAGGAGTGGTTACAAGGAACAAAGTTAAAGGACTTTCTAAGCAACATACTGCTTTACTTAGCTTTGTTTACAAACAAAACAGGATGAATCACAAGGATCAACAAACATGCCTGTTTGCTTGCTTTCTATCTCAAGAAGAACCCAAGAAGGTAGCTCAAGCTTTAGCTGATGAAAGTTGGGTTGAAGCCATGCCAGAGGAGCTTCTACAATTCAAGCTTCAAGAAGTCTGGGTATTATGTGATTTACCAGATGGCAAAAGAGTCATTGGTACAAGATGGGTTTTCAGAATCAAAAGAGATGAAAGAGGGAATGTTATCAAAAATAAAGCTAGATTGGTTGCACAAGGATATCGCCAAGAAGAAGGAGTGGATTATGATGAAGTGTTTGCTCCTATTGCAAGGATAGAGGCAATAAGGTTATTTCTTGCCTTTGCATCATATATGGGATTTCCTGTCTACTAAATGGATGTGAAAAGTGCTTTTCTTTATGGCACAATTTCTGAGGAAGTTTATGTTAAACAACCTCCTGGTTTGAAGATCCTGCACATCCAAACAAAGTCTACAAGGTGATCAAGGCACTGTATGGCCTTCATCAAGCTCCCAGAGCTTGGTATGAGAGACTCTCAAATTTTCTATTACAACATGGTTATAGGAGAGGAGCAATTGATAAGACTTTGTTTATCAAAAGGGATAAGAAAGACATTATGTTAGTCCAAGTATATGTGGATGATATTATATTTGGAGCCACAAAGAAGTCTATGGTGAAAGAATTTGAAGATCTTATGCAGAAGGAGTTTCAAATGAGTTCTATGGGAGAATTAACTTTCTTTTTGGGACTTCAAGTTAGACAAACAAGAGATGGAATCTTCATTAACCAAGAAAAGTATGTTGCAGACATACTTAAAAGATTTGACCTTCCAAATCTCAGGCCTGCCACCACATCCATTGATAACAATAAACCCTTAGGCAAGGATGAAGATGGACAAGCTGTGGATGTCAAGCTTTATAGATCAATGATTGGTTGTCTTATGTACTTAACTGCATCAAGACCTGACATCATGTTTGCTGTATGTTTGTGTGCAAGATATCAGGTTACACCCAAGGTTTCCCATATGTATGCAGTCAAGAGGATTTTTCGATATCTCAAGCATCAACCAAAGTTAGGATTATGGTATCCTAAGGAGTCACCTTTTCATTTGGAAGCTTTTTCAGATAGTGACTATGCAGGGGATAACTATGATAGAAGATCAACCTCAGGAGGATGTCAATATCTTGGAAGAAGATTAGTTTCCTGGCAATGTAAAAAGCAAACAATTGCTGCAACCTCCTCTACTGAAGCAGAATATGTTGCTGCTGCAAGCTGTTGTGGACAAGTTTTATGGATGCAAAATCAACTCTTGGATTATGGATTCAACTTCAAAAATACTCCTATCAATATTGATAATGAGAGTACCATCTGCATTGTGAAGAATCCAGTTTATCACTCCAAGACCAAGCATATTCAGATTAGGCATCACTTCATTCGGGATTGTTATGAGCACAGGCTTATAAATGTGGTTAAGGTTCACACAGATGATAATGTAGCTGATCTACTCTCTAAGGGCTTTGATGTTTCAAGATTCAACCACTTAGTTGTGAGCATTGGGATGATTAACTACTAGGCTACATTTGAGGGGAGGCTTTAGTATTAGTTAGTATACTTTCTTTTAGTTCTTAATGAAAGTATTGGTTTTTAGTAGTTTAGTTTAGCCTATATGTTGTATTTGAGGGGAGGCAACATAGCTATTAGTTAGAACTTAAGCATGAGCCATTTACAAGTCTTTGGTTTAAGTTTTAAGTGTTGATTGTGGATAAGAAGATGGAACGTACTGCTTTGTTGCTTAAAGTACTGACTCAGCAAAGTACTGCTTCAACGTACTGCTTACGTGGACGTACTGTTCCAACGGTCAAAAAAAAATTGTAGGGCTACGGTTAATTAATTCCTTACGGCGGAGATAATAAGTTAATCAAAACGGTAACTTTATTATTTAGAGTTTGATTTGTTTCCATCCTATTTAAAGAAACTCTCCCTATTTCCCCGCCTTTTACCTTATTTGAGATCCCTCATTCGCTTCTACACCACAATCTTTTTAACAAAACACACACTCAAAGCGAATTCTTCTCTACCACTCATCATGGCTGATCGACTCACTGTTAGCAAACACAATATGATCGCTAATTTGTACAAGACAAGGGATAATGTTGATTTTCATGCGATCATTGATTTCTTAACTGGGTCTTCCATTAACTACTCTATTTTAGTTGACCCTGATGTTATTGGTCCCTGGATGCAAGAATTTTGGGCTACTGCAACGATTGAAGATGATTCGTTGATTAGGGCTACGGTTGCTGGACGAACTATTCGGATTTCTGAGGCCACGATTAGGGATGTTTTGATGTTTAATGATGCAGGAGGGGCTGTTCGTTTTGACAAACAAGTGCTTTGGGACACTTTAAGTGATATAGGTTATGAAGGAGATCTGACGAAACTTACTTTTCAGAAGCCTTTGTTTTGTTCTCATTGGAAGTACCTAATTCACGTCTTACTTCACTGTTTAAGTCCCAAGAGTACTTCTTTTGATCAATTTGGTCAAAATATTGCATCTGCATTAGTGGGTTTGGCTACCGATCAAAGGTTCAACTTTTCAAGACTAATTCTTGATGGTATGCTTACACACATTGCTAATGGTTCGCCATTCTTAATGTATCCAAGGTTTGTTCAGTTATTCTTGAACAATCAACTTGAGGATGTCCCTAAACCTCAAAGTTTTTTACCCACTGTCAAACTTCCACCAAAGGTGTTTACTTTTCTATCTAAACAAAGTGTCAAGTTTTCTGGAACCAACACACCTTTGACTGCTTATATATTGGGAGTTGCACAAGTTGTTAGAGATGCAGAGCAAGAGCAAGAGCAAGAAGCAAATTCTGAATCAGCAAGCCAAGAGTCTCCAGTTTCAAGAGAAGTTAGTGTTCCTCAACCTACTGCTTCTCAACATACTGCTTCTCCACATTCTGCTACTCGGGAAGATACTGCTCCTATGGACATTCCTACTCATGAGGAGTCAGACCAAGGTACGAATCAACCACCATCTCCTAATGATTATTCTTCCACAAATATGTCTAAGCAATTTGAAGAAGAAGAGGCAGAGTTGGATAATTATGCTTTAACAAGGGAGTTAAGGAGGCTGAAAAAGGAGAGTGAGGCTCAAGCTGCTAAGCTAGTCAAATTAAAGACTAAGTTTCAAAGATTGAAGAAGTTTGTTTGGCCACTAGTTCAACATCATCGATTATGGGTAAAGTCTCAGAAGCAGAGTGGTCAGAAACCTACGAAGTCTTCTCAGTCAAAGAAGAAAAAGCCAAAGAAGCACTCTTCATTCCAATTGGGGAGGAATTTAGAGAATTTGAATGAAGATGCTGGTTTTGAACAGGATGCTGGATTTATGGATGATACTCAGAGGACACCACCTGAAAATATTCCTCAAGATACTGCTGAGAGGAAAAGTGTTGAAACAGAGCAAATCAATTTGGAAGAAGCTGCTGTTGAAGTAAGAAGTGGTGATACTGAGGAAGTAAATTTGGAAGGAGCTGAAGCTGAAAGTACTGCTCAACAAGGTACTGAGAGGCAATTTACTATTACACCTAGAACTTTGGATTTGGAAGAAGATATTGGTCCTTCAAGTCAAGTTCAAGAGGAAGTTGACCCTTCTAAACCAGCTCAGGAAGAAGATGTTATAGCTCATACTAACAGTGATGATGAAACAATTGCTGATATTATGCTTAATATGTCAAGTCAAAGAGGTATTAGTATTCATGAGGTTGAACAACAACATCATACTTCTTCTCAACTTACACAGGAGATAGATCCAAAAGAGAAAGGCAAAGGGATCTTGGTAGAAAAGAAGAAGAAGAAGATGACATTGGCACAGTTAAGACAAATTCAGATTGCCAAAAATGAGGAAGCAGCTAGAATATTGCAAGCAGAGATAGATGCTGAAGAATCAAGGAAGATTGTTCAATCACAAAGGCCAATTAGTAAAGCTAGAGAAAGGAATGATATGATGGCTTATCTGTAAGGTCAAGGATATACAGGTTTAGTCAGATTGACATATACAGAGATGAAGGATCTGTATGATGCTGTTAGAGAAGCTATAGAAAAGGATCTTGCAAGCATTATTTCTTTTGAAGATAAGGAGCTTGAAGATAAAAGAAAGGAAAGAGCTGTTACAAGGAGCTCAAAGAGGAAAAGAACAACTGATGAATAGCCATCAAAGAAGTTCAAGGAAGCAGTTGAATTAAGAACAGACACAGTTGATGAGCTCAGGAATTATCTTAGAGTTGTTGATTTTGAACATCCAAAATTGAAACAATTGCTGATATTATGCTTAATATGTCAAGTCAAAGAGGTATTAGTATTCATGAGGTTGAACAACAACATCATACTTCTTCTCAACCTACACAGGAGATAGATCCAAAAGAGAAAGGCAAAGGGATCTTGGTAGAAAAGAAGAAGAAGAAGATGACATTGGCACAATTAAGACAAATTCAGATTGCCAAAAATGAGGAAGCAGCTAGAATATTGCAAGCAGAGATAGATGCTGAAGAATCAAGGAAGATTGTTCAATCACAAAGGCCAATTAGTAAAGCTAGAGAAAGGAATGATATGATGGCTTATCTGAAAGGTCAAGGATATACAGGTTTAGTCAGATTGACATATACAGAGATGAAGGATCTGTATGATGCTGTTAGAGAAGCTATAGAAAAGGATCTTGCAAGCATTATTTCTTTTGAAGATAAGGAGCTTGAAGATAAAAGAAAGGAAAGAGCTGTTACAAGGAGCTCAAAGAGGAAAAGAACAACTGATGAACAGCCATCAAAGAAGTTCAAGGAAGCAGTTGAATTAAGAACAGACACAGTTGATGAGCTCAGGAATTATCTTAGAGTTGTTGATTTTGAACATCCAAAATTGAAACAATTGCTGATATTATGCTTAATATGTCAAGTCAAAGAGGTATTAGTATTCATGAGGTTGAACAACAACATCATACTTCTTCTCAACCTACACAGGAGATAGATCCAAAAGAGAAAGGCAAAGGGATCTTGGTAGAAAAGAAGAAGAAGAAGATGACATTGGCACAGTTAAGACAAATTCAGATTGCCAAAAATGAGGAAGCAGCTAGAATATTGCAAGCAGAGATAGATGCTGAAGAATCAAGGAAGATTGTTCAATCACAAAGGCCAATTAGTAAAGCTAGAGAAAGGAATGATATGATGGCTTATCTGAAAGGTCAAGGATATACAGGTTTAGTCAGATTGACATATACAGAGATGAAGGATCTGTATGATGCTGTTAGAGAAGCTATAGAAAAGGATCTTGCAAGCATTATTTCTTTTGAAGATAAGGAGCTTGAAGATAAAAGAAAGGAAAGAGCTGTTACAAGGAGCTCAAAGAGGAAAAGAACAACTGATGAATAGCCATCAAAGAAGTTCAAGGAAGCAGTTGAATTAAGAACAGACACAGTTGATGAGCTCAGGAATTATCTTAGAGTTGTTGATTTTGAACATCCAAAATTGAAAGAAGATACTGATAAGAAGTCCAAGATATCTACTTTTTCAGTTGTAGAATCACAAGAAGGAGATTATCTGATCTTTCATAGACAAGATGGAAGTTTTAGAGTGTTCAATTCATTATGGGATATACTACATCTGATTGACAGAGATGATATGCTTCAGTTATATCTCCAAGTGCAAACTTATTTTGAGCATATTCCACCACAAGGAGTAGGTTTGATATTGTTAGGAGATCTCACAACAATCTGGGAGACAGAGGAAACAAAGGACAGTACTTTGTGGGAAAATCAAGACAATTGGGAGATTAACAGATGGAGATTCTTTGAACCAGTTGGAATACATGTTTTGGAGTTAGAAGATGGCACTATGATTCATATGCTAGCAGAACAGAGATATCCACTCACAAGAGATCTGATGATCAGGATGCTAGAGCATGGCATGGAAGTAGAACAAGAGAATGAAGTAGCATTGATGGTTATAAAATTGTTTATCAAGTGGACAACTGAATCTGAAGATTAATGCATAACTACTGGTATGGTTTAATTATTATATAAATCTTTTGAAAAATAAGTACTTTCTTCAAAGTACTGCTAGTCAAACAGTACTTTCTCAAAGTACTGCTTGCAGCATGAAATCAGTAAAGTCTTTTGATAAAATCAGTAATTTTTGATAAGTGCAAAAACATTTTGAAGCACAAAGATTAAACAGCAACAAATGGTTTTGAAAGCAACAGCATGGTGTTAGTACTTGTACTACACAACAAATGGTAATCGACTCACCATGTTTAATAAACAAGAAAGAGTTTGACTCATCATGAGGGTACGGCTCTGATGTGATTATCAAATCCGTTTTTAGTTGGCAATTTACTAAAAATTGTATGGTTTTCAACTCACCATATCTATATTAGTGAAGAGTTGGTTAGCCTACAAGATAATGGCTTTGTGGTAAAGGCTGTGGAAAACCATTATATGGTAATTAGTTCACCATGGTAGTGATTGTACTAAAAGAACTAGCTAGTCCAAAAGCAAACGGCTATTTGGTAAAGACTACTCAAATCCGTTGATAGCTGATGATTTGCTAAAAATCATATGGTTATCAATGTACCATGGTTTTTTCCTAAATCTAAACATTGGCTACTCCAGAGTTAATGGATTTGGTAAAGAGACATCAAAATCCATTAAGTTTTTCAATGATTCACCTCTCACAGGAGTTAACACACCTGGAAGTGATGAGAATAGTATGAAACTTTTAAGATCTGATGTACCTATTGCCAATATGATGCTGTGTTGCTGAAAAGATATGATGCTGAAAAGAATTGTTGCTGATGAAGATTGAAGATACTGATTACATTGATGATGACAAAACAACAACGAGACAGATTTCAAAGAAACAATCTTTCCTTGAAGATAAAGTGTTGAAGTTAAAGAAATACAAAGGAACTTGAAATCAAGCAAGTAGAATTCAAGTTAGGGGAGGATTGTTGGGCTATGAAATATCAAAGTACTGCTGAAAGTCAAAGTACTGCTACTCAAGTCAAAGTACTGCTGCTCTGAAGAACTGCTATGCAAATTGTTTAAGGACTAATGTGTAATTCTAGAATGTTCGTATTAGATCAGAGTTATAATTAGAATTACTTGTCGTTCAAGTTTATAAACCGACTAGGGTTTTCCTTGTGCCTATAAAAGGATCCCTAGGTTGGCATTAGACATATGCGATTAGAGATACGATTAGATAAGATTTTAGAGAGACAAGTTTACACGAAGAAGCTTGTTAGAAGTATTAGTGATTAGAGTTTGTTAGTGAATCTGTGTAAGAGAGCAGGTTCAAGGTTTTAATAATATTCGAAGTTGTTTATTAATTCTTCTTAGCTTTGTTGAAGTAGATTCCGCATACTTAGCAAAGTATATCAGTGTTTCATTATTAATAGTTTTGAATTCATTCAAAGTTGTTAAACCGTAGACAAGCTACAAGTTAGTTTGGTCAGAGTATATCGATCCAACAAGTGTATCACGCTTAACAAGTGCCTCACAACCCCAGACTTTTAAGTAAGACAACTTAGGGGCTTTCCCATGCCATACCTCGTATGGTGTCTTATCAACCTTCTTAGTTGGAACCATGTTGAGAATGCGTGCAGCAGACTCAAGGGCATAATCCCAAAAGGACTTTGGAAGAGTAGTTTGACTCATCATGGAGCGAACCATGTCTAGCGGTGTTCGATTTCTCCTCTCAGATACACCATTATGTTGTGGCGTATAAGGAGGAGTGCGATGGGCAATAATCCCATGCTCCTTAAGATAATCCAAAAAATCTTGACTCATATATTCATCTCCATGATCAGAACGTAGTGACTTAATGGTCTTCCCGAATTGGTTTTCTACTTCCTTTTGAAACACTTTAAATGTTTCAAACACTTCATGTTTATGTTTCAGGTAAACATAACCATACCGACTATAGTCATCAGTAAAAGTGACGAAGTAGCTTGCTCCTTGTCTTGACACAGTTCTAAATGGACCACATACATCGGTGTGTATTAGTCCAAGTAGATACTTAGCCCTTTCCACTTGATGTGAATAGGGTTTTCTTGCCATCTTACCAGACATTCAGGAAACATACTTTTCAAATGACTTGATGTCAGTTGAGTTGAGAAGTCCATCATGTTGCAACTTATCCATGCATTTCTTGCTAATGTGTCCAAGATGACAATGCCACAAGAGAGTAGAGTCCAAGGTGAGATTGGATCTTTTATTGCTAACAGCAAACATAGAAATATCATTTGTTTTAGAACAAGACATATCAATTTCAAAAATACCATCCCTTGGGATAGCACTAAAATAAACAACATTATTCCTAGAAACTGAAATTGTATTATTCAATTCAAAGCGGTTAATAAAACCATCGTCAAACAAACGTGAAACTGAAATAATTCCTCTGGTAATAGAAGGAGCATAATGACAATTGTTCAAAAAACCTACTAATCCACTAGGGAGACATAAATGATAACTTCCAATAGCTTCAACTGCTGCACGTTAACCATTGCCCATGTACAGACTTAAAGCTCCTAGCTTCAGCTTCCTACTTCCCCTGAGACCCTGAGTAGTATTACACATGTGAGTACCACAACCTGTGTCATAAACCCAAGATGTACTAGGAAAAGAATAGAGTTCTATGGTGAAAATACCTGAAGTGCTATCTCCTTGAGATATCTTCTTCTTTTTCAACAACTCGGCGAGATACACGGCATAATTCCTTCTCCAATGACCTGTTTCACCACATTGGTGACAGGTGATGAACTCAAATAAGTACATTTTATTACCATCATTTATCCTATTTATTTGACTTGTTTTATTATATTATCTATGAGAATTGATACGTTAATGTTTACTTTTGTAATTCTCAGGTAAAAACAAGTACTATGTGAAACTTGGC
Organism: Artemisia tridentata subsp. tridentata; assembly: GCA_021014915.2. Classification (NCBI taxonomy): domain Eukaryota; kingdom Viridiplantae; phylum Streptophyta; class Magnoliopsida; order Asterales; family Asteraceae; genus Artemisia; species Artemisia tridentata. The sequence continues at coordinate 428,096,061 of CP139507.1, read as the reverse complement.
GATTTTGGACTAATTATGGAGCAAAACAAGCAAGAAGTTAAGAGTCTATTGAAATGTACAAGATCAAGATCATTCTGCTCCAGATACGCCGCATCCTACTTCGTACATACGGCGCATCACTATCAAGATTTCACAAGTTACGATCCAAGACAGCAAAGGACATGCGCCGCATAGATAAATGGAGTTACGCCGCATCTTAAGGCGGTGTACGAATATTCTTGAATATATTAATCTTGGACCCCACGCGAAGTTAAGTCAATGCGCCGCATCTACTTATTCAATGCGCCGCATCTAACCCTCAGACAGAAACTATAAATACCCCAAAGTCAGACGAATTTTGTGTGCAATATACCTAGTACGAGACTTAGCAGAAGACAGAAGAAACCCTAGGACGAAGTCAGATGATTAGCAGCACAAGACACACCTTGAACGAAGATACAAGAGCTGTAAGAAGGTCCTGCATGTATTCAATTCATTAAGTAGTTTTGTTTTATTGTATTAGTACACTTTAATTCATCAGGATTGATGGGCCGATTCCATGTGACTACGGAAAACCATGGGCACCCCTTAAAATTGCTTTCCCATTAATTAAAGTTTATATGTTGATGTCTTTGGTGACTTTTATTAGTGCATTGATAACCTCTGTGTCTAGCTGAGCATTGCTTGGGTCGCCATGCCCCTTCCTCGCCTATTTATTCTATCGTTTTAGGATAGTGGGATAGACATAAGTAATCATTAAGGGTTTACTCGCTGATAAGATTAGAACCAACGAGAAAGGTTTAACTCTCGGTGCGTCGCATCGAACTATACACTTCATATAAAACTAGCAATAAAACAAGTGACAAGCTACTTAATTATCAGGACAGGTCTTCTTATTGTCTCAAGTATTTATCTGTGTACGTGTGTGCTAATCGCTGATTCGTGCTTATTAGTTTAGTTTATTATTTAATCATAACCAAACCGTGCCAGTCTCTCAGGCTGAACCCCCTTGCGTTAGATTAGGTTGTATAGCTAACTTAAGATATTAAAATACTGATTAGAATAACTAGATAATACGTTCCACTCTTAGTGATCGACACTCTACTTACCATTATATTCATACTGACCGGGTACACTGCTCGTTAAAGTGTGTGTGTTATTGATAAGTCGGCTAAATATAAATTTAAAACTTGAATACTGCTAAAACCACAACGACACACCGTGGGTATAAATTAGAGCAATACGCACGCGCACATCAAGTTTTTGGCGCCGCTACCGGGGAGTGAATTGTTATTATCTGTTAATTTGATTAGTATTTTAATTAGGTTTTAATTTTTAGATTCTAACCGCTAACCCTGTTGTATATTTGTTAAATTGCATTCATTGTATTATTTGCATATTTTATGTTTTGTGTGTTTTTATTTTCTTTTATTTTTGTTTCTTTTTGTTTGTTTTTATTTTTGTTTTTATTTTTCTATTTTCTTGTATTCTGCTATCGTTGTACTGAGCCAATATAAACGATACGGCGCATCTGTTTTCACAGATACGGCGTATTGCGTTTAATTTTTATAAAGTACAACGCGTTTACTAAATTTGATACGACGCATCTTTCCCCAAGATACGGCGTATTCCGTTTTTAATAAGAAATTTTTCTAAACGATAACGCCATACGAAACATCTGTTTTTGCAGATACGGCGTATCAATTATTTTAAATTAAAAACAGTTTTTCGAATTATTAAACAGATACGACACATCGATTTCTATCGATACGACGCATCTTCAAAATCAAAAATCGATTATATTTGCTAAAATTAGATACGTTGATTTTTGATAATTAAACTGATACGGCGCATTCTAATTTATAAGCGGCGTATCTGCTTTCTGAATAAAAGTCTGATTAAATTTTAACGATTATAAGATACGGCGTATCCAACTTTTTGGATACGGCGCATTGTCTGCAGATATCAGTAACTTTTATTTTTCGTATTCCGTTTTCGTTGTTGATTTTCTGATATATTACTTTCTTGAACATACCCTACTGATGCTTTTGTGATAGTTTCAGGATGTGCATGACCAGGAGTTCTACTAAGAACTTGATTCAACCTTTCGAAGATCCTGAACGAGCCTTTCATTCGCTTAAAAGGCTTTTCAACACAAAAAGCTTTGATATCTCAAGTGCATTCGAGCTTGATTATTTTTCTGAAGAGAAAGAGGAAGAAGAAACAGAAACAATGGCGGAAAACACTACTATGGAGGAATACATGAACAAAACCCGTGCTGATTACACTTCAGGAGTTGCTAGACCAAAGTTTGATGAAAAGTCAAAATTTGAGTTGAAGGGTCAGTTTCTCAAGGAGCTAAGAGAAAATGCTTTCAGTGGAACAGAACATGAAGATGCTAATGAACATGTTGAAAAAGTTCTGGAAATTGCAGATTTATTTACTACAGAAGGAGTCTCTGACGATCAACTCATGCTAAGAATCTTCCCAATTTCGCTTAAAGGAGCTGCTAATAAGTGGCTAAGGAATGAACATGCTAGTTCAATCACAACATGGGAAGATTTGAAGAGCAAATTCCTGAAAAGATATTGTCCACCTGCTAAAACCGCTAAAAAGATGGAGGCTATCAACAGTTTCAAGCAAGAGCCTGATGAAACTCTTTATCAAGCTTGGGAAAGATTTAAAGACTTGTTGATGAAATGCCCTCAACATTATCTAAGTGAAATGCAGGAGATAATATTGTTCTATCAAGGATTGGACGTGCCTACTAGACAAATCTTGGATGCTAAGGGAGCTGTGCCTCAAATGAGTGCAGCCAATGCTAGAAAAGCTATCCAGGAAGCTGCTGATCATTCTCAAAAATGGCACGATGGAACCTCTACTAGATCTAAGAGCAGCACTAATTTTGACAGGTTTGCTGCTATTCATGCTCAATTGGATAAAATTAGTAGAGAGATGAAGAAGCGTGATGAAAAAGTTTATGCTGCCCAAGTTGGATGTGAAAAATGCGAAGGACCTCACTACACTAAGGATTGCCCTAATAAGAATGAAAGTGAGACTTTTGAAGAAGCATACTACACACAATTTGGACAACCATTCCGACCTTCAGGAAGATTTAGGGAAGCTACTCCGGGATACTATCAAAAGAACAATTTTAATTCCAATTATCAAGAGAGGAGGCAGACTTTGGATGACACTTTAAAGCAAATTATGGCCGATGCTGCTAAAAGACATGAAGAGAACACCGCTATGATCAAAGAAATCCGAGCTTCAACTGATACTATTACAAGAAATCAAGGAGCTTCGATCAAAGCATTGGAACAACAAATTGGACAAATGAGCAAAGCTCTTCAAGAAAGGGGATACGGAAGTTTACTAAGCTCAACTGAAACCAACCCAAGAGATCATGTCAAGGCCATAAGCACTACTGAAGAAGTCACACCTAACATACCTAGAAGATCGATGAATGGTAATGATGGTGCAAAGCCCAAATTTTTCTTTAATTCTTCAATCAGTTTAAGGAGGTTACTAAAAGAGAAGACAAAGATTGAAGAGGAGATCAAGGCTACAATGAAGGAAGAGAGCTCTGCAACTGACTTACATGCCTTGCCTCATAAAGAAAAGGACCCAGGAAGTTTTACTTTACCTTGTTCAATTAATAATATATCTTTCAATAATGTGTTAGCTGACTTAGGAGCTAGTGTTAGTGTTATGCCCCTTAAGACATTCACTACCCTAGGACTAGGAAAATTAGCACCAACTAAGTTGCTTATTGAATTGGCTGATAAAACGGTAAAACGACCTGAAGGGATTGCCGAAAATGTGCTAGTTAAGATTGAGAAGTTTGTTTTCCCCGTAGACTTTGTTATATTAGATATGCCCGAGGATGTTAAGATTCCTTTAATCCTTGGAAGACCTTTCTTGTCTACCGCCCATGCTAAGATTGATGTGTTTAAAAGAAAAATCTCATTAAGGGTAGGGAATAATAAACTAGTCTATAAGTGCCAAAATCCTGTTAAAAGCATAATTAGAGGCGTCTATGTGCTAGGATTAAGAGAACGTATGGACCTTGATCTAGAAGCTAGGCTTATGGGAGAAACCTTGGTAAATAACGAATCACTTGAGACCTATAGTGGAGACTACATTGAATTAAATGATCTTAATTTACCATTAGGAATCAATGATCAATTTATGGAGGATTTAGAACCCGAAATTGAAGAAGGAGAAATTATGGATATACCTAGAATTAATATGATCAACACTAAGAATTATGATGAATTTGAAGGATATCCTAGTTTCTGTGATTATGGTAGAAAGATCCATGTAGATTGTGCTTATAATTTACAATTTCCTTGCATGATAGGATTTAAACAGGTTAGCGCCAACTTTTTCCCTATTTTACCAATTAATGTAATGTCAAAAGATTTCTATAATTCTATAATGAAAAACAAAATTGAGTATAGAGGGAAAAACGTTGTTGGAAAATTCATGAACGTGCCTATTTTTGTTGGGAATTTAACTATTGTTACAGATTTCACCGTGGTGGAAAACATGGATGCTTATCGTGATGTTGAAATGGGTGACGTGATCGTTGGGAAACCATTTTGTAAGGAGATCGAAATTAACGCTAAAAGATTTGAAGGAAAGATCACCTTTAAAAGTGGAAGCAACGTTATCACTTACATGATGCCTCGTGCTCACCCAAGGTTTAAACATGCCTCTAACAAATTTTGTTATAAATTTACACCATTTCTTTTTGTAGATGAAAATGACGCTGAGAAAGGGATCGAGTATCCGTACCAAAAGATGAAAGGATTCTACAAAGGTGTACTTGAATTGGGGCCGGAATATGTTCGTGACGAAGTAATTCGCAACTACATCATGCACGGACATGTGGGGATCAATAGATCCAATTAAGGAGCTGAACGTGAGTCTAACTTGAAGACTCTGGAATAAAGACAAGTGCTGACCGGGAGACAACCCGGAAAATTTTTACATTCTGTTCTGTGTCGAGTCAGTCAGGCCCGCAGAAGATACGGCGCATCTCAATCTTAAGATGCGACGCATCTCAATCTTAAGATGCGATGCATCTCCTGCACTGGTCATATCTTATTTTATTTTCTGCATTTTTACTTTTGACTTTAAAACTTTCTGTCAGTATTTTAATGCGGCGCATCCCTGGTTAAGGATGCGAAGCATCTTCTATTCTGATTCGTATTTATTCCAGGCTCGATACGGCGTAACGACTGACCTGATGATTTTCAGTTTAATTTTTAAGTTTTATTTTTACTAACTACTAATGTATTATACAAGTTTGAACCTTCTTAACTTAGGTGTGTTAAAGTCTTGATGGTATTATAGATTCCTGCATTTCCTATGGATACATCAAATATGAAGCTTAAACGTTCTCATCCACAAGAAAGTTGATTTTTGCTCTTATACAAATAATGGAGGATCATACCGAGCAAATCTCAGGGGAGTTTTTCTGTTCTAATTCTTTTATTTTCCAGTTTTTAACCTTTGTCACAAACAACGAGGACGTTGTTTAACTTAAGTGGGGGGATTGGAGAATTAGAACACTTACTTGTCCTAAACTTTTTCAAAATATGCTTAAAACGCGTTTAATATATCAAAATTTAAAATTTTTAGCATGTTTTTGTTTAAAGTCTAAATTACATAGCTGCACACATAACATTATTTCAAAAATTGTGAACTTTTCAAAATTCACAAATCTATGAGTGTGCCGGTGACTTGTAAACTTTAGAACTTGGCTTGTATACTATTCGAGACCACCATAATAAGTATTATCTACATAATTGGAATGACTTGTCTAAATTGGTAAATTTCTAGGATTACACCCAAATAGCCTTTATATGTTATGTGATATTAACTAACTACACTGGTTAGTTAACCCCCGTATAAAACCTTTTGTTACTCTCACTTTTAGAGTAAGATACCCCTAGAAAAACACTCAGAGCCATTCCTTTCGTTTCTTACACCTTTGTTATAATGTTTCGTTACACCCTTACACCTTAGCCTACCCTATAGATTAAAATCCGTGGTTGGTTAATTGCTTTAGGCAAAGTGTGTTTCCTTACATTACCTGTGTTCGCGTGCGTAATTCATTATCTATGGTTAGGTCGGGAAATTGCACAATGCAATTGGAGTGAAAGTAAATAGTGTATATCTTTGAGTTTATTTTTCGTGTGTTTACTACTTTCACTATTACCGTTATTTCTGAAAGTATGAAGAGTATGAAAAATTATCCGGAAAAATAGTGATAGTAAAGTTGTGAAATTTTACACATCTATGTTTATGTTGATTTAAAAAAAAAAAAATAGAAAAGAAAAAGAAAAAGGAAGAGTTGGAAGTTTGTTTTAACCAGCTTATGTAAAGTTTTTTTATTAAGTGGTCGATATCACCAATATTTGTTATATATTATATTTATGGATTGAATGGGAGTTGGCCGTTATGGGAACACCAACTAAGGATATTCTTTAATTGAGATCTTGTTGAGTATAATTCGTGTCTACCTAAAGCGTGTGTTTCAAGTGTTAAAGCGTGAGTTATTCAATGATATGAGTCTTATTCATGGGATGGTTGGGAAAGTAATTTACCACACTTAGGATTTTAATTTATCTGTTTTGTTTACTTTTCATTTTACACCAATTTGTATCCCAAATATTATCCATACCCTATATTATTCTTTATCTAAACCTTTGATTTATTGAGATTAGGGATTTGAGCAATCTTAAGTATCGTAGTCGTGGATTCGGCTATGTATTTATGATTTTGTCGCCCTTTTTGATATAATATTATTGGTGAAGATTACTTGGTCCTATCTTTAGCCCATTCGAGTTAAGGATTTGAGCAATTGCAAGTATCGTGGTCGTAGATTCGATCATGTATTTGTGATTTTGTCGCCTTTTCTGGAATGTGAGATCGATAGAGATTAAGAAGAATGATTAACCCTTAACCTACAAACCCTTTTTACCGCTTTAGACTTGTTATTCCTTGGCTTTAGTGGGGGAGATGCGTATACTTGCCAAGCTTATGATAGAATATTCATCACGACTGGACAGTTAAACGATTAGATTTGCTTTTATCAAAATATTTTATTTTATTTCTAATTCGTTAAGTGTTTGGTTGTGTGATTATGACAAAACGAATACATGCTTAAATATAAAAATAAATCCTAATATCTTTTAGGATACATTTTCATAAGATTTATTCTAAGGTTTACTTGGGGACAAGTAAAGTTCAAGTGGGGGGATATTTGATGAACTCAAATAAGTACATTTTATTACCATCATTTATCCTATTTATTTGACTTGTTTTATTATATTATCTGTGAGAATTGATACGTTAATGTTTACTTTTGTAATTCTCAGGTAAAAACAAGTGCTATGTGAAACTTGGCGATTTTGGACTAATTATGGAGCAAAACAAGCAAGAAGTTAAGAGTCTATTGAAATGTACAAGATCAAGATCATTCTGCTCCAGATACGCCGCATCCTACTTCGTACATACGGCGCATCACTATCAAGATTTCACAAGTTACGATCCAAGACAGCAAAGGACATGCGCCGCATAGATAAATGGAGTTACGCCGCATCTTAAGGCGGTGTACGAATATTCCTGAATATATTAATCTTGGACCCCACGCGAAGTTAAGTCAATGCGCCGCATCTACTTATTCAATGCACCGCATCTAACCCTCAGACAGAAACTATAAATACCCCAAAGTCAGACGAATTTTGTGTGCAATATACCTAGTACGAGACTTAGCAGAAGACAGAAGAAACCCTAGGACGAAGTCAGATGATTAGCAGCACAAGACACACCTTGAACGAAGATACAAGAGCTGTAAGAAGGTCCTGCATGTATTCAATTCATTAAGTAGTTTTGTTTTATTGTATTAGTACACTTTAATTCATCAGGATTGATGGGCCGATTCCATGTGACTACGGAAAACCATGGGCACCCCTTAAAATTGCTTTCCCATTAATTAAAGTTTATACGTTGATGTCTTTGGTGACTTTTATTAGTGCATTGATAACCTCTGTGTCTAGCTGAGCATTGCTTGGGTCGCCATGACCCTTCCTCGCCTATTTATTCTATCATTTTAGGATAGTGGGATAGACATAAGTAATCATTAAGGGTTTACTCGCCGATAAGATTAGAACCAACGAGAAAGGTTTAACTCTCGGTGCGTCGCGCATCAAACTATACACTTCATATAAAACTAGCAATAAAACAAGTGACAAGCTACTTAATTATCAGGACAGGTCTTCTTATTGTCTCAAGTATTTATTTGTGTACGTGTGTGCTAATCGCTGATTCGTGCTTATTAGTTTAGTTTATTATTTAATCATAACCAAACCGTGCCAGTCTCTCAGGCTGAACCCCCTTGCGTTAGATTAGGTTGTATAGCTAACTTAAGATATTAAAATACTGATTAGAATAACTAGATAATACGTTCCACTCTTAGTGATCGACACTCTACTTACCATTATATTCATACTGACCGGGTACACTGCTCGTTAAAGTGTGTGCGTTATTGATAAGTCGGCTAAATATAAATTTAAAACATGAATACTGCTAAAACCACAACGACACACCGTGGGTATAAATTAGAGCAATACGCACGCGCACATCAACAGGTCGCGTCCTTTGCAGGATTATCCTTCTTGGGTGGTGGAGGTTTCTTGGTCTTGGAAGCATAAGATGGTTTATGCTCAGGAGCATAAGCCAACTTATACTTTCTGTTCCCTTGATTCCCCTTAGCAGCCTTGAACGGTTTTTTACCTTGGTTTTTCTGGACCTTTCCTGCACGTATAGCATGAAGTGCAGGTGCAGCATCTTTCTTGAGTAGCGTCTGCTCATGTTGTTTAAGCATAGCATGTAATTCATTCACAGTCTTCCCCATGCTGTGCATATTATAGTTCTGCACAAAGCTGTCGTAGTCCTTAGAGAGTCCAATCAAGATTAGGCTTACTCCAAGGTTCAAAGAGATGGGATGACCGAGACGCTCCAAATTGTCAATGTAGCTCTTCATCTTTATAACATATGAGCTTACATATTAACCTTCTTCTTGCTTGCACGAGTGAAATTCCCTCGCTGTTTGAAGAATTTCCTGTTCTGCCTGTTGAGCAAACATACTTTTCAACTCCTGTAGCATGTCATATGCACCAAGGTGAGTTAGATTTCATTGGATTTCTAAGTCCATGGTCATAAGCATGAATGCAGCAATGTCCTTTGATCCATTGACCCAAGCAGTGTGAGCTGCCAAAGCCTCAGGAGGGACTGGGTGTCCAGGAGTTGCAACAGGTGCAGCAGGAATAAGATGCTTCAAGTAATTTTCCTTATCTTCAGCTGACAGGATAATGCGAAGCTGGCGATACCAGTCAATGAAGTTAGGTCCAGTGAGTTTTTGTTTCTCAAAGAAACTCCTGAGTACCGAATTGTTTCCGACTGAGGTAGTCATCTACAATTTAAAAGTTCAAATAATTAGTATTTTCAATAATTAAATTCTTAATAGAATTAACTACCCAATTAATTACTAATTAAGACTAAGATCTAACTTGACCTCCCACTTATTACCATAGGTCTGACCAATGTGTAAACAAGTGGGGCAAGAGGTAAGTGATGAGTGTTAATCGCATAAAATGCAACTCTTAGATTTATGAGACTGATCAAGACATTAGTAGGCAAGTAATAATGTCATGAGCATGTTTAGTCTCATCTTATGTGTGACAAACGGTAATTTTTCACTGATATTTTAATAATAAATGTCAATTTATTATTTTTCTAACCGTTAGATTTAAACATTTATATGTTTACATAACGATTTTGGGAAACAAAACCTGCACGCTGTGACGAACAGTAACTCACCAAAAACTAGTTAATTTTATCAAAAAGGTAAAACTATCACTTTCAGACAGTTACAGACACAAACGTAACACAAATGAGAGGTTATCTCGTTTTCCTAGAAAATAACACCACACGCGTACCGACACCACACCAGTAAAAGGTTACGTTATAAATTCATGTCAGAGTTGCACAAAAATATACTCTGTGTCAGTTTAATTAAAACGTCTCCTAAACTATATTTTCTGTACTCGTAACAAACCCGAAAATCTCGGGAGACACCGGGATACAACGGGGCACGAGATATACCTAGTACACACTAAATACAAATCTTATCCTAATAAACTACTAATAACCGTCCACTATCATTAATAATAATAATAATAATAATAAAGAGAGAGAGAGAGAGAGAGAGAGAGAGAGAGAGAGAGAGAGAGAGAGAATATCTCATCTCCCCCATTTCTCCTTCATCCTGAATCAAGCAGTCATCCCCATCTCCATCGAGATTCTTGCAGATCTAAATCCACTCTATAGATTGAGGCTACAAAACGAGACAACCAATTTTTAACATCTTCCTATTGTTTCTCTTGTTCTTGTCGTTTCCCATAAGTCAACGAGCCAAAGGATGTCGACATACTTTTCTAAAAATGGCCATGGAGCATCTGTGGTTAGAGAAAGGGAGGGTAAGAGAGCCTTGTTTGATTTCTTTAAGAATCCGTCCATTCCCAGCCACTCTCTTCACCACCGAATTAACAATCATACACAAAAACACGGGTAAAATAGTGGTGAAGAAGGAAAGTGGGTTGCTTGGATTGGGTTTAATCTTCCTTGGGTTCTCTCCTCATCATTCTCAGTCGAATCAACTTGATTGTAAGAATCCTCAAAATCTTGATTTTTCCTATTTCAATTGTAGTCATGATTTTATTTGATTATGGTTTGTATCTTTCGAATGAAAATATTAAACTTATGATTGTGGTTGATTTTGTGAGTTATAAAATGTTTCTGTCGACATATAACTTTGTGGAAATCATGATCTTAGTTGTGTATTGTGTTGGTGTGGCTCAATCTAATTGAAAAACTAATAATATGATTTAATCATGCCTCGGTTTCGGAAGCGTTTAGTTCTTGTTACTTGTTCTTGATTCATACTCATTTCGTGCTTTAAAGTCTCAGCTTAAATCATTGCAGAAATAAATTTAGGATGTAACTTGAGTGAATTTGGTGTCGCGAGTGTTGTCTTGCTCAAGTTGCGATTAAGTGTGATGAGGCTAACTTGTTTTTGCTCGTCGAGTTGTGCTCCAAGTGTTGAGTAGTACTCAATCTTTGTTGGCATCTTGTTGTGCTCGAATGAAGTTAAGAGTCATAGTACTCTAGCATTCGATCTTGTTGTGAAATGCGTGGTTGGATTAGTCTTAGCAGCTCATTTGGACGAGTAAAGTTTCTTTTGATCATAAGTTAAGTTGTGTATGTTTGGGTCAATGGGTGAGCCGAGAGGGTGCTCGGACTTACCAAAGAAGAGTATAAATGTTATAGCCTTGGTTCATTTTCATCGCGAAAGAGTGTTGTAGTCACGGCTAGAGGTCAAATGTGTGTAGAGTTTTGGTAAAAACCACCCCTTTTGGGTGTTCATTTGCTCGGTTAAAAGGTCCCCAAAGGACTCCTAAACGAGTGCACTATTACTCGAAAAGGAGAGTCTAGTTTCCCCTCATATGACCTTGTCATTCGTATCATTTAAATCACTACGCGTCGTATTTTATCTCGAGTCTGAGAGCCACTCTTGGCCTGCGGAAAAACTAGTTCTAAATCCCTTTTGGTGTACTAGAACTTGTTGTGTTACTTCTTATTAATACTGGATTTTTGATATTCATATTGGGCTGAAATGTTTGTTAAACAATCTTTCTTTTCTTTGCTTTGGTTTGGCGTTAACAGACCATGCTCCTCAAGTAGTTAGATTGTTGGATTGTTTGGTGGACTCATCTAGTTGGGTCCTTGGTTGGGCCGCAGCCCACCAAGTATCCCACCCCATGATCAGCTTTCTTTCTTTTCCAATATAGTCCGAAGTCAAGAAGTAAAATGTAACATCTATTAAAACTTGTTAGCCCACTCGAGTGATCAACTATTGGGCCACAGCCCACTCCCGACACGAAATCGTGTTATACACTCGTTTCATATATAAAGCCGTCGTCACAAATCGTCTAACTAATAAAACATGACAATCTTATATTTTAACTCCATGATCTATTTTAAATAACTACACTACTCGTTACATATATTTGTATATTTAGGCAACGCCACCTATATATATATACTCGACATAAAACATTATATAAATAAATAAATTGTTTTCGCCACTCAAACGATTAGTAAATTGTTATATATATTTTACAACTATAAATTAGTCGTGTGAAAACTTAAACCCGTTCATTAACTCGAGTACATATTAAAATTTGGTATGTTTTATCAACACTCATAATAAAACTATAAACTATGAAATGATCTTTAAATGTAAATCTTATAACCTTATTAACACAAGGAGTAATTATTTATTTATTTATTTATTTTTTTCAAAACATTTCTTTTATAATGCTAATAGACACATATGTATACATATATATACATACACACCGTTTTCTTTATTTTCTCATACTTACGCAAACTTTGTAATATACATATCCACTCGACTATAACTTTTTCCATAATACCATCAACATCTTACAATTATTAATCGTCCCATTCATAATCTTTCAGTTATTGCCGAACTAAAGATTATTCGTCTTGGTATCCCGTAAGCACTTCCAAGAGCCAATACTTTCCAATGATTTAGAAGATGACTTTTAAACTTAAATGCTGCCAAACCAGCAACGATAACATAAATTCTTTAAATCTTTCAGATTTAACTAAACTTCGTAAATTCTTAAACTCGATTCGTGAACTAAAATAAACCTTACTAATCTAGGTCGCGTGTTGGTGCTAAATATTGTATGAACTGTTGTGTTATCTGACTACTACTTGACAAGGTGAGTTTATAGCCCCACTTTACTTATACTTGTTTTACAACTATGGGGTGAGAAACATGCAAAACATTTTCTCGACCACTACAATATTTTACTTTATCAAAACTATTGCGTAGTTAGCCTAAGTCCCTGAACCCACTGTTATGCCCACCTTCATGAACCGTCAGTTCCCATTGGGAAGCGCGATTGATATAAATAGATCTATTGGGATGACTCCCCCGTTCGGTTAGCCAGACGGGTCAATACGAGCGTATACCAATTCGGACTGCGAGTGTATTGGGTTAAACACTCGCTATGGGCCTTTAATTATTATTTATGTGCTACACTGTAGCGCACTGAACTGTCGAGTTTCGGTTGCATGAACTTAGTGCTAACGTAATAGACTATATCTTTATATGGCATTGCATGGGTTGCAATGTTTCATATACTAAACTATGGTCCAACTATTGAATTTACTGCTTACTATTAAACCTATGAACTCACCAGCTTTTTGCTGACTTTTAAGCATGTTTTTCTCAGGTGTTTAAGCTGATTTATTCTGACGAGGCAGTGGCAAGGCAAGGGTCATAGATCCAGATTTGATGTATTGTGGCATTTTAACTTGACTTGTTTTTGTCTAGGACAACTTAACTATGGGCCTTATTTTTCTAAACTCGAACTTGTTGTAAACTTATTTAACTATGATGAATGCATTTTTAACGGAGTATGTATTCCGTTCTTTGTTACCTTATGTTGTGATTATCAATTTAGTAGCACCCTGTGACCCGAATGCTTCAGCTATACCAGATTTTGGGGGTGTTACATTATGCCTCGGGTCCAAGGTCTGACCAAGCATACTCGAAATAATTCGACCAAGCAAGAACGTGCAAAAATTGCCAAAAGTCTGACCAATGAGCAAAATTCGCCATGAGTTTGGAATGGTCCTAAGGTCTGATCAAAGAGGTCAAGCCAAAAGCACGTGTTCTTGGTTGGCTTGCATAGACTTAAAATTTACACATAGGGTATACACATAAATGTGGTAAAATCGTGTATAAAGAAGCATGCAAAACAACTTTGTGGCACTTATTTTAAAAACTTTTAGTAATGACACTGTAGTGATCATCATGGTTCACAGTAGCTCCAATCGAACTCGCAAGGAAGCGGAGGACCAGGTCAGCGCGAAGCATATGACCGGAAATCCTTTAGGTGTGACTGTGCGCACCGCCTTATACCCCCCTTATAGTTTGTTCTAGTGGGTGAGCCGTACTTCCCATATGTCCATAGCATCCAGTTTTTAATTTCATGAAAAACTTGTTTCAATATATTTAGGTAACTTAATTTTACAAAAACTAATTTTCCACGAATCAAATAGCAGGTCACAATTGAGCATGGTATTTAGGCGTGTAAATTAAGGCCATATTAATGTCATCTTGTTATAGGTATTAGTCCTCTTTTATTTTAGTTTTTAGAGGTGTAAACATGTAGGCTAAAAGCAAAAATTCACAAAAGAACATAATACTAAAACATGACAATAATATTAACAAGTAAACACATAGATCCGAGTCCTCTAGCGAGTCTTCCCCAAATGGAGAACTATAAGACCCTCACTAGGCTTTCATCAAGTGCCTAGATTGCCACATGCATCATAAAAAAATGATTGCGTAGGTCTTATAACCGGAATTCACACATAAAATAATGATGACAAACTAATTAACTTTTAATATGCTATTTTATGTATCCAATTAACTATTAATTTTAATTCATTTGCTTCTAGGTATTTTTTATTAATTAAAGACAAGTATTGCATGATAGTTGTTAAAACAAAAAATAAAACAAATAACTAAGTTAGATTTCATGCAGCCTTTTCGCGTGTTTATTAAATCGTGTAACCCATAACCACCAAACGAGTTGACTCGTGATGCCACTGTTGGGATTTATATATCATGTTAACCATTAACACTACGAGTACGCAGCGGATAATGGATCTAGTTTAACAATTATGATTAACACATATAATAAACAAATTAAAGTAAAAGGGAAATAAGAAAAACTAACCCTCGAAGCAACAACAAATGAAACTAAGTGATTTAAATAATCACCTCTAACGAATGCACACACTAAACGTCAAACGAAACATGTTTGGATGCTAGTCCTTGTTTCACGTTTACAACCTAACAAACTTGTGTTCTTGTTGTAGCTTAAACACGATCGAATACCAAAGTGGTATACGTTCGATTGTATTTATAAACGAAAGACAGGAACAAAGCAAGAATTAATATTCTTGTAATATATCTTCTTTGTGGCTTGATGTGTTTGAAAGTCAAACAAACCAAACCTTACTCTGCCGATTGGATGGACAAAAGAAAAGAAAGAAACAATTTTGTAGGTGGGGTGTATTGTCTAGATTATGTGTCGTATAAACAATGAGGCTAAGGGGGTGTTTATATAGCACCCCAACTTGTCCAACAAGTCATTGTTTTCGCCTCTTTTAGTTAGCCAAAACCGACACATAGCACCCCTCATAGATCCTTCCATAACTGGCCACTTTGGAGGGAAGTCCGGGAGTTTCGTTTTCCGACATCCAAGTCCCTCTCTTTTATATTTCGTGAAACATATTATACATTTAATAAATATAAAACACACACATATATATATATATATATATATATATATTATATATATAATAAACGTGTTCTCCGTGTATATGTGTGTGCCCCAATAGGCTCACACACCTTTAGTCGTATTAGGCTAATCCAACTCACACATTCCAACATAAGTTATGAAGCACACTATATTGGATCATATGCTTCAAGACAAATTAAATATCATTCATTCCCATGTCAATTTGTGCTTCTTTAAAATTGTTTTACGTCATTTTAAGTTGAGCAATTGATAGTAACTTTATAGAAGTTGGTTAGTTAGTAACTCGAGTGAGATCTACAATAAGTACGACTATTAGTTAATTGAAACTTTCAACAACTGTTTTGAAAAATGTTTTACGTAAGATCCCAGATATATAAAAACCATAATCGAAGGCTGCCAGCATTGTGCAGGGTTCGGAGTAGACAGAGATGATAGGGTTTCGATTGAGAAACAAAACATCAACATGAGTTTATATTGGATAAACATAGAACGGCAGAGGCATCTCATCGGCATGGATCCGTCATGTGCAGTTTTGAATAGGGTGATAAAGAAGGTCATGACGGTTGTTGTATTTGAGAGGTGAGCAGGAACGTTTGTGGTATTGGGAAGAAAAAGTGCTACTCCCTCCTGGCTTAAAATAATAGTCTCTGTTGACTTTTTAAAGTCTTTTTTATTCAACTTTGATATTAAGTATTTTTATTTGTTTTATATAATATTTGATGCAAAGTATATGATAGGATTGAGATTTAGGGGTGTCTGTAGGGTCGGGTCAACCCGACCCGAACCCGAACCCGATCGGGTCGGGTCTAATCGGGTCGGGTCTAATCGGGTCAAAA